>JAAKBH010000379.1:0-465000 GCA_019776075.1 Amaranthus palmeri
GGTGCTGCCTGTGTCGACTAAGACTCTCCTAACACTCATTAGCCCCACCTTGAGTGTCAGGACGATGGGGTCCGAATGCGGATGTTGTATGGCCTGGCTTCCTTCCCCGAAGATCATCTTCGGTCCATCGACGGCCTTCTTGGCGTCCTCGGTCATTATGTTTAATGTATGAACGCTGTCTTTGATAGACCGATTGCTCACAAAGAAACTCTGAATATCCTCCCGTTATCATGTGTATTACTCCCTGAGTGGCCTCGGACTGCTCGTTATCATTGTTGCGTCTATCATTTCGGGGCCTGGGATTTTCTCTTCTTTCCCGGGGTCGCCCCTCTTGCTTCATGAAGCGGTTGAGCTGTCCTTCATCAGCCATCTTGTCTAGTATCTTTTTCAACTCGCGACATTGGGACAGAGTATGTCCGTGTTCCTTATGGTATTCACACCAATAATTCCATATTCCTTCGCCCCTGGGACGTGGAAATCCTTTGGGGAGTGGGTAACTGATCCCGGACCGAGTAGAATATGTCCTTCTGACTGCGGTTGAAGCGGGATTCGGAGTTTCCTTTGGCTTCCATAGTCGGGTAGGCGTGCACTTGCCTCCGAGTATCTTCCCTTGGGGTCCCATGGGTGACCTAAACCTTTCTCTTCCGTGATTTTCCGTGTGTCGCCGGCTAGGCGTATTCTCTTGTGATCTTCCAACTTTTTCCTTCTTCTTCCTCGATTCTATCGGAGTACAAATATCAGAAGCTCTTATGAATCGCTGGACGATCTCCATGGCTTCCGCGTAAGTGGTTATGTCGTGTTCCAACAACTTCCATTTTAATTTAGGCGTTTTAATCCCATTGATGAGGGCAGGGACTGTCGTAGCATCATTTGCCCCAGGTATGGACAACACTTCTTCATGGAATCTTTGAATGTATTCTGCCACAGTCTCCCCTTCCTTCTGAATGATTGACATCAGATGTAGGTTCGATTTCCTTTGCCTTTTTGATGCGACAAAGTGATCTAGAAATAATGCTTCAAGTACTGCAAAACTATCTACACTCCCAGGGGGCAGGGCAGTGTACCAGTTCAGGGCCAACCCGGTTAGGGTGGTAGGAAAGAATTTGCACAACATGGCTTCACACGGTGGTGCTCACGGCCATATGTGCCCGATAGGATGCCACATGTTCGCCTGGATCTGCTGATCCATCAAACGACTTGATGACGGGTACCTTCACTTTGTTCCGGTTAGGAACGGCTAGTATCCGTGCAGATAGAGGGGTCTTGAAGATAGTAGGAGCTGAATCGGATCCATCTCCTATGTAGCCTTGAGCGTAGTCGTACCTTTCATGGTAGACGGGGCTGTGGTAGGATTCTTCAACATGTTCCTTACCCTGTCTTCGGGAGTTAAGATGAGTTCTGACATCTTGTTCTTTCCTCCTCCTATTGATGATCTGGCGAGCATCGAATCTGGAGCTCCCAGACTGTTCGGGCATTCTGTTGGGTACTTGCTCCTGGACTCGGCTAGGGGGTGGCCGAGTAGGTTCTCCGTGCAACTGGCTACCATGCGGTCGGTAATTCGGCATGCCCCACATGGGTTGCTCTATGGGGTCAGGATTACCCTGCAAGGGTGACTCCTGACTTTCAGCTACGTCCTCTACCCAGAAGTCAGGGGCTTCTCTTGTTTGGGTTATATTCGGCCCCCCACGTCTTTGGGCCGAGTGGAGCAAATTTCGCTGGGGTTGTAGAATGGTAGGCAGAGTCCTTACAGCTTGTTGGAGGGATTCCTGAAAGCGGGATGTTATGGTGGCAGCGAAGTCATCAAGGTCCTGCCTTGTGACAAAATTTGGCACTGGGGCCGGGTCCTGATCATGGACGGAATGGTCAGAATGGCGTTCGGACTGCCGGGTGTTAGCTCTCGTGTTTCTCTTGGAATTCATGGTTTTTTGTTGTGGAAGTGTGAGTGAAAAGGAAGGCGTCTCTCTCTCTCCCCACAGACGGCGCCAAATGTTTCTGCGTAGAAATCGGGTCAAAGTCTCCCTGACCGGAAGGTTGAATTTTTTGGATGTTTAGAGTAGTTCCGAGTGCTGGAATCTGCAAAACAGAGGGAGTCAACTTGTCCGGGGGCTTTTCCCGGAAAGCCTCTCCGACGCTCAAGTCAGTTGGGTTGTACGAATCAATTGTAATCAATGAAATGCTTTAGTAAAAGGGGAGAGAAAAAGCTTACCAGATTTTGGTGAATAGTGAGGTATTTATAGCAGAAAATGAGTGGAGCAAATAGCTCCAAGGGCATTTTGGTAATTTCCCACAAACTGATAGTTTTGGGCTTACCATTAGGGCCCAGATGAGAAATTAGGGTTTGACCCAATAACATATAGTAATAAATTTGTATTTATTTACTACTTAATTCCGTCGTTCTTAAAAGATTGTGGATTATAGGTTTTTCACACAATGTAATAAAAATAAAATCTTTGTAGTAAGTGAGTATTATTTTAATTAAATAGTAGTGTGAAGTAATGATTGTATTGGTATTATGAGAGATAAAAGACATTTAAATTAAAGATGAAATAAAGAAAAAAAAAATTATCATTATCATTAATTTTTTTTTTTTTTGAAAGACATTATCATTAATTTAGAGAGAGTATATTTACGAAAAATGGGAGGGATTATGAGGGTATATTTGGGAAAAAATTTAAAGATTACCAAAAATGAAAAGTATTCTAAAGTGGACAAACATCTAAAATTATCCGTTATATTAATGTGGAGTTGTGGACAAACATAAAAGAACATAGGGAGTATATCACATATGTTTTTGGGCTAGTATTTTGATATCTAGTACTAGTATAACTATAAACCCCATGCATTGCACGGAGTTTTGTAGAATTAATTTTTTTATTTGAAATGTAATTTTTAAATTATTGTGCAATTACATATTTGAAATGTAACTTTTATAATTATACTAGTATACAAAAACTCGTGCATTGCACGAAGTTTGCTAGTATAAAAATATCAATATTGTGCAATTACATATTTGAAAGATACAATTGCATATTATACTGAATATGATTTGAATATCCCACAGTCACATTTTAACTGTTAGATTGATTTCAGTTGGTAAAGTTATGTAAAATCGTCCTTTGCAATTTTTTTATTCTTTTATAATATTGTATATTTGCATGATTATATCTAATAAAATCTTTTTGAAAACTTACTTTTAATACTTAAAATCATAATTAATGCAAAACTCTGTAAACTCGCCATGTGGAATTTTTTACAGTTCTTTTATAGTATTGTATGATGATATGATATGATATGATATGATATGATGTATGATTGTATTTAATTAGTATAAAAGGAAAGTATTGTGATCCTTTGCTGTTTTATTATAGGAAATTAATATTTTTTTACTGTTTTTATTTGTGATGTACAGTATTTTCATACAGCAATTGAATTTGCCTGTAAATGCAGTAATAAAGGAAAAAGGTAATATTTTCTTACTAAAATATTTTTGGAAGGTTTATTATTCTCCCATTCCAGTATTTTAATGTGTGATGTTATAACTATTGTATTAATGTAAAATAATTTCTGAAAACTATGTATTTTTTAAATTAATGTTTTTTTAGAATTAAATTGCTTTACTATTGAAAGACCAATAATATTGTTGCATTTGGCAGATGGCTGTAAGAATGTCATTTGTCATTTAGCAGCAAAATTATAGAATTGATATATGATATATATATATATATATATATATATATATATATATATATATATATATATATATATATATATATATATATATATATATATATATATATATATATATATATATATATATATATATATATATATATATATATATATATATATATATATATATATATATATATATATATGTATGTATGATTAGAGAAGAGGTATAACAATGGTAATGGGAATGAAAAATTAGTGTAATTTAAGTTGAAAAATCTCTTGTCTACCTTGATGGTTATGCTTGTCCAACTCCAATCATCTCATTTTCTTCACAATTCATTCTAGTGCATTACCATTGGGAGAGGTGGTATTAGATGATAATGGAAGTTTGTATACAAAAAAACTTTTATTGAACTATAAATCGTTCTCATTACCACCATTTAGTACCACTAACCAAATGGCCGTTAATAGATTAATATTGTAATAAGATAAAGTAGGTAACTAGCATTTATTTAACAAATCAAGAGTCATAAAATTAAATCTTATTAATTATATTTTTCCATACCTTTATTTTTATATATTTTCAAAGCATCTCTTTAACTCCCAAACATCTCATATAATATCATCTAATTTTCACTTATTCATTAAACATATTATTCACCAACATAATTTAAAAAATTAATCAAACTTTTACATTTTTCTATTATTATTAGCCATCAACCCAATACTTTTTTTTCTCTTATATTATAACATTAGAGATGAAAATTTTATTCTTAACATTTTATTAAGTTATTTTTACAAAATCAATTTAATATAATCAGAAAGTGTGTTCAATTTTTATTAAAATATAGTAAAATTAAAAATGAATTGATTTTAGTTTAGTTTAAGAAAATCTCTCTTTTTGTTTATACAGGTCTTCAATTTAAAAGATTTATGAAAAATAAATAGGGTGGTAGAATTCTTTTATTTGTTTCATCCTTACATGCATGTATGTCTAGTTTCAATTTTTCTTTTTTCCCTCTATATCAAAGTTCTCTTGTTTAAAGGGATATAAAACATAAGGCTTGTCTTGGACGAGACAGCCTTATAATGAGACAGTCAATTTTGAGTCGGGCCTAATTCGCGCATGTAACATCCTGGGTATTTAGTCATTTTCTAGGCATTTTTCAATTTTGATCTTAAAGGTATTAATTTTGACCTTAAAGGTATCAGTTTTCATAACTGATACCTTAAGGTCAAAATTAAATGCCCAGAAAATCAAAATATTGTTACACGCACAAATGAGACCGATTTAAATTGGCAATCTCATAATGAAACCATCTCCAATATGTTTTGCAATGCTTGTCTAGTATAGGAATTGGAACTTGATGTACCGATTCATCCGCAAAAGCCCAAAGTTTAGTTTAGTCCAAAAAAAATCTAGGGTCCAAATGATGGGTGTACCTAGAAAGAAACAGCTACTCTAGAGAAAGACCGTCTCTCAAAGTGAACGACTTCAAAATGAAGGCCAACTTCTTAATTTCTCTTTATGTTGTATTTATTGGGCTAAATTTGGACTATTTAGTCCATATATCTAATACTCCTATTACGAACGTATATAATATAAACAAATTACAACCGGGAATTTGTTTCAAACCCCTTTGATGATGACAAAAAGAAATTACAATACTATTACAATGCTAAAGCAAAATGAAGATTAGTTTGTAACACCAAATGTTACCCGGAAACTTGATACAAGTTGTAGGCGTGTGCTCACTTTCCTTTTGTGATATTTCCCCCACAAAGGTACTTGGGTTTGGAAGTGGAAATTCACAATGAGATACAAACAACTCCTATATATCCTTAGTACTTAGGATATATACCTTAATAACAATGTGTTTAAGAAAATTATGAGTAGTGTATTACTTGAACAAAAGTTAATTACTCTCTTGATCAAGCTTTGACAAATGAGAGAAAGACAAAGAGAGTATAGAGAAGAAGATTTCAGAAATTGGTGTCCCAACTCTTCATCCAAGAACCTCTATTTATACTCAATAGAGGAGCCTTGCTCATAATCACCAATTGATTATGATTAATCACCAACATCAATGCTATTAACAATTAGCATTATTCTCCTCCATAAATCAGAGATTATTGGAGCATTAAGATAGAATCCTAGGCATTAAACACAAGAAAACGGAAAGAAAAAGCAACGGTCAAATCCAGTAGCCTATCGCCGAGTCGGCGTCGAGTCCAAAGAAAGGACCGCCGACTCGGCGCAAGCCCTCTGACCAAATCCTCATTTTCCAGAGAGCTAAAGCCGACTCGGCTTTAGCACAATCAAGGGGACCGCCGAGTCGGCTTTAGCTCACTGACTTGGTGCCCCTTATTTTCTTGTGTTATCTTATAATACCTATTTGGACCACGTAAATTAATACGCTTTGTCCCACTATTTAAAATAGATTTAATCGATATATTACGGACTATAAATTGTCCCACTACCTTAGTAGTACTTGGTGATAAAATACTCAGGATTATTATTTATTATTATACACTAAATGTTCAACAACTCCGTCACTCGCAAAGACCGTCTCTCACAACAGTTTGTGAGAAAAAAAGATTTTGTACATGCAGAGCGGGTCCTTAAATTTGAGAGATCGAGGGCGTAACATATATTATGAGGCCCTAATTACTAAACAAACTATTATAAGTCCCTTATTATAAATATTAAAGTATCGTTTTTCTAATTTTTTTTGAAAGGTCCGGACACATGTCCCCTTGCCCTCTTGTAAGGTGGGTCCTGTGTACAGGTTAGCTCACAATATTTTAATTTTTTCTAATAAAATTCAATTAAGAAATTTCTTCTGTTAGCTTAATTAATAAAATATTAAACAATCGTTGCAATGCACTAGGGATTAATCCTTATACGTAAGCGGTGAGAATTAAACCCCTTGTCAAAGAGTGATAGGGCTGTGTTTTTAGGGTGTATTCCACGTAAGGTTTCTAGTAGTATTTAGCAGATTACTTTAATTATAATTAAAACTCCTACATAATAATAACATATCTTTTATTCCGAAATCCAGAGATGATAGAGTTACGGTTTATGTTTTGCGGGAAAATGTTAAAATTGGTTGCATTTGAAATGGTCATGAGTCGCATAAATAGGTGTACAACAACCTTAAAGCTTCGAAATTAACGTATGCTAACATTTTTTTGTGCAAAAAGGTCACGGTGGAACAATTTCGTAAACTACCGCATGGGTTTTTTAAAAGTTTTGGTTACCACGTGGAAAACGCAAAACCTCGTAGTTACCATGTGAAATTTGCCAAATAATAATATTGTTAGTAATATTATACTCCCTCCAATTCATATTTATTGTCCTTTGTGATTAGGCACGGATATTAAGAGTGAGATGGGGACCACCAAAAAGGTGGTAGTTGGGTATTTAAATTGATTAAATTATTTATAAAGGTGGTAGTCGGGGTATTGTAAGTAGTAAAAGTGGGGGTATTTTGGTCATTACTTGTGTGAACATGAGATATTTAGGTACAAAAAATCATGACTAAAAATAAAAATGAGACATTTGGGGTGAACTTACCCAAAAAAGAAATGGGACAATAGTTGTGAATCGGAGGCAGTATAAGCTAATGTATTAATTATCTTTAATGTTAAAGAATTACTAGGATAGAAACTCGTGCAATGCACGGATTTTTAAATACGTTATATCTTAACGAAATTTTAGACGAACGAAAATATTAAATGAAGGTGTGTAATAAAGTATTTACATACATATATTGTAATTAAAAAATAATTAAATATAAAAAAATACAAAATAGGTTATTAATAAAGAGTTTATAGGTTTTGAAACACCTCTCATATATAAGTAAAATTTTCTGAATTGAAATTCCTGCAATTATTACTCCTGTCATTATTATGAATCCAACGTTTTATTTTTGTAAAAGAATAAAATTGACTGAATTGAAAATCCTGCAATTAATATTTCTGTCGTTAATTCATGCAATTATTCCAGCCATTAATATGAATGCAACATTTTATTTCCGTAATGATTAAAATTGATTGAATTGAAAATCATGCAATTAATACTCCTGCCATAAATAGCACTCCTGCCATCCTATTTTTTTGTTTCTAATTTTCTCACCCTAGCTCATTTTAAATTTCTAATCATCTATACTATACATCAAAATTAATATAGTATATAATTCAACATGAATAGTAGTTATCCAATGTTTTTAATCGTAGTTATAATACAGTTGAGATATCTTTTAAGATTGTAATATTTATGCATCGAAGAATAGGATGGAAATTTTAATTTTTAGCATAAATTTTGCTTATTTTAGTCCTTTTACTAATAACCATTGTTATTTTGGTTGAATAAATTTCACCATTTTTTTTTTGTTTTAATTTTCTCACCCCTCATCCTATATAAATTAACAAGTAGTCAATTCAACAAAATATCATATTAATAAAAATAATAAAGCCTGGTAAAAAATAAGCTGAAATAAACCAGGTGAAAAAATTAGGGTGTAAATAATTATCCAAAATGGCTAGACAAATTAATATAATTTTTGTTAGTTTTCTCGTTATTAATATAGCTTTTTCAATTAATGCGCAAACTCCTGTTCCAGCAAATAAAGCTGAAATCAATAAATGGTTTCAATCTGCAATTAAACCAATTGGGTATATTTACATATTTTACATTAGTTTTTTAATATAGATCATATATTTTTTACTTGTTTCCTTTGTTATTCTAAATTAATGTTCATAAGCATTTATTTATATTTATTTTATGTACGCGAAAATACAGTATAAATATAATTGTTTTTACATTTTTGAAATTTTGCAGTAAACAAGCTTCATTAGAACCTAATGTAATTGAAGCAGAGAATGGAGGTGCACAAATCATCGAAGTGAAACAAGACGGGACTGGAAAATTTAAGACAATATCAGATGCTGTTAAACATGTCAAAGTCGGAAATCAAAAGCGAGTAATTATCAAAATTGGTCCTGGAGAATATAGAGAAAAAGTTACAATCGAAAGATATCAATCTTATATCACATTTTTAGGTGATCCAAAAAATAAGCCAACAATAACATTTGCTGGAACCGCTCTTCAATATGGAACAGCAGATAGTGCAACATTGATTGTAGAAGCTGATTATTTTGTTGCTGCAAATATAATTGTTTCAGTAAGAACCTTTTTGTATTCTAATTTTTTAATTCAAGTTTTATTTTGACGTTTTTTACATTTCAGCAAATATTTATCCTTTAAAATTTTCCAACATTTTATTTCAAAACTTTATATCTTTCACATTATCTAGCATATGATTTGTTTTGCATAAAACAATGTTAAATAACAACCATTACAATCAAACCTTTAATTAATGGAGACAAAAGTGCAAGAACTTATCTAATTAATAAGCTAAACAAATCAACAATTAAGAATTCCATTGTTTGATCATAGTCAAGTTATTACATTTTATATTTTACAATGATAATAGTTTTGAAAAAATACATTATAAAAAAAGTGCATTCTAATATAAAGGAGGATATTTAAAATTTCTTTTGTTTACTTATAGGCATATAGTTGAAAATTTGGTGTCTATGTATTGATAATTTGGATATTTTGTTATATGTAGAATTCTGCTCCAAGGCCAGATGGTAAAAGAAAGGGTGCTCAAGCTGTTGCATTGAGAATCACTGGTGATAAAGCTGCTTTCTATAACTGTAGATTTATCGGATTTCAAGACACCGTTTGTGATGATAGAGGAAACCATCTATTCAAGGATTGCTATATTGAAGGAACCGTTGATTTTATCTTTGGTAGTGCAAGATCACTCTATTTGGTATAAAAATTTCCTATTGATTATTTTTTGAAATTATTACCTTTAATCTATTAGAAAAACTATTAATTTATTTGAAAAAACCATTGAAATTTCTTGTATTTAATTTTGTAGAATTGCGAGATTAATGTTTTACCGGGTGATAATTATGCGGTGATTACTGCTCATGGAAGAAGGAATGCAGCTGAAATAGGTGGATACTCGTTTGTACATTGTAAAGTAACTGGATCAGGTGGTAATGCGCACTTAGGTAGAGCATGGTTTGAGGCATCTCGGGTTATTTTCTCTTATTGTGATATAAGTGATGTCATTAAACCCGATGGATGGTCTGACAACAACAAGCCACAAGTTCAAAAGTATGGTAACCTTTTCCCTTTTCTTATTGGTTTAGCAACACCAATATATGATTCATTTAAATTGATATTATTTCAATGATCAAATGTGTCATTATATATAATGACACATTTGATCATTGAAATAATATCAACAATTATCTGAAAAACCACGAGGTGCACACACTTGATAAGCCAAGGAACATACACCATCGCAAAACTCTATGACAATGGGAAAAAGGACTTTAATAACTTATAAAGTGTGCAAAACATATTTAATATGTCGATGTGAGATAACCATCACAACAATATACTCCCTCCGATTCATTTTAAATGTCCACTTCCTTATTTAGTAAAGTCACTCTAATTGTCCACTTTCTATTTTTGGCAAAGATTTTTTACCTATATATCCAACTACCCCAACTTATATTATTTAAAATACCCCACCTACCACCTTTTCAATTATTATAATCACTTAATATACCCCACTATCATTTTTCTTAATTTGCGTGCCAAACCCAAAGTGAACACTTATTATGAATTGGAGGGAGTATAAAATATAAATCGATGTTAATGAAATACTATAGAAGATACTTCAGGTAAAATAAGTAAAATAAATATTACCCTTTTACCCTTGTTATTGATAAAACTTATTTGTTGTATACAGGACTGTGTTCTTTGGAGAATTTAACAATAAGGGTTTGGGTGGTGCAATAGACAAAAGAGTTCCATATACAAAGAAGTTAACAAACGTAGAGGCTAAGACATTTATTAGTTTGGAGTATATTGATGCAGCAAAGTGGCTACTTCCACCGCCTCAACTGTAATCTTGTTTGATTCATAATCAAAAAGATCACGATACTTAAAATAAATACTTTAAAAAATCTCAATTATGTTTAATCATGTACAATATGTGCTTTACATATAACAATGTAAAAGTTGTTTATTAGGTAGTCAATTTTGTTTAAAAATTGATGTATAATTTTTAGTGAATGTTTTGTGAGGCAATGTAGTATAAAATGTAGAATGGTTGTATAATTTTGAGCAACCATTTATTCATCATATATGGAAAATTAAAATTACTAAAAGTTTAGATCTTGTATTTATCTTAATGGTCTAATATAAATGTTGTGTATTCTAGTGTAAGCTTCTTTTAAGATTTAAGATTTATTAAAGGTTAGAAGAGTTATTGAATTTTACTCGGAGGAATAGTTTGAGTGTTGGGATCAGATGTCCTTGTGAAAGGTGCAGAAATCGTTGTTATAAGAAACCAAATGAAGTAAGTGAACATCTAATTAGAAAGGATTTTGTTGAAAATTACTATGAGTGGGACTATCATCAAAACACCGAGGTAAGAACAATATCTAATGTTGTAGAGGTAGTAGGAGACTAATAAAAAAGACAAGTATTTCTTCTTTTCTTTGCATTAGTTTCCTTCTCTTTTTAGCTTGGATTCTAGAATATATATATATATATATATATATATATATATATATATATATATATATATATATATATATATATATATATATATATATATATATATATATATATGGCTTTCGTAAGTGCGTTTTGAGTTAGAGATGTTTAAAATAGTTGTGTATAGTGTGTATGAAGATAACAAAAAACATGCAAGTATGAAATTAATAGCAAAAATAACAAAGCAATAATCAATGCAATATTTAAAGTGGTTCACCACATACAGGCTAAACTCACCATACCTAGCTAGGATAGTATTAATAATGTGTTTTAAAAGACAAACTACAAATTTAAAGTAATTACAATAGATTATAGAATAAGGAAGATACTAAATTAGAAAGTAATAAACTAACAAAGAAAGGAAAGCTTTTAATTAGACTATTGAGTTTTAAAATAACATCAGGGTCACATAACTTGCTAGTTACCTATTTGGCGATTATTTTTATGATTTATTGTTTCTTAGTATTACAATTCACTACAATAAAAATACATGCTTCTGCGCTTAAAAATGCGTTAAGCTGCACATGATTAAGCATTTTTCTAACTCTTATGGAAAATTTTTGGCACACTTATAAGCGTAGCTAAATCTAAGCTTCGTCAAGCTTAGTTTTCTACATGTAAGGGTTAAGGTTCTAATGTGCGAACGAGTTTTTCTATGAAAATAACAACTTTAAAAGCTTATTCTAGAATAATCCACAGATGAGATTGTCATTAATATGACTTATTGTACAATGACTCGATTATCTTTATCTTCTATATTTGTTTTCTTTTGCCTTTCTAGTAAAGTTGTTTATGCGTTGTTTTCTCTCTAGTGGCTGGTACATTATCTTTATCTTCCGTGAGCCGGATGACTCCGTTTGGTCGCGCTCTTCTGTATGGGTATGACTTGTTGCCGTCTTTCCCTCCCCAGACCCTACCCGTAGTTTTTTCTATACGTGGAATACACTAGATTGGATGATGATGATAATTGTACAATGACTCAATTAGTTAAAATAACATAAGAATGCACACCAAACGTATAAAACAATAACAATAAAGTCAGAGTCTTAATCTCAAACAATGCAAAACATAAACATATATGTAATGTACAACATGAAGATGGCCACATAAAGTCTTAATCTAAAAGCATATTGAACATGTTCTAAATGGATTCTTGCAAGTTATAAGGAATTGGTATAGCAAAAAGAGGATCTCGTTTACGAATAGTGGTACCTGCACTTTCAATAACATTAAAATCCTTTCCTTCTGGTAACTTCCAATCAAAGTGCTGCAAAAGAGTAGCTAGCATGAACTCTGCATCAGCTAAACCAAATGCCATTCCAGGACACCCTCGTCTTCCTGCTCCAAACGGAATGAATTCGAAATCTTGTCCTTTAAAATCTACTAAACAATCCAAGAACCTTTCGGGATAAAACTCGTCTGCGTTATCCCAATAAGTCGAGTCTCTTTGTATCGCCCAAGCGTTGATAATAACTTGTGTGTTAGCTCTAATGTCGTACCCTTTGATTCGAACATCTTGAGATGATTCGCGGAATAACAATAGAGGGAGTGGAGGGTGTAGCCTCAACGTTTCCTTGATCACACATTTTAAGTATTGCATCTCCTTTAAATCATCCTCATTTACTCCCCTTAGGCTATTTCTTCTTACCTCATCTTGTACTTGTTTTAGGACTCTTGGGTGTGTAAGTAACTCTGTCATTGTCCATTCTAGGAGGGTGTATGTTGTGTCTGTCCCACCAGCAAGCATATCTAGGAGAATAGCTTTTACACTCTCTTTAGGAAGAACATCTGAATTTTCCCTTTGAAGATCAAGCAAAATATGCACAAAATCCTGCAATTTATCATACATAATCTCTATTAGGCTGTAACAATTCGTCATATGATCCCCTATGGGCCCACAAACATACGAGTGATAATTGTGGACTTGCATACAACACTTGATAAGTTTCACTATTTTCTAAAATCATATGATATTAGGAGATTTACTACCCATCAAGTGTTATATACAAGTCTACAACTCACTATTTAAAGGATGTGAATCTTTCTCACATGTGAAGTATTTCAAAGGTTTTCCCTCACATGTGAGTCACATCATATCCAAAAACCACCATTGGCTCGAATACAATGTTAAGCCATGACAATTCATCATGCTATCGCCTCATGGGTCCACTTGAGTGGATACACCCACAGGGCACCCATCGGGCCCACAAACCCACAGGTAATAAATGTAGACTTGCATACAACACTTAATGAGTTTCACTCTTTCCCAAAACCATGTGGTATTATGAGATTTTACCCATCAAATATTATATACAAGTCTACAATCTGCTACACTATTTCAGCGATATGGAATCTTCCTTACATGTGAAGTATTTTCAGCATTTTCTACATGTTCTTGCACAATCTTTTCAATACACTGATCCAACTCCCTTGCAACTTTATCAGCTTTCCTATCCACACCACTCAACCAATCAATCCACCATAACCATGGTATAAAATCCTCCATACAAAATGAACCAAGAGCTTTAGAAAAATCATGCAAAAGCTCCATAAGATTAGCACAACCTTCTTCCCCAATATACTTCCTTCCAAAGGCAGCCCTGCATATAACATCACTTGCTAAACTTGCAAAAATCACACTTAAATTAACTTGTTCTGATTCTTCCATCAATCTTTTGATCTTTTCTACCAAATTTATACCCTCTTCTTCCCTAAGGTGACGAAAAGATCGAACTTTAGTGTTACTAAATACATTTAGCATACAAAGACTCTTCATTTGCCTCCAATACTCACCATAATTTGCAAAGGCTAAGTCTTTACCATTATACAAGATTTTGTAAGCAACTTTTAACTTGGGTCTGTTAGAAAAGACTATATCATGAGTTTTCATAATTTCTTGAGCTGATTCTGCTGATGATACAATGAGTGTGGGCTTGCTTCCTATGTAAATCAACATGAGATCCCCATATTTTTGGGATAAGGAGTGTAAAGATCTATGAGGTAACTTACCAAGTTGATGAAGGTTTCCTATAATAGGAAGTTTTGGTGGAGATGGTGGTCTATTTTTGGTATGTGGTATCCATTTGTGGAGAAAATATAGGGAGATTGTGAAGAGGATGAGTATGGAAATTGGGTCAAATGAAGGGAATTTCTCTAGGAATTGTATGAAACTCATAGCCATACTTTACAAGTTAGAAGAAGTTTTTTGTTGGTCTAAAAATTTGAAGGTTTTTAGATATGTTATAATAAGGGATGGGCCATATTAATACACAATAATTCAAGGTGCAATAGGCACTGAGTATGGTGAAGAAGTGGTTGTAACATCTTGTAAACAATAGAAAATCTTATTCACATGTTATAGTAAGGGATGGGAAATATTATTATAAAATTCTCAAATGAGACGGGTCTTACGTTAAAACTATCTTTTATTGAGTTGGTTTATATACACTTTCAGTTTTAAATTGATCACGATTATTTATATTTTTAACTAATTATAACGTTAAATTGATTAACTTTTACACTTTTATAATGATTACTTACAATTTTAAATTGATCACGGGTTAATTATAGGAATGAACTGATTAAATGAATTCGAGTCCGCCTCATGGCGAAACGGTCACATACAAGAAGAGGTGTATTATTATTCGGTTCCAAAAGAAATAACACTACAAACCACGTAAAATTCAAGAAAGTGAGTAAAATTAAAAAAAAAATATTATGTTTAGAATTGTCAGATCTCATATACAACGATCGTAGTTTTGTTAACTTTGATTTATCTTTGGTTAAAGTTGTTATGTACTTGTTAATTTTTATCTCTGATGTAGATGTCGTATGACTCTTTATTAATGAATCAGTTATTATTCAAAAAAAAGTTAAATATCATGTTACAGAAAAGTCAAAGATATGTTTAAATAATATGAAAAATTAAATTAAATGCATAGACGAGATTTAATAAAAATACAGATCATAATATCCAATGACACGTTTACAAAAATAGGGTTAATTATTGTTTTGAATGGGAGTATAGTGGATATTTTGAGATTATTGTCGGTCAATTATTTGCCTGATTTGGTTTTTATATTTCGTCTAATTTTCTTGTCGTAAGGGGAAATGTTTGAATTCTGGCAATGTCTTTTTCTGAAAAGAAAATCAATTCTCGTTTATCACCAGAAAATTTGATATCGATAATTTTTTAAGTCTTATTCATTGGAATTGTAAATACAATTGTTAATTATAAATTCATAATTGCACTATCAAACTAAATAACTAATTAATATAATAAAATTTGAATAATACAACGATAATATGAACTTTATACTATCAAAGTAACAATCACAATTGCTAAATAGATAAACGAATTTTAAAAAATCCTAATTTTTTAAAGCCCTAATTTACCTAAGAGGAGAACGAAAAGCCTTAATTTACTTAATTTACTAAGCCCTAATTTTACAATCCCTAATTATGAAAGCCCGGAATTGACCTAATATTTTAAAAACCCTAATTTAACTAGGTTAAAAATTTACCTAAAAACTAAGCAGAGAATGTGAATTGGGGACAGGGGAATGGGGAAAAAGAACTAAGAAGAGAACTAGATGATTTACATTTTACCTAATGGTTCAGATGAGGTTGCTGGTGGTAACGAGTAACGACCACCGGGGAAGGAAAAATGAGGTTGTTGAGCGCCATGCCGAGTGTCGACTGCCGGAAGATGAGGTTGCTGGCGCCTGGGCATTAGGTCGAAGGAAAAATGGAAAATAGGAAATTGGGAAATTATTACTCAGTAAATAAAACAAAATAGGTAATCACGTAATCTTGGATGAGACCGTCTGAGACACTTATGACATGTAGGAGTGTGCAAAATGAGACTCGGACCGGCGGTCCAGACCGAAATCGGGTGAGTCATCCGGTCTGGCCTCTGCGTCTTATCATTTCGACATTTCGGGTTTCCTATCCGGTTCGGTCTAAACCCGAAAAAATCCAGGTTGAACCGGATGCACATAAAAGTTATTTTGAAAGTGAAAAATATTTACGATCATTATGTAAAAACTTATTTAAAGGGCTTTAATTATTTAATTCTAAACACAAAATAGTTTTTTAATTAATATATTTTAATTTTATAATAATTAATTTATTAAATTATTTTTAAATCTTCCATTTTTTAATTTATTTTTGGTAAAAAAAAAAGTATTTCCGGTCTAACTTGTCCAAACACGGACCGGACCGGATGAAATCCGGATTAGACCGGGACCGGACCGAATGGAACCGGTCTGGTCTCCGGTCTTAGCATATTCATGATTCCGGTCCGGGTTTGGACCGGTGAACACTCGTAGTGACACACGCCTTATCAAGCTCGCCGAGTACATACTCCCCCTAATCCCTATTCTTCATGCTTGTCTCATTTACTTTTTGGTTACTATAATAAGCACTCTTAATTTGTAAATATGTATTTTGTTGTTAATCTATAAGTTAAAATATAGTCATCTGGGATCTTATTTTATTCGTCTCATTGCAAAGATTATTAATATAAAATTTTTATAATTTTTAATTATGCATAATTAAAGATATTAAAAGTTAAAATGTTGTATCGGCATGGCGGACCTTGACTTAATATAATTACCAGTTGAAGTTCAAAAAAAAAATGTTGTATCGGCATGTGTGAAAAAGGTAAATGGGACAAGTAGGGTGGATAGGAGGTTGTATTTTTTTAAATTTACAAATTTAAATGTCAATTTTTAAAGTTAATTGAAGATTTTGAGACTTAAAAGACCAATTATATTTTGTTTTTCAATTTTACAAATTAAAATGTCAATTTTAAGAGTTAAAAGACCGATTTCGAGACTTTTCAGTCTAAAATTCTATACTTACACATATAAGTCAATCACACTATCAAAGATTTGATTGAAAAGTCTTCGGAATCTTGATACTAAACTGAGGCACTTAAACTAAAAGCATTTTTCCGCTCAATCAGTGCTTGAGTTTAAACAAATACTACGCTTTTGAGATACAACGGTTGACACTTCGATATAAGCATTGTATATCAAGATCTTGGTCAATGGAAGGGACTTTAGTAACTTCTAGTCTGTACAAGAATTCTCTGAAGGAATAACATGAAAGATCTTGATCAATATATCAGTAATGTTTTATTGGTAAGTAAGCTAGTTGCAACATGCCTTTAAACACCTCATCCTTATAGTGTAAACACTAGATTCTTGGCAATGCAGATAGTTGATTGATTATCACGATAAAGTGTAAACACCCAACTCCCAAAGCAACAGCAAGATCACTCGTATTACTTGAGAGGTTGTTAAGCGATGGCCCTATAATCTTGGATTTCAACCTTAAGACCACACTTTGTTTCTTGGACTTGCAACATATAAAAGATTCACCAAGAGGAAATGTGTAACTAATGATTGATTTCTTAAATCTACACATGTTCCCCTATTTAAATATTAGAAAACCTGTAAGGTTAATTTTGTGCTAACTTGTATTAGAATACCGTACCTTTGAGATGTCCTAAGATGTTGTATAAATTGGCTTAAAGTTTAAACTGTATAAGCTAATGTTATAGCAAGTCTCAACTCTTATGGTATTGGTGATGGTTTTAATCACCTCATAGCGTTCATGCTCTATCTTTTACACTTGAGATTGAAAAGGTGATTGGATCACCTCATAGCGTTCATGCTCTATCTTTAACACTTGAGATTGAAAAGGTAGAGATCACTTGATGAAGCAATCATTGAAAATGATTTAGGGTGTCATGAACAAGGCAAGGGAGTGCACAATGTGGAGTTTGGCTTGTGCCTTGCACGGGGGCAAGGCACAAGGGAAGAGGTGCTCGAACAAGGCGTGAAGGCAAGGGAGTGCACAATGTTTTTTTTAAATTCTATATAAATTAGTATTTAGAAAGTGGTGAGAATTTTTTTTTTGTTTCATTGATAGGATAACTTTTCCATGTAAAACATTTCCACACAAAAATATGATGTAGATGAGAAAGAAAGTGCTGTGAGATATTGGTGTAGAAATTTTTTTTCCTCACCAATGAGAGTGCTCTAAGTGGGAACAAAGATGTTTGACTTTTTTAGACCACATCTTTGTTCGGAGACTCGCAGTTACTAACTGCGAACAAACTTAGTAATTATTTTTTTACCAAATTATTTGTTCACTATTGCTTTTTGCGAACATACTCCTAATCTAAAGTCTGGGCTGCTGACGTTTATTTTTGAAATTAAGCTTCACCAAAACTTATATATTCAAATCTTTAGCTTAAAAAGCCTATCTTCAAATTTTCCTTTGATCCTTTTGTTTTTGTTCTTCCTATTTTATTTCTTAAAGCCCAATCCAACCCTTATTTAGCTGGTTGCCCAAAACTAATTTGCACATATCCATAAAACTAAAAACTATATTGTGTTGTAACACAAAAAAAACATTGGAATATACTTTGTTCAAAGTTGCTTAGAATTAACGCATCTGAATCCGATCCTTTCTCCAAGTCCAATATAGAAGTATATCCCAATTTTATTTTTTGCAAACTTTCGGTAAGATAATCTTTATTAGATTGGTTCAAGATACGCTTATTATCTTAAAGTGAATAGGTGATCACTTATAACTTTAAACCTTAAAGTGATCAATTTTTATAGTCTTAGAGTGATGATATATAACCTTAAAGTGATCAGTCACTGAAATAAATTAATTATAATATGAGCTCGTCTCATGGTGAGATGTTAGCATACAAAAAAACTGATTTATTTTACACAAATTTTATATAAGACGATCTCACTACGAGACACACTCATACATGACTTAAATAGAATATTTAATACTTCCTCCGTTCCGAAATACTTACTACATTTTGTTTTTGGGCACTATTCATCTTTTAAGTTTATTTTATATATTGCGGGCCTGCGGCTAATATGTAAGTAATAATATAGTCAAGTGAGATCTAGTTTGAATCTTCTAATCACATACTTTCATAATATAAACTCCTTAATTTGAAGTCGTCTTACCGACGTTTTGATTGTGACCTCAATAAGTGGTTGATATGCACCATACAGAATCTAATCCCCATATAAGCTGTAGCGCAGCAATCCACACCGCCCATTTTTCCGAATCCAATTCTCAAATCCAACAACAAAATACCCATTACAAATACCCAATTCTTCCTCTATTCAATCGTCATTTTCTGCATAATCTTGATCTTCAAACCCAAAAAAAAATCCCCAAAATGCAAATCTTCGTCAAAACCCTAACAGGAAAAACCATCACGCTTGAAGTCGAATCATCGGACACAATCGACAATGTCAAAACAAAGATCCAAGACAAAGAAGGGATTCCTCCAGATCAACAGCGTTTGATCTTTGCTGGAAAACAATTGGAAGATGGAAGAACGCTTGCTGATTACAATATTCAAAAAGAATCAACGCTTCATTTGGTTCTTCGGCTTCGTGGAGGTACGATGATTAAGGTGAAAACCTTAACTGGGAAAGAAATCGAGATCGATATAGAACCAAATGATACAATTGATCGAATTAAAGAAAGGGTGGAAGAGAAAGAAGGAATTCCTCCTGTTCAACAAAGGTTGATCTATGCTGGGAAACAACTTGCTGATGATAAGACTGCTAAGGATTATAACATTGAAGGTGGTTCTGTTCTTCATCTTGTTCTTGCTCTTAGAGGTGGTGCTATCAATCTTTAAATATGTTAATTGGGATTTGGGTAAAGATTTTGGGGTTTAGGGTATTTATATGGTGTTGGTTATTGTTGACAATTTGGAAATGTTAAATACAGTATGATTAATGATATTGCTCTTACTGATCTGGTTTGTTTTCTGTTAAATTATTGGGTTTTTGCATTGATTTTGGTTAATTTGGTTGTTGATTGTTTAAGTATTGTAATTTGGGTGTGATTGATGTTCTTGGAGATTATTTTCCTGTCATTTTTTATGCCCATGAAGTTGAATGCCTTACATGTTTGTCATTTACTTTCTTTGTAAAACTTGACTATTAGTGGTAAAGTTTTGATTTGATTATTGATACCTTTTACCACCTATTTGGTAGGCGGTATTATGTTGATGGTCATGCTTGTCCAACTTCAATCAATCTTTTTTCTTCATGATAGGTGGTATTAAATTATAGTAATGAGAATGAAAACTAGAGAGTATAATTTTGGTTTTATGTTAATGGTCACGTTTGTTCAACTTCAATCATTTTTTTTTTCTTCATAAAAAAATTCAATTCATACCATTGGGAGATTTTGTAAAAGAAATTTTTTTTGTGATCAAGTTTCTTCACCTTGGGAATTACATGTAACTTTTGATGAAATTTTACACTATCATTAACACTATTTAATACCATTGATCAAATGAGCCGTTAAAGCCTGTTAGTCGGTATCAAACGATAGGAATGGTGATGGAAAATTGGTGTAATTTTGGTATGAGAATCCATTGACAAATTTAATGGAGATGCTTGTTGAACTTCAATGTATGATTTTCACAAAATTCATTCTCATACATTAATGTTGGAAAACGTGGTATAATTGGTAATGAAAATTGTTCATTATCATGTAAATGACATGTTACATTTTATAAAAATTCACACTACAAATCAATACTATTATCACCGTTTAGTACTAGTTACTAAATGGATCGTTAGTAGTTTAGTGTATGAATTATTTGGTTGAAGAAAGAAAATGTCTGTTATTAGTTATGGTCTTGCTCAAGTTTAAGCTAAGCTGAGATGTTGGTCCGCCCTTATTAGAGCTGTTCAAATGGGTTTGAAATTTGAATAACCGGAATCCAAGCGCTCTGCACCTGAATGTACACCTCTGGCGGGTTGTTTTTGGTGTAGACAGTGGCGAATAGATTGTTGAGCCACTTATCTATGAATGAATGATTAGTGCTGTATAGTGTATAAATTTCTTGTTTGAGTTTCTGGTTTGATAAGATCCAGGATTGGTGAAATCTGATGCTATTGTCCTGGGATATGTATTGTAATGGAGTTTAGAGGCTATATAACCAGATTTGGGTTTCTAGTCTGTGGTTAGGGATTGTGCAATCAGAGTAGATCCCCCGGTGCAGTATTCTAAGTATATGTTTGTAACACCCCGGTTCTATAACCACCGGTGACTACTCATGGAGACTGTAGATTGGTCCTACAGGTCAACACAAGTCTTTTCAACGCACTTTGGCCTCATTCGTACGCACCTAGGAAAATTTCCCAGGAGGTCACCTATCGTAAAATTGCTCTCCACCAAGCACGCTTGATTGTGGAGTTCTTGGCAAATGGGCTCCTATGAAAAAAAGATGCACATTATTGATATGCGTAGTCTATCAATCTCTTTTCAAGCTAAATCTGGGGTATTTATTGTTCCTTTATATTTGCACCATATGTGAAATTTTTTTGAGTTATATAGCGCAAATTTATAGAGACAGAGAAAATGATTGTGTTAAGTCAATTTAATAGTGATTGAAGGTTCAAAAATAGGCTGCATTGTATCCATCAGTCAAATTTTGAAGGTTTTTAAACCTACCGAACTAATAGTATCCTACCATGGTGGCTTGTGTAGTTAAAGGTGTTTCAAGCTAGAAAGACATGGGATACTAAAGGCTTATCTTATAGTAGTATTGAGCAAAGTTCAACTTAGTGTGAACAAGAAGGATCGAAAAATTTACATTTACAATTAATTTACATCATCATACATATTGTATCTTGTCCATAGAAAAACCATGAGCAGGATCTGGAGAGGAAAGAACAAAGAATATTTATAATTTACAATGCATTGCAAATTAATTGATAAAATAGAGGTGTTTTTTTTTCGGTAGAAACTAAGTTTTTAAGTTAAACATTAACAAAGAAAATCTAATTAGTTTCTAATCAAAAGTTAATATTTGTAGGTAGTTTTCAATAAATTTTTTTTATTTAGATAGCTAATGATAGTGTCATTTTGTATAGGGAATATTTTATAGTTTTTCCAGACAAAAATTAACTTGTGAGAATATTAATATTTTTTTTTATAGGGAGTATTTTACAGTTTTTCTAACAAAAATTAACTTGTGAGAATATTGAAAGAAAGAAAAAAAAAATGTGTGAATGAGATTGGAATCAAGTGGTATGATTATTCTTTCAAAAAAAAAAAAAAAGTGGTGTCATCATTTTTCAAATAAGAAATTGAGGCAAAAAGAATTCAATGGACAAAAAAGAAAAATAAGGCAAAATAGATGGGACTAAAAATGTAAATACAAATATTGAAAACTTAATTTGAATGCTTCTTCAGCCCTTCTGTTTTATTTAATTTGCAACTTTGATCTTGATGGATGCATAAATTTAATTTATAGTTGGTGAATATGATAAATAACAAGTGAGTTAAGGAATAAGTAAAGGAAATTAAAAGAAAGAAATGTGTTTATGAATGTGATTAAAAGAGATCCCAGACTTATTATCAATTTATCCAAACTCAAGTGAAAAAGATGAAAATAAGTGAAACAACCTTTAATAAAAACCACAAATTCTTAATTTAGACGGTTTCATCGAGATATAATTCTAAATTAGGTTAATTAGTTCGAGTGAATCAATTAATTTAATTCTAATTTAGATGGTTCCATCGAGATAACTCTTGGATCTCTTTTATAAAAAAATTTGCTCCTTTTTAAACTTGTCTCATCGCGGGATGATCTCATACAAGAGTTACTTAATAAAAACAAGCCGCAAATTTAATAAAATTAACAGACTAGATGCCGAATTAAATTTGAATTACAAGTATCGACTCAAGTATGTGAGTAGACGTTGTTTGCTGTTAATAACAACGAATACGAACAAATGTATGCCATTTTCAAAAAACCAATGAAAGTTAATGGTTTGTTCCTTATTCGCTGATGCTAACAGTGAACATAGCTTACAATGAACAGAGCATTGATCATATTTGACCACCACTCCTATGCTTGTTGTTTAGTAACCGCGAACAAAGGTCTTCTAAATTTGTTTTGTCAGTTGTAAATGCTTCGATTAGTCATTACATAGTTCGTTGTTAGTAACTGCAGACAAATATTCTACAAAAACTGCTTATATTCAATCTATCCAAAGTCTCATTCTTTCTTAAGTATTGTTTTAAAACATACAATTATCAAATTGTAGTTAAAGTATAAAGCTTTAGTTCCACTATATGTCAATTCATAGTTTATAACTCATTATTAATTTAATATAAGTACTTAATTATTTGATTATCTTTGATTGTGTTGTGTCGATATAGTTATTCAATTTAACTAATTAGTGTTGATAATCTTTGTGGTTAGATGTCATACATAAATATTTGATGTTGTTGAAGAGAAGTGTCGCAGTGGTTTTCAATTTTAAATATGGATAAGATCAGAGCGACATTAATTCAAGTATTTATTTTGTTGCATGTTCGTTCTATGATGATGAAGTATTTTGTTGTAGTTGTTTTCGGTGGGTTGATCCATATGGCACAATATGACAAAAAGATACTGAATGTAGAAAAAGAAAAGCTTCAAAGAGAAATATGTAGCTTGAAGAAGTGGTTCGATGGTATTTTGACTATGCACATGAGTTAAGAAAGTAGAGAGGATCATATGGAAATTCAAAAAGTTAAGTCGGGTAGTGTATTTGGTTTATTGATGAATAACAAGCCTTGTATTGTGGTTTTATTTTATGAATATGTATGTTGTAGTTCGAAAAGCTTGTTGAATATTAATGAAGTTATTTAATGAAAATTTCTTGAAAGCATGAAATTGTTTATCGTATTGATTAAGAGTTCTGGAAACATCAATAAATTTGAGATTTATGTTTAAAATTATAGCTCCACTTTGTTCACTATTACTAACAGCGAAAAAAACGACTCATGACATTGTTCGACTTTCGTATTCTACTTTTGCTTGATATTATTAACGGCGAATAGAGCCAAAACATAGCATTTGATGACGAGACACTTATTTTAAAAATTAATTTTCTAAAAAGCTTATTTTGAGAACTTTTTAAGTACAAAATCTTATTTTTTTGAAAAAGTTCCCAATTTATTAGCCTACTATACATTTTTAGAAAGAAAATTTGAACAACATAAACTTATTTTTAAAAAAATTCAAAAAATAAGTTTCAAAAATTTTACTTCTCAAAATAAAGAATACAAACAATACACAAACAAAAATTTTACTTCTCAATTGCCATTACTAGCAATACACAAACAAACTAGTAAAAAAATCAAAATTCTTTGTTTACTATTATTTACTAACGGCGAACATAAAGAATATAATGTCACAATGCTTGAAGGGACAAAAAAATAAAAACAATAAACGTTAAATATGTAATTATTTTATCCCTTCAAACTATATGACATTGTCGTGCTTTTATTAACTGTTAGTGACAAGGAACAAGTCAAGGTAAATTTTTTTCTCTTATTCGCCGTAACAAACAAAGCCTAATGACAGGCTTGGACACAAAGACATTTATTTTGGGAGTTAAAATTTCCCAAACTTACGGTGAAACTTTTTTAAAAACAACAAATAATTCAAAAATAAAAATTTCTAGTATAATATACCTTTAATATAGACTCGTTTGTATAAACTCGTCTTACGGTGAAACCGTCAAGGGTTTGTCTTTCTTTTAGAACAGGCCAAGATGGGTCAGCCTAGAGGTGTTCAACACAGACCCGATGACCTGATAGACACCCGACTTTATAACCGCACCCGATTTGACCCGACTTAAAAATGGATCTACAACTATGTAAAAATCAATGTGAACACAAAAACCGATTTTGAACCAACCCGAAACACCTGACTTGAAATCAACCCGATAACCCGAATAAACACTTCTAGGTCAGCCCATTGTACCGCTCATATTTTAATCACCGTTAGAGACTTTAGGGCATCAACTCCAAACAAAATATCTTAGTGGTCAAAGAGAACAAATAGAGTATTCTTTTCAACAACACATAATTTTGAGGAGAAAATCTCCCAATTTTGTGAGAATTCGAACGCTAGTTTTATAGGTACTTCGTTTTTTTTAACCCAACTCAATTTCTTCGTTAAGTTTTTGATTAATTTCTTTCGTAGATTTGTTTTTGCCATTGATTTTACTATTTCGAGATTAAAAAATTTTAGAATTTCAGGAATTGTGTATATTTTGATTAAATTTCTTAATATCTTCATGTGATTGTTCTGTTCTGGGGTTGTTTTTATTAGGATTAGATATTCAAACCTATTTTTCAAATTAGGGTTTTATTTTTCTTGTTTGAACTTTTGATCTTCGTGTAATTGTTGCATAATAATCAAGCGGTTTACTTGGTTAATTTTGCTAATTGTTGGTTTTTTTTGGTTTTGGGTTTGAATTTGATTATGCATCTTTTAAAATTTTGTATGAAATAAGAATAGTGCAGTTTCTGCTAAGAATTGAGCTATTATGATAGTTGATGCTTGATTAAGAAGTCAAATAATTGAGTATATTTCTTTTGCTACTCTGTTGATCAGATTGGAAATTAGAAAGACTGCGGTGGTTTATGATTAGTTGGTTTGCTATATTGATTGCTGCAGGAGCTGATAATGGCGGGAAGGAATCGTGTGCCTCGTGATGCTTTCAATGATAGGCATGGGCACCTTTCTGGGGGAAACATTGTTCGGGGTCCTCTGTCGAGACCACCACTACCTCATCCTGCCATTTTGGAGGAAGAAATTGAAATACAGCGTGTTGAGATGCGGAAGCTCTTTGATGATAATAGAACACTTGCTGAAGATCGGGTGGCTTTGCAGCGAGAGTTAAATGCTGCTCGGGAGGATATTCATCGCCTGAATCTCGTTATTTCTGATATTCGTAGGGAGCATGATGCTCATTCGAGGGAGCTCATTGATCAAAAGTTGAAGTTGGAGGCTGGGCTTCGTGAGGCTGAATCATTTAAGAAGGATGCCAAACGATTGCGTTCAGAAGTTCAGGGTTTAGAAAAGATACGAGTAGAATTAGTTGCACAAGTTGCGGCCTTCACAAAGGATTTGTCTAAGCTACAAGATGAGAATAAGCAGATTCCGCATCTGAAAGCCCATATTGAGGGTATGCAGCAGGAACTGATGCACGCAAGGTTTGTTCCTAGACATCCCTTGGTACTCTTATTCTCAAACTCGTGCATATATTGAATCATGTTTAACTATTTTACAGAGCAGCTATAGACTATGAAAACAAGGCTAAAATGGCACTGATGGAACAGAAGCAAGCAACGGAAAATAATGTGATTTCTATGGCACGTGAAGTTGAAAAACTACGGGCAGAACTCACTAGCAGTAATGCCAGACCATGGCCTACTGGTAACTATTTAAAATTTTGGACTCCTCTCTTTAATTGTTCTACTATATATAACATCCTACTTGCTGTTGTGGAGGCAAAAGGTTTGCTTGCTTGGTATCTTAGATTATTGTTTGTTTGTAGTTTGTTTATTTCCTTTTTGGTTTTCCCAAAGTCTGAGATCATCTTTTTTCGAGACTGGTGGAAAAAAGAAATATTTCCGGCTTGTAAATTGTCGACTTTTAGAACACTGGGTCTAGTTTAGCTGTGTGGGCATAACTAGTTTTCTCTGAGATTCACCAAAGTATTTGTGACTAAGTTTGAACTTACCTCAGCGGATTTGCAGGCATGGCATACAAGAGTAAATTTAAAGGATCAACTTTTACCTTCTCTGCTAGGGTGGCGAGAGTGAGTGTAGTGCCGGCTGGAGTTGTTTGTGATGGGATATGTCCTTCTTTATGAGGATTTGACGAACATCTTTCACTTTCTTTGTTTTTTCTATTATTGTAATCTTGAAAGATTACTTTTTCTATGATTTTATTTTATTGTTAAAGCCTTTTTTGTTTAGTTCCCAATCCATTCTCATTCTTAGATTTGATAGCTTTCAAAACATCAGTAAATAATTTTCTATACTTTAGTGTTGAGATTAAATTTTCAACATTGTTGTTGTAGAGTTGTGCATATCAAATAATTTTAAAAGATGTTTTGGGTCACAGTTGGTTGTTCTTTTTTTTTTTTGTGAATATTTTGTATGATGAGTATTTTTTTGCATTATGATGGATGTTTGGTCGTTATTTATTATTCTTTATGAGTGCATTGTAACTTTGAATTTATTTATTGTTTGTATTGCCGTATATTGTTTTGAGTGTGTGAATGTCTTGGAATGGATTATCGCTTTTCAATCATTTGTTTCTTACACTCAGCATCTAACACAAATTCCTTGGTTTTATCTTTTTAAGGTGCACCTTATGGAATGAAGCTTAATAGTCCTGAGGCTAGCTATCCTGGTCATTATGGAGATCGCTATGATCTTCACATGGTAGGAGATGTACTTTTGTTGATCACACGTTTTATCTTTGTGCCTTCAGGTCAATTTTCTTGTTATCTAATGCTGAAATGTCCCTCAGGGTGCTGCTGAGAAGGCTCCTTTTTATGGATTGGGATCTTCTGCTTGGGGTGGAGTTGAAAAGCGTGCACGTAGGTGAACAATTGTTTTGATTATGGATCAACCAAGACTCTAGTGCTTTGCTGCTGTGAAATATATCATAAGGTTATAATTGGTAGATTGATAAGTCTATATTTACTTGCTTGTTGGATTAATGGGCCTAGAAGGGATCTGGTTTGTTGCTGAAAGTATAGTGGACATGCCACTGTTATTTTATAGTGTGTCAATGCAGATGGCTGTGTTTAATTATCATTTATTATATGGTTTTCAGTATTTGATTTTGTTCTGTTTTTATAAACTGACATTTTAATTTGCTGTGTTTTCTCCTTGACTATCTAAGATATTACTTGGTGATTTTGATAAGATATACTAATGAAATTTCCTAAAGGTATTTGTTGACAATGTGGGGTTGGGTTTTGTAATTTAGGGAAATCCCTATTTATTTTTGCTTAAGGGGTACATGAAATTATGATAAACTGGAGACTGGGATGTATTTAACAAAATTATACTTGGGTGACATGTCTTATTTGGTAGACATTGAATTTGGACATTTCACAGTCTATAAAGGAATATAAAGCATCGGGATTTTTCCTTTGGGTTTTGCAAAATTTATTCGCTGTTTCCAGCTTGCAATCCAAATAAGGGAATGGAAATGACTTGATGAATTTTGCATCACTCAATTCCAGTTGCATCCTGTAATGAACTAGTAATTTGAATAATTAGTTCATGAAGGGGTAATTTAGGTAATTACTATGTTAGTGGTAACTTAGGCAATAAGTTAGTATTAAGATGCACTTTATTATAAATAGGGGGCATTAGGAAGTTATTAATCATCAGGAAAATCAGTAAGCATTTGTTGGGTGGGTTTTACTCATTTTAGGAGATCTAAAGCATCTTGAAGTGCTTGATTTATCTTTTGTTATTTTGTAATGATCCTTTAATCGTTCTTTGTTCATTCATTTTATAATGCAATTTCACTCTGTCCTTTTATTTGGTTGCCATTTTACTTTATTAGTGCAATTAATCGGTTAATAGCAAACATGGTATTAGAGAGGTACGATTTCAGTGACCGAAATCTTGCCGGAGATGTCACAAGTCCAGATGTTACAAACGTAGCTGATCTAGATGCGTTTTTTGGGGGGTTTTGGGACTGAAATTTCACCCTTAGAGAAGCTCTAAATGGTTGTCCAAGATAATGTCATTCACTTATTCAAATCAACCTCGATGAATAATATTTATGAAAATGGGGAAAAGGAATTTGTTAATTTTGTGATGAACATTTAGAAGAAACAGAACTTGTAGAACTTGGTTTTAGCCACAACCACAAGGCATTTTCAATGCTCTACCTTCATGAAGGGATGAAGGATGAACTAACGGTAATTGTTTACCATGAATCCGCAAAAGAAGAAGGCACAAAAAAGAACAAACTATATCTCAGAATATGTATTTCGAAAAGAACACACATCTCAGAAGAAAGATAAGATTCAGCAGAACTGGAAAATAATGAAGAGTAAACAAGAGTTATGCAGAAGAGAATGAAAGAAAAGAACCATTCGGAGTTCAGGGAGTAATACTGGAGAAGAAAAAATTCAGGAGGAAAAAGAAAACAACAAAGATACACAAAAAAGAGAAAAACAGGAAGAAGCAAAGCAAGAGGTTTCAAAAGAGAAGGGGTAAAGAAAAGGGGTCAGTAGGTTGAGGAGCGTGTGGTAGCGCGTGGGTTGGGGCTTGGAGGCTTAACCGAAGAAAAGTTGCAAGGAGGTGGTTTGTTGAGCGCCCTCGATGGCGTGGGAGCGAGAGAAAAAGAGGAGTAAAAAAGAGAAAGCAGATGGTAAAACAGTGGGGGTTGTCGGAGATCATTTGTTTGATGGAGATGTTGGGAGAGGAAAAACATTGCAAGACAAAGTGAGGGCTGAATCGACGGTAAACAATGGCGTCTAACCAGTAAGGTGGGTAGTGGGAAAATGTCGGCGGTATGCCGGAAATAGTGAGAAGACAGTGACCAACAAGGGGGTCGTATGGCCGGAAATTCTGGTGGGGCCGGATCCGAGTGAACACTGAAAAAAAGAACCAAGAAAAGAGAAGGCAAAGGAGGGAGCTGGAAGCGGGTGGTGCAAAATCTTGCTGGCCGGGAGGTGGCATAAGGCAGTGATAGAAGCTTGGTTTGCCGGCCTGAAGATGGAGGCAGCAGCTGTAAGTTTAAGGTTAGGGTTCTTGGGCTTTAAGGAGAGAGAAAGGGAATGAAGAGGCAAGGAGGAGGTTTTTTTGAAAGGGAAATTTAGGGTTTGTTTTTAACCTCAATGGTGATGTCAACAATGATGATAGGGAGGCTGGGAGGAATGGAGTTTCTGATGGGTTTTTTAAATTTCCTTTTAAAAGTAAGCCAAGTCATTTTAAGCTTTAGACATTGTGCAAATTGGGGAATTCTAATGGTGGAAGGCCAAGCTAATTTTTACCCACCTTGAGTGCAAGGTGGAACTTCAGGCGATATAAATTGCAATGAAAAGTAATTTGAATAACTAGTTTACGAAGGGGTAAATTAGGTAAATATTATGTTAGTGGTAACTTAGGCTATACGTTAGTATTAAGAGACATTTTACTCATTTTAGGAGATCTCATACTTCTCGAAGTGCTTGATTTATCTTTTGTTATTTTGTATCATCCTTTAATCGTTCTTTGTTCACCCATTTTATAATACAATTTCATTTTTGTCAATTTATTATATTGTTGCCATTTTACTGTAGTAGTGCAATTAAACGGTTCATAACACATCCTTGCTAATTGCAAACTCTAATCCTGCATAAGTAAAACACTTTTGAAGTTCAGTTTCTCTTTTTCCAAATATACTATGCAAAATTAATTCTTATAATTAATTCTACTGCAATTTGTGTTATTGAAAACCCATTGTAAGTAGCTTTTGCCTACTATATATAGTGCTAGGCAGACTTAGAATATGCGACTCATCTTGTTATGGAAACGTTGTGTGGAGCTCCTCCCAAGCTTTTAATCGAGCTCTTTCTTGTTCTCAAGCTTTCTGTTCGAGTGCTATGTCTACATTGATTCAGGCAAGATAAATGGTTGTTGAACTAGCTAGCGCTTTTCAGAAATGGTCATCTACAAAGTCATTTGCGCACTGTGCTAACTGACAGCGTGGAACCAAAATCAAAATTCTCTGAGAGGTTACAATTTTCAGGGTATTATACGACAGTTGTTCTTTTGCGGCGGATATTAAATTTGTGATCCAAAGTTACAGGGCGTTTTCATTTACTGTCATTGCAGTTCATATTTGTGTTGTTCATAGTTTTCTTATTGTTCTTTCAATAGGTGAAGTGAAGAACTTGTGGAGAAATCATAATGGGCTAGTTTTATGTAGCATGTTTCTACAGGATAATTCTGGCAATGCACAGTAACAATGGTTCCAGGGTTTCAAATAGCTGGTGTTGTAGCGGTAATAGTCTTTAGCCAGATTAATTCATGTGGTATCTATCAGTAAATATTCTATATCTTTGATGGATCAACTTGAGATGTATAGATTGGGCTTGTGGGGTTCAAGTAAACAATCTCCTTATTATTTTGGTACATAGACATTCTCCTTATTACTTTAGTTCATATTCTGTTGATTACATATTACCCTTATTTCTTGAATAAAATCTCCCTTTCCCATGAAACCCTTTGATCCCCATTGAATTCCGTCTTTCACAATTTTTCCTTTGCTAAAGCAGACACATGATGATTGCCTTTCTTACTCAACTACCCCATTGAATAATCTTATTAATCTTTGATGGTTTGCGAGTCGAAATGTTTTTAGCTGATCCCTTTCTGACGACTCCTTCCACGAATGAATTCCAACAATTGGCAATCTATTTTTATCTTAAACCTGTAAGTTCTACAAGCTCTTTTAAATGATTGAAGAACTGTAAGGTTTAATAGTCTTTATGGATTCTTATTAGGTGTTTTCTCTATTATCAGTTATGAAATGGTTTATCTAGAATCTGGATTGAGTTGGTAAAAGTAAATTATTGTTGTTGGGGTTATGCTGTATCATATTTTTCGAGCTATGTTATGGAGGGAAGTCTTAGCACTATTTCAGCAAGTTTTATTGGCATTTTTGGATGCAGATTCGCATATGTAGTTTCTATGTTTGAATCTTGAAGAGCTTTGAAGAAATTAGTGAAGGAGTGATTGAATGGCGGGCTTTCTGTGGAGTTAGTTATGAGAAATCATCTTTTGGACTAATACATGTAGTTTGCTTTCCCTTAATTGTTGCACGTGAGCTTTTAAGAGAATTAGGCCTTTAGGTGTGGAAAGTATTAAGCAGGTTTATTAATTGGTTTTTGGAACTTTTTTAGAAGAAATTATTTAGAGTTCTTTTAAGCTCAGTACTAGTTAGATATTTTATCATGACATGATGAATGTCTGAGACATGTTCATCACTAATCCATGTCATAGTATCTCCTTGTAATAACTTTCCTTCCATCTCTAATCCATGTCATAGTATCTCCTTGTAATAACTTTCCTTCCATCTTTCTCGCTCCCCCTCTCTCTCCCTTTGTCTCTCTTTGATCTGTTACTATGCAAAACGGGTTAAGTTGTTTAGATGTATTACTTGCTTCTTGTTTCTACCCCCGGATCGAAGAAATTAAAGTTAGGATGATGAGCAAGCATCAGCAACTGGCGAGAGCATCATGAACAGGTATTTTTGTCTTGTAACAAGCCAAATGTTGTGAATAACTACATGAGGCTATATCCTTTCTGCATATTTTGTAGTTTATGAGTAACTTGGGCGTTATGCAACATTGTAGTCTGTTGGTGCTTATCGGGAGTAACATTTTAAATCGTGCGCTGACTTTAGTTTGAAGAATATGAAGTGAAGCCTTTCATTTCATGCTTACTCTCACGGCTTTTAAGTATGTGACTCGTTCTCAAATTCATTCGTTAACATTTGCTTTATCTTAAGGGAAATGAAGTAGAACCCATCTCATCCGTAGAATTCAGACTTTGAAAATGTCACTCCTACTCCAACAGTATTTATTTCATTCTCAATTTTAGTTTTATGAGTGCCTTCATTTTAGTGTTTTAAAGTTTTGTCATCGTTGTAAAATTTAGCTGCTTATCGATCATGCAATTTCAAAGCATGCAGTGATGAAGGACCTTGTCACAGAGGTGTCTGATTTTTGGATTTTATTGTGTGTATACAGTGTTGAGTTGAAGGCACTCTTTTGAGCTTATGCACTTTCTTGACAGTCCCTGACCAAATAAACATTGCCTTCCTGATAGTTTTGGTTATTTTTTGAGAGCAGGTAAGCCCGAGCTGAGACATTAAGGAGATGCAAATTTAAAGCTTAATGCCATGTGACAACACTTGTGTGCCACTTATTGATAGTTTGTTGGGTGAGGAAAGGACTTGGTGTTTACTCACACGTACTATGGTTTCACATCTCAACCTCCTGAACTGAAGGATGCTTCCTCCAAATTTGTTGCTAGGATCTGCAACTTAGAATACTTTCTTGTAACCGTTGCGCATAGAGTTTTACTAGGAAAATTTTATGTTACTTTAGACGGAAAAGTCGAAATTGTGAATACTTGTATTTTTTCCATTGATGTTTGATGCTGCTTTTTTTAGAACTTGCTTTCTTGTGATTGTACTTGTTTTTTCTTTTTCTTCCCATACTCAATACTGATGCATTACCTATATATTTCTATGCAGATCAAGTGGCATTATCTTTTAATTATGAGAAGCATGCTTATGGAAGCCAAATAGGTATTTTCTGTATACAAAATTTATTATGTTTTCTTGAGTAAGATTAAGTAAGCAGAGAAGAAGAGAGTCGTTAGTGAGTTGGGCAAGCTTGTTTTTGCTGGAGTTTTTTTATGCAACTTATCTTCACTTTAAGTTGACGAACAATTAACTTTATTATTTGGTTGGTATTGACTTAATTGTGGTTTTCTTTTGCTGAGCTTTCTAAGGATATGTAGAGTATTTGCTTTTGATTTTGTGAATGTGTGTTGTTGATGATCTAGTCCATCATATATTTCACATTCTTTACAAAATCACCTCCTTGTCTTGCTTTTATCAATCAGAATTGAAACTGTGGTTTATTTGTTACAGTAATCATAAACTTTTCTAGAGTTAAGGAGACATTGGGACTTAATTAAAAATAAATAAAATCATTTCCAGCTCCTCACTTTATTAAAGTGCAGTTAGAGACTTAGAGTATAGTGGTTCATTTAGAATGTAGGTGGAATTCCGGGTCTACATGGTTAAGCCACACAATTGAGAGTTCTTCACGTTAGGATTACCTAAAGAAGATATGAGGATGAATACGCATTTACCTCAACTGTGGCAGCTGAGTGGTGGGTCATCTATGTTCAACTATTATATTTTTCTGCATGGACTTTTGGTTATGCTTTGGTTTCTCGGTTTCTGTCTTGATATCTAAAGGATATTGAAGCGGAAGAGCCATGATACGTTCTTTGCAACTTCTTAAGCTTGTGAGAAACTTTAGTTATTAATGTCCACTAAGAACAAAAAACAGTAAGAAGGCACTTATGAATATTTGTGAATAAGAGAGAATATCATGTTTTGAATTTCAAATTGAGAATAGGAAATGATGGAGTGGACTTGGAGAGAGCAAGCTATTTTTGACGAACTCTTTCTAATCTAACATGCTCCTTCCAAATCACACCAATTATCCCATTTGGTTATTACTCTCTATCCAATGCACTTTTTTAATCTTAAATATCTTTAATTTTGCATATTTACTGATTATAAAAAATTGGTAATAAAATTTACATTGAGATGAATCAAACAAGATTTCACTTGACTATATTTTGATATCTAGATTAAGAATAAAATACAAATTAATAATGATCAATGAATAGTGTGGAAAAAAAATGAAAAGAGAGAATTCCTCTGAATTGGAGGGAGTATAATTTACCAAGTAAAAATTACTATATGCGGTTCCTTTTGTTTATCCAATTTTTTGTTGGTTATGAAATAGAAATAAAGATCTCATGAATAGGTGAGTGTAGATGTAATAGTAGACCAAAGGTAAAAAAGGTGGGGGCATGTTGGAGGTAAATGTATGCTAAAAGTGAAAAAGAGTGAACAAATACAACGAAATAGATGAAAATGGAATGGAGTGCTGTGATGAACCCAATCAGTACAACTAACAGAATGAGAATAAGAAAAATAGCAGAGAAGAGAAAGTAGAGAATAAGGGGAGAGAAGAAGAGAAGAGAGATTTAGAAGAAAGGGAAGAGTACAAAATATAGAGGAGTAGAATTCAGTATTTCCAAAATCATGCCATTACATTATTCATTATACTATTTATAGCTAACAAGCCTAACAAACTTGCTAGATTAGTTACATAATATTCTTTTTCTAGAAACTTCATTAAAAGGCTAATCTACCCCTCATAGTAATATTAATTCATTACATGTGCCAACAAAAAGCAATGGCGGGAATCGATCTCAAATGATAAGAAGCTTGGAGCTTTAGTCCCCAACAATATACTCGCAATTGGTGCAACCCTTATGTTTCCTCTTGTGGTAAATCAACACATATTTGACGGTAAAAAGTTAAGTTATGCTTGCAATTGAAAGGTCAAAGGTGTTGATTTGCATTTTAGTTTGGTTGATATAGGTTTCCTTTGCTTTTGAAGTTGACATATCTTTATCTTCGAAATTTAGGAGTCCCCTTGCCCCCTGCAAAATTGAATTTCCTTGGCTAAGGGCCCAATTCCCGAAACCCAAACATAGTTGATTCGTTGGGGGTTTCATTCCAAAACTATTTTCATGCTTTATTTTATATTAGTTGTCCCTTAATTGTACATACTTATATCTATGTAAATTAGAGAATGAAAATTCCCCCTCAGTCCCCTTCCTTCTTTATTTACAACATCAAGGCTATTCAATCTGAACTTTGTAGACCATTATAACTTCCTTTTCCAATAACATCCCATCTTATTTCTCCTACACCTCTCTCTATACATTCCAGATTTTTCTATTGACGTCGTTGATTATATAATTAACATCTTAGAATGGTAATTTGGTGTCAATGGTAAGTTTAAATATAAATTTTAAAAAGATCAATCTGTTGATAGTCAAATTCGTTTACCAATATACAAATTCATAACAATACATCTTTTGATTAGGCTACAACAGGCTCATGTTCTACTTAACAAACTAAGAAAAATAGCCCAACCATTCCAACTTGAAACCTCACAAATTTTTCTTGATATTAATAAAAAACTATATTACAATGTTGTCTTTCCAATAAACATATTAAAGTTGTAAGTTTTGACCTTGTTTGATTTTTGGGGAAAAGTCTTTTAGGTTCCTATAACTATACTAAGCAAATCTATATGTATCTTAAAAATTTACAAGTCTTTTAGTGTCTGATTCGGATTGAACCATAGTGTTAAAATGCGGTAACGGAACACTGATGCGGTAACCGCATCACTCCCGTTAGGATCTTCGAGATTTTGATAAAACAATACTGCTAGGATCTTTGTTGTTGGTATGTAAAAACTTACTAATATGTTTGTGCTATACCATTCAAGCAGTGGATCACATACAAGAGGAAAAAGAAGCAGCCAGCAATTGATGAGTCAGCATAAGGGAATATTCAGATAACTAATTATGATTTAATAACAGAAAGTTGTTAAGGGGAGGGTAGTGAGTATTTTCTATGTATTACAGTAGAGAGAAAGTAATTATGAGAAGGGTTTTGGGCACTTACTAAGTTGTATATATAGATGTGAAAATAATGTAATGAGGCATGCTTTTGATTGAAATACAAATCTGGGGGAGTCTTTGATTACTCGAAAATCAGCCTTGTTCTCTTGTTTCTTGCTTTTCTTTCTTTTGTGTTGATACAGATATCAAATCCCAGCAGTTTGTTCCAGATTGTCTGACTTTTCATGTCTTGGATGTGAAATTTTAGTGTGATCTGTTGATCTATCCCTTTACTTGTCTGGTTTATGAAACAAACTTTCAAGCAGGCCTTATGTCAATTTTCTGTTCATTACTTCATGTAGTAAAAATAGGTTAGGAGAATCTTTGATCTCTTTGTCTAACAAAAAAGTTACTGCATTTTGATAGCTCTTGCCCATCCATTGATCTCTAGTAGATGTTTGCAGATCCAATTAACATGTATATATCGATGACTAGCAGAGAGATTGTTGGGAACTAATTAGTAAGATATCAGCATGTTGAAGTATCGAGTTCATATATCAAGTTATATTTGAAGGCTTCCCTGAGACCTTGACCAATGACCATATTTACTATTTTTCATGTAGCTATTGTTCTTATGAAAAAAAAAAACTTCTATGCCTAAATTTGATTCCTTGCTCTTTTAACAAAAACCTTTCGATTGTATGAACTTGGGACTTTTCACATGTGAATATTTGGTATTCTATTTTATGGCTAAAGACTAGCTAGTTTCTTCAGAAAGTTGAGTATCAGTTTTTCAAAAATTATAAAATTAAACAGTAGTAGGAAGCTTGCATTTTTGTAAGCAACCTTTCATGAGCTTGGAGTGGATATAGACCATTAATCTTCTATCTGTTTTGGCATTTTCCAGTATAATGTTGAAAGATGAAGAGAAATGGAGGAACAAACTCATCTTTCTCCCTTTTTTTTTACAGAAAAACGTTTAAGTACTTGAATGTGCTCGCTCTCGTGCTTCTTTTCTTGCATGTCCTATCAATCTGTACATCGTCTTTTCCATGTTCCTGTCAATATATCCTGTACGCTTTCACTCTCAGGTATCCCTTCAAGCCGAATCGTTTTAAACCACATAGATTGTGCATCTCTCACTTGACCTGATTCTGTTCGCCACTGTTAGTGCTAGCGCTCAACAGGAATGAAAATTTTCATTCTTCTGTTAGGTTCTATGCTCCTTAAATTGTATTGTCCTATAAATACTAATTCTTGTATTTAAGTCTTATCTGCTTTCCTGATTGGCTCTACATAAACCCTAATGAATTCTTTGCTCTGAGCTAACTTCGTTTGATTATGGACTTGCAGAGAAATGATCAATGACCGAAAAGCATGGACTTTTCAATTTCTGTCTGATATGCTTGGAGGAGGATTACCGGGTTCCCCTACGGTGCTTGCTGGGATTAGTAGATTAGGGTTATCTTGCTTAAGCCATCTTAGACTGCTTCACCTGTTATGCAAGCTTTTGTCTCTTGGTCTACATTATGGAGGCTAGCCCTTGCATATTTCTTAGGTAGAAAGAATCAGTGCAGGATTCTTCGTCCGGTTTCCTAGATACAGAGTGTTCTTTATCATAGCGACCATCTGTCTATCACGGAGATCTACTCCACCTGCAAAGCTCATGATTTCTCTATTGCTCGTGGAGAAATCTACCTTAAAATCTATAGTTATGGCCTTCTAGTGATGGCTGAATAATGTGGGAATCTTATCGTCGACGCTACTCTTTTGTTTCACCGATTCTCCATTTCTGTTTGAGAATCTCAATATCTCATACCTCTGTTAACAGCTTGTTAGAAATACAAACCGGAAGCCTAATTTGAGCATGATATAAATTTGAATGCACAATTTCTCTAAAAGTTACGAGACCTTGTTCGAGCTACGCAAAAGGTAAAGTTCAGGATAATCTTTAGCTACCAGCACCGTATCGTGATCCAATGATCCTCCTGATAGCTTTCGCGGAACTCCATAGATCAGCAATGGTGGTTGGAAAGACGGAAGATGGTGAACGTTGTGATAATTCTGGCCTATCTTGATTGTCACATATGCTGTCCTTTACCCTATGTTTTCAATTCAGTAGAGTTACTTTTGTGAGAGAGCATCTCTCAGTGCAGGACCTCAAACAAAGAATTCATATTCTCATAATATGTATTAGATGTCTATGTATATATAAGGCGTGTCTATCAGTGAGGATGTCTCATACAACAATTTGTTAATATAGTAATTATATAATTGTATCATTTTTTATATGAAATCCCATAGATCATAATCTAGTCGGTTTTTTACAGATGAGTAGAACATTAATAATCATAATATTGATTAAAAAGGGTAAATTTCAATATAGATTTCATCATTATACCCAGTGTATCCCGCTCATAGACAAACTATAGTCAGGGTTTGGCGAGGAATGATAGACGGCAGTTTATACCCATATAGGAGAGTGCGGTCAAAGATTGTTGTGAGGGACTGACTAATGAGGGTAGTATTTGTTATTTTCCGGCGTTTATTAACAAATTGTATGATTTCTACAAGTCAAACATCACCATACTGGTGCAATTCACCAGCATAAGCTTTTAGTTGATTTGATTTTTTGACATGATATTAAAACCAACATAATAATAGGTCATAGACTCACGGGTTCGAATATCAATTATCCCTCATTTAAAGTGAAATTTTGAGCGCATGTGCGCATCCACTAGTTCAATGGGCTCTCGTGTGAAGAGAAAATCTGGAATAGATAAGATTAATTGTCAAAAAAAGGACAAAATAAGAGGGAAAAGAAATTATTTCCATTTATAAGCGCCTACAGCCCCAGAACTCAGGTTCGACACTAACTGTGAACAGTGGGTAACTGGTCAAAAAAAGTCAAATAGGTTGTTTTCACTTACTAAGTCCGAACAAAAGAGAACCTGGTAAACAGGGTCAACCCTCTGTTCGTAGTTAGTTCTTGGGGTTGTATGCGCTTATAAATGGAAATAAGTTTATTGCATTCTTATTTTGTATATTTTTTTGATAATTAATCTTATCTATTTCAAATTTTGGCAATCCAAGATGCATATTGAATATTGAAGTGTTGATCCTGGCTACACTGATCCTTTCATTGGTTTAGATTAGTTTTAATTGTTTTAGCCCTTATTTCCATTAAGGTAGTGTTTGGGAATGAGGATTTTATTTGAAAATTTGGATTTCAATTTAGAAATTTGAAATCAATGATTTTGGATTGCACTTTGGTTTTGTATTTGGAAATAACAAGTCTAGAGCTCTTATTTTGAAATCCATAACTCACTCTTATTTTCTTAAGTTATTAGAATTTGGATCAAATCTACATTCTCAAATTTTAGAGTAGCCAAACACATAATTTGCCCAAATCTATATTTGCAAATGAAATTCATGTTCCCAAACATACCATAAAGTATTTTGAAAATAGTTGAGATCGTCTTTTAGAGAGATGTTCTTTAGGCCTAACCCATTAAATCTTAATGTCTACTTACGTTATTCATAATATCTACTTACATTATCCTTAATGCCTAGTTATAATATACTTAATGTCCACTGCAAAAGTATTTAAAATGCATATTTATAATATTCTTAATACCTACCGAGAAACCTAGCCTACTAGTCTACTTATTCCTTAATGCCTACTTACAATAAACTTACTACCGACTGAGTAAGTATTTAAATACTTACAATATTATGTCTACTTACAATATTGGGCTTGCGCAAAAGACCGTCTCTCACAAGAATTTTATGTTTTATTTTAAGATTTATTTCAAGACTCGTTTTTTTCATTCCCATTTATTCATTTTTAAGTAAGTTTTCAACTTATTATTGGTTTGTATTTTTTTTCTTTATTGTTTCTTGATATAAATTTATTTTATGTGCATTATAATATTATTCATGTTTAGAATCATATTTTATTTCTATCTTTCATCTTATTTATAGTTAATCTCCAAGTCTAGTGAGTAGACCATTTTTCTAGGATAAGGAACTTAAATTCAATTGGTCCAATAAGATTGGGACTGAAACTGGTCCAATAAAATTGAATTATAGACCCATAATCATCTCAACGTCTAATTTTTTTCCTCCCTCCTTTCTATCCCTTTCCTACTTAATCACTCCTGTTCCTTTCTCTCCTAAATTACTACACAAATAAAGTGTAAACTATATGGGTTGCATATAGTTATTAATTTTATTTTCAAAAGTAGTAATATTTAAAATTTATATTAAAATCATTCCTCAATAGTATATTATAATAAAAGATGAAATTGATTTGGTTGTTTCCCTTATTAATTAGTTTCCAAACAAATAACCCATAAGTGATAAAATCATGTAGTATTTCCTTTTCATTAATTATTAGAATACAAAGTGAAAACACTTTACATACACCTCATTAAATAAAAATGATTAAGTAGGACACCAAGAAAACAACACAAAGAAAAGAAGAAATTAAAGCAAAGCAAAGAAAAAGTCTCTAAATTTATGAAGACAATGAACGTGATAGTATGTAAACTTATACTTCATCTCTGTTCTCTAATACTTGCTATATCTCTTTTTGCACGTAATTTAATATCTATTTTAATATTAAATATGTTTATTTTAGTAAAATAAAAAATTATAAAAATTACATATTAAAAAACTACATTCTAAGACGAATAAAACAAGATCTCATATGAATATTATATTATTTTTTATGCATGAGTCGAAATTACCGAAATAAAATCAAAGATGAATAGTGTTACTATAGAAATGTAGCGATTATGATGGAACGGAGGAAGTATTATTTGATATCAAATCTTTACAACTTACAATCACCAACATCCAAAAGACATGATGGATTGATGATGATGATGCCCTTAAATTCAATTTGATTTGAATTGATATGTAATGTGTTATATGTTATGATCTTTGTGTTTTATGCTTATGATAGTTAGTATATGACTTTTTGTAAATGTTTAGGCCATGCTCAAACATGTGGTCTCTCAATGGCAAATGGCAGAGCAATAATATGAATTCCTAATTGATGCCTTTTATTTATTACTACCTTCGTCTCATTTATTTTTGGGACACTATTAATCTATCACTCTTAAATTGCATTTTATTATTAATCTATAAGTTAAAACATAGTCATGTGGGATCTTATTTGATTTGTTTTGATGTATAGATTATTATATCAACTTTTTATAATTTATAATTAGACATAACTCGATCTATTAATTAAAGATCGAATAAGTGCATTGGATAGAGTGCATAAAGTACATGAGACATTTTAGAATTTAGATAATGAATAGGAGGGAGTATTAAAACTTCTATGTGACCTCAATTTTTGACTTTTCTACGTTGGTGGATGAATGTTTTTTTATGTGCGTGATAACCCTAAGTTTTAAATTTTTTCATTTTTGGTGGACAAAATTTTAAGATTTATGTTATTATTATTACTCCCTCCAATTAAGCACTAATGTCCCATTTGTTTTTTGAATTCTATTCATCTCTTACTTTTAATTTGTATTTTATTATGAATCTATAAGTTAAAACAAAGTCAAATGAAATCTTGTTTGATTCATCTTAACACAAGGATTATTCATATTAACTTTCCATAATTTTTAATTAGGCAAAATTAGAAATATAACGAATGAATAAGTGCAATGGATAGAGTGAATAAAACAAATGGGACATTACTAGCGAATTGGAGGGAGTATTATCCATCATGAGGTCCTTTTTTCATTAGAACAACGCCTCAATCAACCATAAGGAGCACTTTTCAAAAATTTGGCCGAAATGAATACTTTTAACAAAGATTTTAACATTTTGTCTACCACATTGAAAAACTGAAAGTTTAGGTTTACTATGTAGATTTTGAAAATGTTTGTCTAGCTACCACCTGGAAAAGTAAAAAATTCATGGTTATCACGTTAAATGTTTTTTTCTTATTTTACTTGGATAATGCACGTGTGATACACAATAATGATAATTTCTAACCAAATACTTGTGAAAATTAAGAATATAGTATTATTAGGCAAAACTTAAAATTCTAACCACTTAAGCGTTCGAAATTTGATGAACAGGCCTAAATGTTGTTGACATTGACACCTTAATGATCATAATTACAAACAAAAAAATCAAGACTAAAATTCCTAAAAATTCAAAAAAGCAAAAATTTTACTTAATATACTCCTATTAACTTTTGTGGTCATGACTCAGTTTCAGTTTTAATATCTATTGTCCAATCGTGTTGTGTGTCACTCACCTTTATATTTGTAGGACCTATCTTTTCGGAGATATTTTGAATACACACATTTCTCCTGGACCATTCTTAAAGAGAACACGAGTATAATTTATCCGTCATTCTTTCCTCTTCGAACTTTATAACTTATAAGTATATTGAATTGCTCACTCTAATTCTCAATATTTTCCCTTTTCACTTATCATTCATTAATCATCAAAACCCATTAGGCCATTACACGCACCGCCATAACAATCAGCTTTCAGCAATGGCGTCCTCCTCTCCGCTCAAATCGACATACTCCTCCCCACTTTCCGCCAACCTCGACTTCATCTCTCGCGCTAAACACCGTCTCTACGACACTTTCTCAACTCCTCGTCCATGGCGTCAAATCTTCCATTACCGCTCTCTTTCCTGCCCTTACAACCTTCCCGACGCCATTTCACGTCTCAAAACAAACCTCTGCTACTTCCGAATGAATTTCGCTATGTTTATCCTTTTTGTTCTCTTTCTCTCTCTTCTTTGGCATCCTTTCTCTCTCATCGTCTTCCTTGTTATGATGGTTGCCTGGTTTTTCCTTTACTTTCTACGTGATGAACCGCTTGTTTTGTTTTCCCGATCTGTGGATGATCGGATCGTTTTGATGGTTCTGTCGGTTTTTACGATCGGTTTTCTTTTGTTGACTGGTGCGACAAAGAATATTTGGATTTCTTTAGCGATTGGGATTGGGATTGTTGTTGTTTACTCGATTTTTCGACGGTCTAATGATTTGTTTTTGGATGAAGAGGAAGGTGCTGCTCGCGGTTTACTTTCCGGTCGGACCGGAGTATAATTTTTCTTTTAATTTCAAGGCTCGTTTGGTTGACACAGACGTTAAAATTCGTATGGAGAGTTGGAGACAGTAGTTTCTCTTTTTTGTCAAATTTTTTTAAAAAAATCGTAAGTTTTCTTATTTAATTGCACACAAAAATTCACAATTACGGCTGCAATTTAGACTTATTAAAACTCCTTTGGTAAGTAATTTTAGCAGAATTTATAATTTATGTGCTTGCTAAAAAACTGTCAACCAAGATTATTAATATGCAATTTTCAAAAAATTTAAATTTCAACGGAATTATGAGCCAACCAAACGAGTATTTTTGATTTTCAATTACTCATTTTCTTGATTAGCTTTTTGGCATTTGACATACATATGTAACACAAATTCTTACTTGAGACCGTCTTTTATAAAGACGGTTTTAAAAGCTCAGTTCAATTCCAAATATATATTGTTACTATAATACTATATAGACGGTCTTTACAATATTCTAAACTTGTTATTCTTATTTCTTATATGTATATATTATCAGACAATCTCCTGAGAGACCATCTTTTTGAGAGACGTCTCTCAGGTTCAATCCATTAAAGCTTGTTGCCTACATTTACTACACATTTTCCTAATGGGTCAATCCAATTAGAGATGGTCTTTCTCACAAAAATTTGTGATATATTATTATATTATTGAGTTTTCTACATTACCGGGGCTTCCTATAGTGTTTTTTGAGGATTTTTTCGCGAATAAAAATATCAAGAATTATAAATTTTCTTTACTATTCTTATGATACGGGTTCGATTATAACTATTTTAAAAAATAACGCATCATAGAAAGGATTATTTAGAAGTAAGACACCCGAGAATCAAACTGGATAACAAGTTGCCATATTTTTATTCAATGTAGGTTTTGAGATATGCAAGTACAAAAGTAAAAAAAAAAAAACTTCAACAATTTATGAATGTGATGGGGGAGATAATTTCATTTTCTTGCACCTCTCTCTGCATGAATAAATGCAAATCTTCGACGGCTTCTCATCTGTAACAAAAACCAACAATATAAAACCATCAACAATAAAGTTTAAATATTTTTTAAAAAATTGAGCACAAGTTAGTCGGAAAATTACGAATAACGGGTAGTCGGAAATTTTCGACTAATTTCCAACTACCCAAGTTAGTTGGAAAATTCCGACTAGTTTCCAACTAAAACGATTTACGGTCCAATCTGAGCCGACTAAACCAAAACAATCGGAATTTAGTCAGTATAGCTCTATACCGACTACAATCCGACTGTTTTGAATAGTCGGTAAATTGCTTTTTTTTTTTTTTTTGTAGTGAAGGGGGAATCAAATGTGTGGAGGGATACTATAAATAACAGAGAATTAACTAATTTATACGTGCTAAAAACATAAATAAGTAATTATTGTTAAGCTAGAGGTTGACGCTTTAGGAAATGTTATACTCCCTCCTATTCACATTAAATGTCTCATTTGGTTTTTTAACACTATTGATCAATCATTCCTATTACGTGTTTTAATTTGTAAATCAAAAATTCAAAATATAGTCATGTGGGATCTTTGTTTGATTCGTTGTTATTGTAAATTTTATTGATATCAACTTTTTTTTATAATTTTTAATCAAGCACAATTAGAGATATTTAAGATTGAAAACGTGTATTTAAAAATGTGCCAAAACCAAATGGGACGTTTAAATTTAAAGTGAATAAGAAGGAGTATAATTCTAACACGCCCCCTTACGCAATAAGTCTAGAAGTGTTGATGTAATACATGTAATAAAAATTTACACTTCAAGTTATTTTCATTATCATCTTTTAGTATCAACAATCAAACGAATCATAAATGCAAAAACGATTTTTTTTAATTGAGCCGAAAGTAAAAATAGAAAATATATAGGTTGTGAATTAAAATATGGATTATTTACCAACTACAGCCTCTAAGTTTACTCAATTTCAAATAAACCGCAAACTTTGTTTTTACCAACTACAACCTCCAATTTAACAAACATGACATCAAGACAGCCAAAACACCCCATTTTTTACCTTTGTATTGGCTGGTTTGGCTGTCTCGATGTCATTTTTGTTAAGTTGGAGACCATAGTTGGTAAAAAACAAAGTTTGCGGCTGTTTATTTGAAATTGAGTATACTTAGAGGCTGTAGTTGGTAATTAATCCTTAGAATATTAATATAATTAAAAAGGTGAAAGAATTAAAGTAAGAAATAATTAATTACCATGGAGATTGGATGTACATTTTCCAACACAATTATTTTTGTTCTCAACATTTGAGACATCATTCTCAAGATTATTACAAGACCTTAAACACCTTTCAAAACAAACTTTATTAAATGATTCACATTTAGGCACAAATTTGCACAATATTAGTACCATTAAACATATGATCATTATTCCTCTCATTTTCATTTTCTTTAAAATTGCCTTATTAATTTCTTTTAATAATTTGTTGATTGAAATGTTTTACTCTTGGGAAATTTTATTTTGGGTCAACTCTTATTTATAATAATGCAATATGAAATAGGGGTTGATTTTATAAATCCTTTACAATTATTTGTTGTGATTTGTGTGTGCTAAGATTTTTATTTAATTTTATTAATAGGGGTTGATTTTATAGGTTTGTAATTTTAATTTGTATGATTTTATTTATTTCTTTAATTGATTGTATTTTTTATTTTTTATACAAAAATTCTTTTTGCATATGGAATAATATATGATCACATCATACACACATTATGCAACCTTGAATATTTTATTCCTAGGTAGTTATTACATAGATTTAATTATATAGATTAATTCTATTGTTATTACTTAATTTTATTGAATTGAACCCATTTTATTAATTAAATATATTTTTCCTTTTTTTCATAAAGATAATCAAAAGATTTAATTACAAGTTTGCTCCACCAAATGATTCAGAGGACATCTCATCTAGCACAAAAATACTCCCTCCGAATCAGTTTAGATATTCCATTTTCTTATTTGGCAAAATCATATCAATTGTCTTATTTTCTTTTTTTGTCTATCCTTTTTTTTACCTAAATACCCCTACTTTTTCAATTCCCAATACCCAAATACCACCTTTACAATTAATTTAATCAATTAAAATACCCAACTACCACCTTTTTAATGGACCCCACTCAATCCTTAAAATCCGTGAAATTTCAAATGGGACATTTAAACTGATTCGGACGGAGTATTTAATAGAGAAATTTGTTAGGATCATTTAAGGGCTAAATGTATTTTATTTATTGTGAATTTATTTTTGTTAAGCTATATTAATTTTTCTTAAATTATCTTTGTTATAATTTAAAGGTTTCTCTCATTTTGGTCATTCCCTTCAGAATTATCTTTCTTTTATCGATTTCTTCCTTTGTAATTTTTTTCATTAGGAAATATATTTTTTATTTGTCTGATTATTATGTAATTTGAAATCAGAGCTCATTTATATCTTTTTGAAGTATTCTTTATGATTTGTGTTTAATTACTAAGAATCATATGATGTTTTTAGATTTTTATTTGTTTCTTTAAATGAGTGATTGTATTATTATATATTTTTAAAAAAGATTCATTTGGATTATGTAATGTATTAGAGTGATCTAGATTGTAGGGGGAATCACAAAGATTGTAGAATCTCATCTTAACTGGTCTAACACCCCAGCCCCATCGAACAGTCGGTGACTACTGTTGGAATGGTTTATTCCACATCGACAAATTAAAATTGGCGTGCACACTTTATAAGTTATTGGAGACCTTCTTCCCATGCATTGCCATAAGGTTTTGGGATAATATATATCTCCTTAACTTATAAAGTGTGTGCACCTCGTGTCTCCCCGTTGATGTGCTGACATTTACAATAAGTTCAGCCTAATTTAATATGGTATCCTAGCCGATGGTTCGATAAAAATTAAAAATGGTAGGTCCGAAAAGAATGATATTCCTACCCTAATTGATTACTCCCACATATGAACTTAGCTGGGGTTCACATGTGAAGGGGGTGTTGGGATGGTTTATCCCACATCGACAAATTTAAAATAGTGAGCACACTTTATAAGCTATTAAAGACCTTATTCCCATTGCCATATGGTTTTGGAGTAATATACGTCTCAAAAACTTATGAAGTGTATGCAACTCGTATCTCCCTCTTGATGTGTTAGCATTCACAATAAGTCCAGCCTAATTTAACAACTATCCATCAAAATTTTAAACTTTTAAAATTAAGGTAAAGAAATTTTAGATTACAACTATAAACTTTTAAAATGAATAACTAGGACGAGACGTCACGAGAGACAAAAGATTTTAGCATATTTAATTTATCTATAGGATCATATGATTACGCAATTTGATCACATCGATTCGATCCTACCACATGATCAATCCCAAGTAAAAATCTCGATCATAACATCCTTACGTCTCTAACTCAACAAAAGCAAAAAAAAAAAAAAAAAAGATTTGGGAAGGACACAAAGCTTAAAATTCATCTTTAAAAATGAGTTTGTTACTTTTTTTTTTCTCTCCATGCATACTCTTCAATCTTCATGCATACATATTTTTTTGTTATATTTTACCTTATATTTAAACCAAACAATAAATACTTGTTAAACAAAAATTAAGCAATATTATTGCCACAAATTCATGTCAAAGTAACATTTAGTACCATCCTCATCCATTTCATTATTCCAATTATACCCTCTCTTTAAGGAAGGTGGAGTAAGAAGCATACCAATAGCCATACTATCAATGAATGTAGGCATGTTAAATATGGCTTCCTCATCAAAATATAACAACTCTTTGTACTTATTCTCTACACCCTCCTCCAAATTCTTCCCCTCATAGTTTGGGGAACTTTCATCCATGATCTCACTCTTATGATCATTTTGACAGGAGGACGAGAAAGACTGAAGATCTGAACTAGTTGCTTGTAAGGCAGCGAGCCTGATATCTCGAGCTGAGATTGACTTAGCTCGAGGAACAAGCCGCGCAGAGTCAGGGAAGTTAAGAGTTGCTTTATCTCCTCTAAGGGTTAAAGCTGCAACGTCGTGTGCCCTAGCTGCTAACTCGGCTGTAGGATAAGTTCCTAGCCATATTCGGCTTTTCTTATTAGGTTCGCGTACTTCACATACCCACTTTCCACTATCTGATCTCTCTCGAACACCATGAAAGATTGGATGGCGTGTTTCTCTGAACTTTTTTCGACCAGCCTTCCGCTTTTGCGCTGGGCTAGTAGAAACTACATTATTAACATTATCGGGCGAATTCAGGGTTAATATATCGTTACTCTCGTCTTCACTAGATTGAGGTGAGCATATTAATTGGGAAGAAACTTGTGTGTTCATTATAGATGTTATTTGTGAGGAAAATTAATGGGTTGTGGAGATTAATTCAAATATTTTAATGAGGAATATATTTATATATGTATGGAATTTTTGGTTAGCTAAGCATGTGATCATTTGTTATGGTGCACGTGTGAAAATGGGTTGTCCAAAAACATATTGTTTTTTAGCTTATAACGGCGGAGCCACGTATATAAAAAGGACGGTTGAAGACTTGGTCTTGGATTGCGAATCGGCGAACCGTATTAACGCTAGGAACTTGGAAGTTTCGAATGTTTTCCCAAATAGCGAGTGTCCTGCCGCCGCGTCTAGACAATTTCTACCAACGTAGACAAACGTTTTTTTTTTTTTTTTTTTTTTTTTTAAGAAACGTAGACAAACGTTTAATATAGTCACAAATGTTCAAATAAGATTGTTTTACGGTGAGAGTATTAAAAATACATTGATTTCATATAGAGGTGTTCATTCGGGTTATTGGGTTGATTTCGGATCAGGTGTTTCGGGTGGTTTAAAATCGGATTTTGTGTTCAAATTGGTTTTTACATAATTGTAGATCCATTTTTAAGTATGATCAAATCAAGTTTGGTTATAACGTCGGGTGTCTATCGAGTCATTGAGTCTGTTTTGAACACCTCTGACTCCGTATATATTCATTGCCTGGACAATAATTATTGCATATATGACATGTAAAGAGATATTCATTTTCGATTTTTCATTATGTTACTTAGAATTTAAATAATTCATATGAAGTCATGAATATATATATATATGTATCTTCATCGTGCTATTTCCTTAAAGTAAAACAAATAAAGTCACAAACATTTTATATATAAGATACATATTGTCATAAAATCATTTTGTAGGTCATGTTTTCCATTACATTTGCATTTTCTCTACAAGAGCATATCTACACCATAAACAATAGCATAAAGTAGTTTTCTTATTCTTATATTTTATGTATTATCAAATCTAAAATAGTACACTCAATTACTCATAAATTTGCAAACCCTTAGCGAATTTTATGTTTATCTAAAATTTTTACTGACACCATAAACTATAACCATTTTTTATTTTACGTATCCCTAAAGAGATACCACTTTCTCTGAGTTTTTTCGAAGAACCAACTCCATTTTTCACTTTGAATTGGTCAAAATATGTAGACAAAAAACTATGATATATATTTTTAAGATGTAAAGACATCTTTTAGGTTGTGTTTGGATGGAAAGAAATGGAAGAAAAAGAAGGAAAGGAATTTGAAGAGACAATGAATCTCTTGTTTGGATAGCAAAACGGGAGAAAAGGTATTAGAAAGGGAGAGAATTTGAAGGATTTGTTGGATAGTTTCTGTTAAGTTTTTAATCTCTCCAAAAGTGAAAAGATTTAAAGGAATAACTCCTATCTCTCTTCTTTTCTCTCCCATTTCCTCATATACGAACAAGAGCTATTTTTCCTTCAATTTCTCTTGCCTTCCTTTCCCTTTCCTCCATTTCTTTTCTATCCAAAATTGTTGTTCGAACATAGTGGGTGGAAGGGAGAGAAAAGGAGATAAATTTTCCCTTTATATCTTTTCAACTTTGAAAGTATCGATATCTTAAAATAATTCCTTATCGATCACTCAAATCCCTCACTTTCCTTTCCCTTCAGTTCCTTTCATCCAAACAAATTTTTAGAGATAAATATCACTTGTTTATCGTAATCAAATACTCATTTCATTTAAAATGTTTGCATAGTCTTGTATGATTGGGAAGAGACTTAAATTAAATCAAATATTTAAGGGTGAGACTTTAGTCAAAAACAGAAACACCAAGGAAATTTCAAGTCCTGTATTTCGATTAGGTTTAAAAACGAGTTTGCGCCCACATTAGTTTTTACATTATTGTAAATCCATTTTTAAATTGGGTTAAATCGGATTAGGTTTCATGTTCGAATGCATATCAGATCTGTTTTAAACACCTCTAATTCCAACACCGTTTTCACACCAAAACCATCACCAATTAAATTTCCTAGCAACATTACACTTTGAAAAGACCCCTGAGAGCTATAAAGAGCATCATTTGAGAAACAACCTTGACGCTTCCTTAGCCATGCCCTAGTATGCTTTTCCTACTTGTGCACCTTTGAAAAGAACTCAAGAAACTGTATGAAGAATACAGGATAAAATACTCTGGAGTTGAATAGAGTACGTCGTTTTTCGCAAATGCAAGTCGGGAGTTTGATAATGTACTCACGGAGTTTTGACGATTAGACAGATGATAAGTTACTGAAACTAAAGTTGATAAACATAAACGATTGAGTCTGAAGTTCATTGCAAATGATTGATGTCCGCCAAGTTATAATGACAGTTTTAATCGTAGTATTTCTCAACAAATCTTTTATTTAATTAGTATTCTCTAATTTCATTTGGTTGCTTAAACAACAATTTCTACAATTTTTACACAGACATCTAATCTCTGTTGTCAAACTATTTCTGCGAGCAAAATCCAAAAGTTCTCTCAGCCCTCTTATAAATCTTAAACATAACTGTCATTTCTAAGCAATGGGGAATTTCCCGTTCCTAACTCCCTCCGTCCCTAATAGACTGCATCACCAACAATTGACACATGCAATAAGAAATTGATAAGAACCACTTAATTGTGCGGGTGAGATTAAAAATAGAAGAAATAAAAAAGACGAGTGGATTAAAATCAAAGAAAGTAGTGAAAACGCTACTTAAAATAGAAATATTGCAAAGTCAAACGAACAGATTAAAATGAAAAGTGTAGCAATATCTATGCAATAGAGCAAGTAGTGAGTACTATAACATATCATGCCAGGAAAACCCAATTTTCTCCCCAATCTGAAGAAGCTTTGCAGTATTCTTAGAACTAAGAAGTTGATCACCTATGGTTCTAATTTTCCATAATCAAAAGATGACATCCCACCTAAAATGGTGCAAGAATTCTCGAGTTGTTACTCTCACGCGTAGTTACTCGCATCTTTATCATCATCGTACACTCATACAAGGGAGACGAACCAACTCTTCTTAGGTAATAACTAAACATTATTAGCCACAATCACATTCGTTTCGTACAAGGTCGATAGAAGGTTACCTGGTGGCCAAACCCAACGCTGAACCCAAATTTGATGAAGGTAAAGATCCTGATCAACCAATAAAACTCTTGCTGACGGCTGACTGCTGATTGCTGGCTGACAGCATCAACGATTTCGTGGAGACATGTGGCTCCAGCCTCCATCTTGATCATCCGTGATTAACCTGCAATCAATTTTCTTTTGTGCGAGTAGAACAATGAAATATGGCATAATCGAGACTTGAGTCTTGATATTACTGAATCAGATATCCAATCAGATAGCGTTACAATATTCAGATTCGATCAATAGCAGGTTTATTCTCATTTACATGGTTCTAAGACATTATACGATCAAATGTCATGATTATTCGTTTCCTTCAATTTTCTATATAATCGTGCTTTTCACAAGCAAAAATCGTTAAGCCTGACGAGTCTCTGTCAGGATGGTTTCCAACAAGGACTCACAAGCATCTTCAAGAAGATCTAAGACCTGCAGTAGAAAGATTGACAAAAAAATATCACGATGACAGCATGGTAACAATGCCAATATCTTAATTCGAACGATTTTGGGATCGTTTACATGAACCAAAATAAGAATTTGTTGCAAACAAAGATTATATATTCGAGCCTATATAATATTAATCGTTATAATATCTTATTCTATGTTTTTGAGTTTTGTGTGTTGGGATTTAAGAGGCAATACCTACAAACTAAATACCAGGAGTCGAGTTTTTACTTAAACTTCTGGAGGCATTGATAACTATGATGTTGCTATCTGGAACACATATACAGTAGCCAATCATTGTTTGTGTTTCCATCCGTTTTAAGCATTTTACTCTTTGTTTCTCAAGGTATCCAGCACACATTGGAGTTCATCAGTTGCTAGAGATCTTGATAGTACTAGATCTAAAATAGTAAACTAAGTAGCCTGAGCCCTAATGCATGCCGGTTCTTAAGGCATTCCGAATAGCCAACTGCCTAGGGCCCTCAGATATAAGAGGCCTCAAATATTAAATGGTACTATTAAGGTCAGGTTCTAAGCAACATTTTTGAAGTGATTTGTTTGTAAATTTTTTTTCTATGTGAAGTAAGATAATGTTACAATACATTTTGTGATTTTGTCTTGAATCATGTTTCTTGAAGTGGAGAAAATTTTATTATTTAATATAATAAAAGACTCCATTTTATTAAGACATCTAAAATTAAATATGACCTCTAAAATCTTTGCTCCGTCCCTGCCCTGATGTCACATGCTTCCTGAAACATAGATCTTTTGGTATGCGCCAATGTGATATGCATAGAAACATAATTTGCTACCAATGTTTAATGTTTTATCAGTTTAAGCTTTGAATGTGCCTCACAATTCCATATCTTAGTACATCACTAAGTTTTACATTTTGGAACATAGATTGTGGAGGGACCAAAGAAATACAAATCATAATAGCTAACTCACAATCCTAATCCTCCATTCAGCCGACTTTTGTTTCTACTGGAGGATGATCTACGAAAGGGTAGAACCAGCCATAACAAGAGACTGTAAAGCCGGCCAATCAATCAAAACCCAATGCTTTTTAGAAAATAGAGTTTGGTAATACCCTGGGGCCTGGAGTGTAGCTTTTGAATGACAAAACACATCCGAGGGAGATAAGATGGTCATCTTATGGAAAACAAAGTACTCCTCAGCCTCCCTCCTTTTACACCATAGGAATATGACATGGAGTTTAAGGAATTGAGTTGGTTGGGTTAGTTTTTTGTCCTTTAGTGAGATAATTGCGGATATATGAGAAAGAAAATAGGGAGTAAAGATGTGTTGAAGTGATGGGTTCATGTCCCAAAATAGTAATGAGACAAATCCATTGGGAGTTGGGACAGACTAAAATAGAAGGTGGGACGAACTAAGAGGGACGGAGGGAGTACAACAAAGTGACTATGGTATGACTGTGAGGTGCAGCCGGCAGAACTATTGAAATGGGAATTTAAGATGTAACTCCCGTCAACTGCTCGACTTCAATCTTATGCAGGTACATAAAATTTACGGGAACAAAATATATATTATCTCCGTTCTTAACTTCGAGCAACAACACATTACAATTTTGAGTAAATTCAATACTGGACATGCTAAGAAGTAAGAACTCAATATCAGCTACTTCATGATCTAGTTCTAGATAGAAAGGATTCTTAACAAAATATTTCATATGTAGTCACAAGTTCAAACATGCTAAGAACTCAATATCAGCTACTTTATGATGATTAAATCACAATGCACAAGTTCTAATATGATCAAATATCAAATTTTGGCGATGAAACAATCCGTCTTTACCTTTTCGAAGCCTTTTTGTCCACCATAATAAGGGTCTGGAACTTCTTTTTCGTTGTGTTTCTTACAATAAGAGCACATTAGCTTAACCTACATATCCATAACCACAAAAATTCCATAAGTTTTGAGTTTCTTATTCATATAGTAACATTTGAGTTAAAACAATCAGAATTCAGAACTTTCACTTTGAATTAACATTTCCTTTAACCTTTTTATCAGCACCAGCAGGGAGGTTATATTTTTCTCTCCATCTATCATATGCCTCACATATGTCAGCTGTAAAAAACCCATTAACAAAGCACACAAATCAATTAACACAATAGCAAGTCTTCTATGAGACCGTCTCACCACGAGACGAGCCATAAAATCACCTATTTCTCTAATGGATCGCTTTAAGATGATCGTTAGTGATCACTTTAAGACAATAAGTGGGTCATATCACCGTGAAACGGTCTCAAAATTTGTGATAAAACAACAATCCTTAATACACACAAATTTGGAACATAAGAATTAGGAAGTAGGAAGTAATAAAGCCCATACGGCCTGTTTGGTAATTGGTACTAAAAGGTGGGAATGCAATGATTTATAGTATAAATTTTCATCATGTGATACCCATAAAAGTTTGGTTATAAAAAAGCTTTTTTCTTCAAAATTTACCATCATTACCACCTAATACAATGAAATTTGTGGAGAAATGAGATGCTTAAAAAGAGTATAACCATGAACATTTAACTTGTCAAGAGACTTTCATACCAAAATTAAACTAACCATCCATTACCATTCTCAATTTCCCATCATTTAATACCGATTTCCAAACGGGCTGTTAATGTCGGATAAATTTAAAGGGGAGAAAAACCTACATCTATTTGAATTATCCATAGCAAGAATAAGATCAAAATCTGTAAAATCAGAAGGTTTAATTGGCCTTGATAATGAAGTAATCTCAATCCCACGCCTTTTTGCAGCTGATCTCATTCTTGAATCAGCTGGATTACCCTTCAAATTCACAAAGAAAATTCAATAAGCTCAAACAAAAAAAAACCCAATAAAATCCCAGAAAAACCCTAATAAGATCACAACAATATAGCTAAAATTAACACCATTTAAACCAATACCTCATGATAATTAATAGTACCAGCAGAATCAATATTGAAATTTGATTCAAGCTGTCTATTTTTAACCAAATCTCTGAAGACCCCTTCTGCAGCTGGGCTTCTACATATATTTCCCAAACAAACAAAGAGAACAGAAAAAGGTTTGGTCTCAGTTGAAGAAGTAGAGGAAGCCATTGATGAAGATGAAGAAGCTTTGATTGTAATGGGTTTAATTCTAGATAGTGGGGAAGTAAAGTTAAGAATTTGAGGAAAAGGGTAATGTTTTTTTAGAGAAATGTGAGAAAGAAAAATGGAATGGCAAAGTTGGGTACAAGTGAGAGTTGGTGCAAATACCCTGGTGTTAGTATTGATGTACAAGGTCAAGGCCTTCATTTTTTGTGGGTAATCTTGAAGATTGAAGCTTTGGGGTTAGTCTTATTCTATGTTTATTATCCAAGTTTGTGTGTGTGGCTTTGTAAAATGGTGGGACCAATGAATGTCATTTGATTGTGTTGGATTGATACTTGCTTTGGATCTTGCTATGATCTCAACTCTCAAGTGAAATGAATTCTAGGTTGTTAAGGAATGATAATTTGTCACATGATCATTGATCGGCTCACTTGTGTGGACATATTTACGGCAGGACTGGCCCTGAGCGTGCCCAAAGGGTGGGCAAGAGGGGCCGTCGCTCAGGGCCCCTTGTCAAAAAAATAAAATTAATGGTTGTGAAAGGTCTATATAGGTGTTATAAATTGCAAAGGAAAAGGGCCCCAATATGTTATTTCGCCTAGGGTCCAATATACCAAGGGTCGACCCTGATTTACGGGCAGGGCTCGGGCACACAAACTCATGAGTAATGAGCGTGACTTGCATCCAACACTTGATATGGTTAACTTTTCCCAAATAATATGGTATTAGGATGTTTAACCACCCAGCATTATATACAAGTTCGCAACCCTCTAATTTAGTAATGTGGAATCTTCCTCACATGTAGATATTTCGAACATATGCTTCATCTGTTCAAAGAAATATGGGATGTATGAATTCTACTTCGTTGTCAGTTTGAATAATTTTATGATCACCGTGTATTCTTTAGGTTACATTTTATTATAAATAGACCCTTACTAGTCTCAAAATTTATTTTCATGTTGGAAAATCCAACTTTTATGATGTTTTATAATGATTATTGTATCTCTCTCTATTTATTTGGAGTTACTTGTGTTTAAGAGCTATAAGTTTGTTCATCAATCAATATAAGAATAGCCATTAAAGAGAAAATACCCCTAATTGGATGAACCTCATTGAATATTTATTTGATTTTCATTGCTTTCATATTCATTGCATATTATTTTCATAGCTTTTTAGGGCATAAGATAGGTTAAGTGTGACACGTGTAATTATTTGCAACTTATTTGGTAGGATCAGTTACTACTCCTTATTCATGGATTGATGGTCATTGTTAGTAACTCGTGCTTATTTTGAGAATTTATGTTACTTTATCTATTTTGGTTATGTATGTTGATTTTGAGTTGTTTTAACTTTTTTAAGGATAATTCTTAGGGTTTCAATGATGACGGAGTTTACTACATGAATTTTAGCTTGGCTGAAGATGTTTTACAAAGAAAAAAAAATGCAAAAGAGTAAAAGAATGTTTATCATGCAAACGTTTTAAGATGAAATTTGATATATGTTAACTCTTTTGGTCATAAATTTTGATAGGAAGATTCTATTAATGCAAGGTTTGTGTAATTGGAAACTAGACTTCAAAATTTTTCCAACGGTATATTATATACTCAATTCCGACAATTAAGCAATAAATGAAGACCGTTCAAAGTTTGTTATGAACTTATGATTGTCAACATCAAAAGCAGACTCGACTTCCTGGTCGTGGAAGTGGGCGTCGAGTCGGCGTTTGCTTTCGGATTACCGAGCGTGCAATTACTCATTGCTTTAGTTTTGTTATTTTTAACTTTATATTAATTAAGTTTTTAGGATTAATTATAGTGATTAAGAAGGAGAATTAAGTTAAGCCACTTTTAGCATAAATCGGGAGATTAAAAACCTCTTCTCCTTCTTGTTTCCTTAAGCTTATACTCCATAGAACACCATTTTGAATCTTTGTAAGATTTCTTTAGCATTATTGATTTCCTTGTCATTTAATTTCTTGTCATTGAATTGTTTTCTTATCGTTAGTTTAATCTTTCTTTATCAAATTTGTATTAGTTTAATCTACCATCATACTCATAGTATATTAGTATGTATTTTTTTTACCTTTTTAGTTACTTCATAGTATGTTACCTTATTACAATTAGTTATTACCCTATTATAATTATACCCTTATTAAACTCAACCAACGAACCTCTATTAAGCCTAAAATATTTATAACTAAACACATTAATCTACATTTACCTACCCAACTAAATTAACCTTTTCCTCCGTTTTTGTAAAATCATAGGAAATTTGAAATAGGTAAGTTCATTTATAAAAAAAAAAAGCACCAAATAAGATCAAAATTAACTTTATTCCAAAATAAGCGTCTAATTCCCAAATTAGAGGAACGAAGCTATTCATACTTACTAACTGCGAACAAGGTTGTTTTTTTAACAAAGCCAAAGAAGTTGTTCGCACTTAGTAACTGAGAACAGAAAATGTTGACTTTTTTGACCCTGTTGGTGCTTCCTTCTTCTCCCTTTAACCCTAAGTCAAAAAAGTCAAAGACTCGTTCGCAGTTACTTAGTGCAAATAGCATATTGACCCCGATTAACTTGTTCGCACTTAGTAACTGAAACAACTTGGCCGACTTTTTTTGTCCAGTTTGCTTCTGTTCGCAGTTACTAAGTGCGAATAACACCGAAACCGAACTTGTTACTATGGTATATTAGACGCTTACATTTAAAAATAAGTTGAAGTTTTTTTTTTTGATAACGAAAATAAGTTGAAGTTAATCTTATTCTTTAATTTTTTTTAAAAGATAAATTGTCAAATTCATTTCAAATTTTCTTATCCCTAAATTATTTTTTTATACATCTTCAAAAAAGAAAAATTATTTTTTTATACTACCTACTTCATATACCCAACCCAGAACCCTAATCCTTTGATTTTCTTTGCTCTCCTATTCTTCTGGGTTTGTTCATCGAATTTCAGTTCCTGAACCCTCTAATTTTCTTTGCTCTTTTTTGTTCTTCTGGTTCTGGGCTTGTTCTTCGATTTTGCTGGTTCGTTTGGTCTTCGATCTGGGTACGTTATTTGGGTTTTATTTTCTCGCTTCTTCGTCCATTTTCCTTGTTTTCTTCATGTGTGTGCTTTAATCTGGGTAGTTACATTTTTTGAATCTGGGTTGTATTTTGGTTTTTGTTTATCTTTGCTCTTGTTATTTGGATTGTTGGTTTTTTGTTCTTGTTAGGTTCAATTTTCGTGGGTAATTTGTTCATGATTTATGTTTAGCCGTTTAGTCAAATAAAATTAACAGCTTTTTCATGTTAACTGGGCATGTTCATGTTAGGTTTGATTTTTGTGAGTCATTTGTTAATGATTTTTTTGTGGGTTTTTTTTGTTCATGATGTATGTTCATAATTTTTGATGTGGATTTTGTGGGGTTTTTTTTTTTATGATTTTTTTGGGGTATTTTGTTCATGATTTTTATTCATGATTTTTGATGTGGATTTTGTGGGTTTTTGTTCTTGATTTTTCTTGTATTTTATTGATCCAGATCCTTTGGTATATCTGCAGCAGTGAAACTCTGGATACTTTTCCCCCTAATCTATAGGTTATTCTGCAGTTTATTGGATTCGTTTAAGTTTTTTGTTTGTGGGTGTTGAGGGGTTGCAAAATGCTGGGCACATTACCAATATTGCCGCTTCCAGCCCCGCCAGAAGATGGGGATCTTGGCCCAATTCCGCCTGCTCAGTTGCCTTCTGATGATGAGAAGAAAGAAGTGGAAGATCAAAATAAAGCTAGCAAACCGAATTCAGTGGCCACGCATACAAGAACCATTGGAATGATCCACCCTCCGCCTGATATTAGAAACATTGTGGATAAGACGGCACAATTTGTGGCCAAAAATGGACCTGAGTTTGAGAAGAGGATTATTGCCAACAATGCAGGAAATGCAAAGTTTAACTTTCTTACTGCTTCAGATCCTTACAATGCTTATTATCAGCATCGGTTATCTGAGTTCCGCGCTCAAAATCAATCTTCGACGCAACAGCCACCTTCTCAGTCTGGTGATTCAGTTGCCTCAGAGACTGATGCTGCTATCTCTACTGATGGTGTTTCTGCTGTAGCAGAGAAGCCTGACCCTGCGGCACAATTTAGATCTGTTCGTAAGGTCCTTGAACCTCCCGAGGCTGAGCAATATACTGTGAGGCTGCCAGAGGGGATTACAGGGGAGGAATTGGATATTATCAAGCTTACTGCTCAATTTGTTGCTAGGAATGGAAAGTCTTTCTTGACAGGGCTTACAAGTCGAGAGATGAACAATCCACAGTTTCATTTCTTGAAACCTACACATAGCATGTTTATGTTCTTCACTGCCCTTGCTGATGCTTATTCTAAGGTCCTGATGCCTCCAAAGGGTTTAACGGAAAAACTAAGGAAGAGTATTGTTGACCGGACTACTGTACTTGAGCGTTGTTTGCATCGACTTGAATGGGAAAAATCGCAGGAGCAAGCCAGACAGAAAGCTGAAAATGAAATTGAGCAAGAGAGAATCCAGATGGCTATGATTGATTGGCACGATTTTGTAGTGGTTGAAACAATTGACTTTGCAGATGATGAAGATGAGGCGCTGCCTGTCCCAATGACTCTAGAAGAAGTCATAAGGAGGAGCAAGATCTCCACCAAGGATGAAGAGGAAATTATTGAGACTGGAAAGGAGGTAGAGATGGAAATGGATGAGGAAGAGATGCAGCTTGTTCAAGAGGGTATGCAGGCTGCTAGTCTTGAGGAGAATGGAGAAGAAAAGAAGGATGAGGTCAAGGCTGCTATGGATGAAGACGAGCCTCCGATGAGAATAGTGAAGAACTGGAAACGACCTGAAGAAAGAACTCCTGCTGAAAGAGACCCAACAAAGTTTATGGTTTCTCCAATTACGGGTGAACTAATACCTATAAATGAGATGTCTGAACACATGAGGATTTCCCTCATCGATCCAAAATTCAAGGAACAGAAGGAGAGGATGTTTGCCAAGATACGGGAAACGACCCTTGCTCATGATGATGAAATTTCTAGAAACATTGTAGGACTTGCACGTACTCGTCCTGATATCTTTGGTACCACAGAGGAAGAAGTATCCAATGCTGTTAAAGCTGAAATAGAGAAGAAAAAAGATGAGCAGCCTAAGCAAGTCATATGGGATGGTCATACAGGAAGTATTGGCCGCACTGCAAATCAGGCCATGTCTCAGAGTATGGGTGGGGAGGATCAGAATGAGGTCAATAACAATGATGGAAGGCCTTTCCCTGGTCCAGCTGCTCCTCCTTTGAGACCTGTAGTTCCTATGATCCGTCCACTTCCTCCCCCAGCTAATTTGGCTGTGAATATGCCTCGCGTTCCAATCAGCAATATGCAGTACTCAGCTCCAAACTCTGCTGGGCTTATGGCACCTCCTCCACCCCGTCCTTTAAATCAAATGGTTCCTCCACCGCCACCTCCTATGCAAATGGTTCCTGGCCAGCAGCATATGATGATGAATCGACCACCAATGCATCTACATGGGTCAATGAACCAGCCTGGTTTACCACCTCATGCGTCTCAATTTACTCCCTTGGGTGTTCATCGGCCCTTTACACCTATTCCACCACATGGTATGCCTCCTGCACCACCTCTATCTATGCCTCAAGGAATGCCTCCTCCACCACCACCACCCCCAGAGGAAGCTCCTCCACCACTTCCCGAGGAACCAGAGCCTAAGAGACAGAAGCTGGATGACTCCACACTGATTCCAGAAGAGCAGTTCCTTGCTCAACATCCGGTATGGTTTTTGTTTTCTCGCCATATTCTTATTTTTCAGTTTGTAGTGCTTTTCTTGCAAGGTACTTACTATATGCCTGTCGCATCCTTTGGAGCTTTTTAGGTTAATGCATTCACTGTAGTCTTTGTATTTTTCATACTAGCACTGCTTGTTTGGTGTTCTACAATTTTCTCAAACTACTTTTAGGTTGTCATCCCTATCAGGCAAACTCAGAGTAGGATGGTAAACTTGTTTTTGTTATTCGCTTTATGGAAGAATCATCCTCCCTACCTCACCCCAATGACAATTGAATAATCCTTACAAGTGTGTTAATTTTCTTGATTGATGGTTTTGCGTCTTATTTAATCTTATTACCAATAAAGAAGGAAATATGGCACACCTTGAAACACAAAAAGAACTTCCAAAGAAGGACAAACATTTAGGAGCTCTGTGTCTCATGGTGTACCATATTTGGGCGTTTCACAATCCCTTAACTCTTTCACATCATAACCACCATTGAGTGCCCACCTTAACTAATATGGTACACCTCGAAACACAAAAAGAAGACCAATCTTATATATGTGAAGTTGCACATGATGTTTACTACCAAGGGTTAATTGAATACCACCTATTTGTTAATAAATATCAAGTGTATAATAAGGATAAGGTTGCATACTTTCGACTTTCCCAAAACCTATCCTAGGTGGGAGCCACTTATAACATTAAATCGTTGAGATGTCATATACTACAATTTAAAAGGAGTTGAGGAAAAAAGAGAAAAAACAAATGAAAGATAATAACATGGAAAAGAAAAGAAAAAAGGTAAACTAAAAAGTAAGGAACACGTGATATGTTACTAATAGTATGAAATTGAACCCAATTTTAATAGGCTCAGCCCATAGTGAAGGTGTAATATAGGAAAATAGGAATTAGGTTAGGTTTGGGAATATAAAGTGAAGTAAGTAACTGCATGACCTTTTCTTCCTCATCTGACTTCATGGTTCGGGTGAATGTCAGTTCCAACTAGACTCGGACTCGGACCCAGACCCAGACCCTTTAATTTTTGGTGGAGCCATGTCCGGATTCGGATCCTGTTAGGATTTAATTACTCAAATTTTAACTGTTTTAAATTCTTTTGGAGCTAACTCTTCTGATAAATTTTCTTCTCTCAGGGACCTGTTAGGATCAACATATCGGTTCCCAATGTTGATGAAGGAAACTTGAAGGGGCAAGTTTTGGAAATTACCATGTCTCTAAGTGAAACTGTTGGTAGCCTGAAAGAAAAAGTTTCTGGGGAGATTCAACTTCCTGCGAACAAACAGAAGTTAAGTGGAAAGGCTGGTTTTCTGAAGGACAATCTGAAACTTGCGTATTACAATATTGGAGATGGCGAGACGTTGACACTTTCTTTGAGGGAACGTGGTGGCAGAAAGAGATGAGCAAATTACATTGGTCAACCTGCGAAAGGCCTTTTTTGGAATAGTTCGTAAAAGATCTCCATATATTTATGTTTCGTTCTTGAGTTTTCCATATCAAAATTGTTACTTGGATATATTTGTGTTCATGTATCCTAAGTTCGATATTACAACTTGATTACCTTTGGCACTAATCTGTTTCTATTTGCCTTTGCAGTTGATCCACTTGTGCTCTCAAGTAGTAATGTCATGATTCTGACCTAACTTTTCTTCTAGTGTAGCAGCCATCAGTAATGTACTCTGGTGGTTTACTGTTGTTTTGATGGCTTCCTGGTTATCTAATATTTTAAATTTATTATTATTGATACACTTGGAGAGGTTTTTCTCGGTAATTGTGCTACTTGTAGGGACGATGACTGTCTACTCACTGTGGGAGAGGTTCCTGTTTTTTGTCGACAGATCTTCTGGGAAACCTGTTTTGTGTGCTGCACTGTGTCGTGTTATCACGTAAAGTTTGCTCGCCCTAAGACTACTGAACTATATGCAGTGCTTTCCTTGTGTATGCTATTTGATTTGAATCGTTGATTTAGCTCTTATGATTAGCCAACTGAATGAAATGTTGAGCTGCTTGTGGGAGTTATTGATACTTTTCTGTTTATCTTTGAGCAGAGAAGTTACCTTTTATAAGGGGCTTTTGCAGACTTGCATCTGAAATTCCGGGCTCCTATTATGATACCAAAGGAAGGTAGGAAGAAGGGTTCTGGAGCATTTTCTTTACCGGTAGATGAAATTATTTAGCGAACCCTGAAATCTGGTTTTGTTTTGCAGCAGATATACGTTGGCTTATGATTGCTCTTCGTGGAGTAAGAAGGTCCGTTCTAGTATGATGATAAACCTCTAGGCTTTAGTATCTTCTGTATTATAGTTGGAGTGCTTTTAGAGGGGAAAAATGGGGCAAAAGTTATCTGTCTTGTGTATTAAAGGTCGATTCTACGTTGGAACTACAAAATGATAGTAGAAGCTAAAAGAGATGGACAACAGGGAGGAAAATAACCAAGATAGATTAGAGGTCGCTAAATTTATCTATCGATGATTGAAACTTAGTGTTTTGACTCGTTGCCCTGTATGTTTTTGCCTGTTTTTTAAACCATTCCCGCATTCACCGCATTTCCCTTGAATATCTGAGCTTGTATAGCAAGTGCTTGTAAGTTGGATACTAGACTTGGATGTTGCTGAGAGTTCAATCTTATGCAGAGGCTCTATTTATTTGAAGGAACTAGTTTACTCGTCGATACACGTAAACAAAGTAGTTTGCAATGAGCCTGTGACGAATCAATATCTTGTATTGGGTGTGATGATCTCCTAAGATATTCCATAGTTTAAGTCTTAATCATTTGTAACTTTGGTTGTCTTCCTGTTGGCCGATCGATAAAGTGTGATAGAAAAGTGCAATTCTAGAAATTTAGAGCAAAGGGAGGGAAAGATCGAAGATGAACCCAAGAATGGTAAATTGAGATGTAGAAAACTAAGAACGGAGAAGGAGAAGGAGATAGAGAAGTCGTGTGATCGACCACCGAGAGTTTGAGATTATGAAAGCTCTTTAATTAGTAAACATAGTAAAAACGTGGACTCTATTTATATACTATTTTCTCCATTTCAATTTACGTGCAATAATTACTTTTCTACGTGGTTTAATGTACAAATTCAATTCTTAATATGTCTAAATACGTATAATATAAAATTATGAACTTTTAATATCGATAATCTTTGCAATGAGACGAATTAAACAAGATTTCACTCGACTATATTTTAACTTTTAAATAAAAAACTAATCATATATTGAGAGTGATGATTGCATTGTGCCACTTTTTTAATGTTGGAAGTAATTTATAACAAAGGGAATATTAGTTGAACAAAAAGTTTCAAAGAGGTATTATTATTGTTTTATTAATTTCTATGCTATTAATGAAAGGTTCTGTAGGTTATGTTTCGTAAGAAATGACTTTGATTTTAATTTCTTATGTTATTTTGGATGTTAGATTGTATACTTATACGTATTATTGTCATTATCAATGTATATACCTTTAGTGCAATCTCAACACGAATCAAAAATGTGAAAATAAGCTCATCTGACCCGCTGTCATCCCTAACATGGAAAACTTCTCATGGTGACACCTCACACAAGAATTTGCGAGTATGATTATAAGATGTATATTTTCTACTTAATTATTCTACTTAACAACCAAACAAAATTACTAATTTTCTAAAAAAAAACACTGATATCCAATTCGAAAATCAGAATTTCTAATCAATCATCGTTGTTTGTAAATCACCACAAAATGACAAAACAATTGCCAACAAAATAAACCAATCAAATTCTTCTCGTATGTCGTAACAATAATTTAATCATTTACAACTCTCAATTACCACCACCATACTCTCTCTCTCTCTCTCTCATTGCTCTTCGCCACCTCACCACCACACGCGCCACCGTCACGTACCTTCTAAGTTCTAACCCTTCATCTCTTCTCCATGCCTTTTGGCTTTTGATCCTTTTTCCAATCAATGGCTCAAATTTGACCTCACTTTCCTCCCTTTCACTTCTCTTTCTCCTGTTACTTCCTCATTCGGTAAGATCTACCTCTGGGGTGACTCACTTGAACTCCCAACTCGTTCACTCGTGACTCACTTGAACTCCCAACTCGTTCACTCATTGTATGTAATGTAACCCATTAACTCGAACCTTCCGAGTCCTTCCCCATATTGGGTCCGCTTGGACTAAACACGGGTTTGTTTTATCCTGGTCGGGTGGGTGCGTTCTTGTCCTTACTGAACTTTCTACCCTATATTAGTCCGAATCGCATAATCAAAACAATTGGCTGAAATTTTCTACCTATTCACAGTCAAAACCTCAGAGTCCGATTCTAATTGGGATTTTTTAGAGGAGAAGACATAGAAATCATTAGAATGAGTTTATATAAAGAAGTTTGGAAAAGATGACCTGCAAAGGATACATAAGACCTGCTACAGGAGATTAATTTTCGGTTGGGGGTGCCACGAGCAAACAAACTGACAAGGTGAAATTATTCATAAATAATCAATAGTTCGGATTATTCACAGCGGTTTGTCAATAGTTAGAATTATTTCCGACAATTTTTCCATTTATTTTTTCTGTCATCAATTTTTCTAACAAATGCTCCCACTTTTCCATATCAATCTATACCTTACTTTTTCTTCTTTTCTATTGGTTTTACCACCATACCCGAATCCCTAGTGTCTCTTCCTCTCCCTTTTATTTCTTATCTTAATTATAACCTAATTTTTCTCCCTCTTCTCAAAATACAACCAAATGAATTATAATTAGAAAGAAAAAAAAAGAAAAAGCTATGTTACTAAAGCCTACCCTCCCAAATAAAAAGCACCCAACAAAATTAATACTTCTATTAAAAGCCTACCTCCCAAATTATAACTACCCAACAAATTTAATTCTCCAATTAAAAAATTTAAAATAATCATAGTAGGTTTTACGATCTACTTTCTTCAACAAAACATAACTAAATAAAACCATATTTAAAAAAGGTCGGAGAGAATGAACTTTTTCTTATGCACAAAAATAAGCTAAAATCTCACATGTCTACTCGAGGCGATTTTCGTAAACATGCCTTTTAACGCTTTTATTTTTTTGTATTAGAGTAGACCGATAAACCATGTATTAGAACGACAAAGACAATATATGCTCCAACGGAAAAAATATTGTACTTCATATTGCATTACTAATGACTACACTTAAACACATAATCCCAACATAACTTATTTTCCGTCAACTTCCATTCATAAATGAAGTATTATCTAAAAGAAATGGTTAATTACTTCAAATAAAATCTAGGAAAAATCCGAATGGAGTACAAAACTTGAGCTACATTTAGAAGACAAGAACAATAATCTGCAAAACATTGAATCCTCCCACTTAATCGAAAAGACTGAAACCCATATCCTGCAATTTTTAGAAGAACAATGTGCAAGGTCAATATGTAGGCAAGTAAAATATTAAACATGATTAAAATAAAAATTTTAATGATCTCTTACATCATCGGATTCTTCTTTCTCTTCGACCTTCTTCTCCTCCTTTGCAGGCTCAGCAGCGGCAGCACCGCCTGCACCACCAGCAGGAGCGGCTGCTACTGCAACTCCACCACCTCCAGCAGGAACTGAGGCGAGTTTTTCTCTTCCGGAAGCAATTAATTCTTCAAGATCTTTGCCAGATACCTGGTCAAAGAATAACTGAAGTCTATCTTCATCAGGTTCAATACCAACTGCAAATAGAATATAAAGAAGTTAGTCACTCACCAATGCGAGGATCAGTTATCGAATAAAGTAACCAACAAGTAATTCTAGAGGGCAACATATAATAAACGAGGATTTAAACCCAGGATCATCTGTTTGAAAATAAAGACGATTAAACAAAACACATTAGACAATAGCCACTGCCGTGGATCCACTAAACATGTCATATAACTATTCTAAAACACACAAATCGAGCACCCTGTGTCAAGACTCGAATTATACAGGTACCCAGAGAACTAGGGTCGGGACACAAGTCGTTCAAAAGTTTCTCTTTTCAAGCACTAATATCTAACGCTCAACCTTCTAAAAAGTAACGTGCAACTAGTCTAACCTAGACTTTGTTAGTAAATACATGATCAGTTCAATTCCTCCCATATCAGCTTTTAATAAGAATTATTAATTAGACACTACTAAAATCCAAACCAATGTAGCAACAATATAATAATAAGGGCAACTCCTTTGCCATCTAAAATCACTGAGCTCTTGTGATAGGCGAAAAGGAAGATCAATCATCAAATATAAAGAAAATAATACTTTCTCACAAAGAATACTATTTGATGATGTTATAAAAAGTGTAATGTACATTTCCATACCACACTCCTTAGTTTTAAATTTGATAGGTGTGAGACACAGCGGAAAAGGGTCCTAGTCCCAAGGGGCAATGACAATGTTACCTTAAATGAAATTCAATTCAATACGAGAAACGGACATAGTAACAAAAAAGTTAATTTTAAAGTTTCAAAAATGCAGAAAACTTTGTTACATATTAAGACTTTAAGAGTAAAAGCCTAAAAGGTAAGATAAGAAAATGGCTAAAAAGATAAGATAAGAACAATGGAAACAAGTTTTTTGTTATGATATTTAATTTTAGGCTTGAAAAAAATTATTCGGAGGATGTAGTTTCACAAAAGTTAATTTAGAGGGAGCAAATGGAAGGTGCAAAAAAAGTAAAACTAGCGCATTAAATCAAGGTCCTTTCGTAAATGAAAACTAAAAGCAATGTATCTAAAGCCTACATAGGAGACACGCATTTTAAAACTATGCCACACATCTCAGAGAATGCATGCGTTGTGCATAAGAGACTTAGATAAAATAAAATATTTGAATCGAATTCAGGGGAAATACAGTGCTCAGATGCAAAAAAAAAAAATATAATCAATAATAGAACATACTCACTTTGTCCCTCTCATTTAGAGACATTTTTTCATTTTAAATTGTCATTCTCATTTTGCATCATTTCTATTATTAAAAAATTACACACCACTTCTAATCTAATCGATACAATCAAACTCTATTAATCCACAAAATTCCATCTGTCCTTTCATTTATTAAAAAATTTCTATCTTTTCTTAAAAGCAATTCACTGGACAGAGGAGTAGTTTACTAGTAATGTGAAATGATGCACAAAGAGCATATTATAGTTCACAAAAGTGTGCAAAATCACACTGAAATGTACATGTACTTGGCCCAAGTTCTTAAATGTGTCCATTAAAAACATTTAGCTCACACAGCACGGGTAATTCACTTAATACCTCTATGGCTACACCCAATAGGACAACATACAGGTAGCTTAATCGTATAATATAGTTAATATGTTCTTGTTTACAGTGTTTTTATTCATTGTCCCCATATCAAAATTATAAGCGCAATTCGCATAGATTAAACGCAAGTAAACACCATAATAATCAAAAATAATACCTTTTAAATTTCTTTATTACTGATAAAATACATGATCAAACAAACTGAATTGACTAGGATACATCTTATTCATTAAAACTATCGAATGAACGATGACAGATTGTGAAAACATGATTCATACTTCCAATAAACTCATCAAATAGTAAACTTAACTGCATCTTACACAACAATTTCCACACAAATTCAATCTAGATTTGCATCAAAACTATAAAAAACCTCAAAATAATTCGATAGAAGCGCCAAAGTGTGATTTAGATTGAAAGAATACCTGATGAAAGGATATCCTTTACATCGTCAACGGTTGGGCTGGATTTTCCTCCCAAAGCAGCCAATAAGTAGGCGCAAACAATCTTCATTCTGCGACACAAATTACAGTGATATAATGCCAATAAACCAAGAAAACAAATTGAAATTGGTGAAGAGATTAAAGGAGAAAGATACCTCGATTTGATTTAGGGTTCGATACAGTGGGAATTGTCTAAAACAGTTTTTGCAGGAGTTCGGCTAAATTAGGGTTTCCGAAGAGAAAAAGGAGTTTTATGACGAGAGGAGAATTTATACTTCATCTCTAGGGTTTTGATGTTGTAAGGTTTTTGAGATCAGATCTTGTCCGTTGAGTTTTTTGACGTTTGCATCCCTATAATTTGATATTCACGAATTTTTGTATGAGACTGTATCTAATTTATTCGGCCTATAATTTTAAAGAGAAATAAAATTAAAAAATACAAATTAATGACTAATGTGTAACTGCACGTTTATTTGGTAAGGTTTTAAATTACCACTGATAGGCATTTAGAATAGTAATGTAGAGGTTTATAACGTATCTAGTAGGCATTTAGTATACCTTAAGTAGGTATTTAAGATATTTCAAATAGGTATTTAGAATACCTCAAATTGAGGTTTTACAACGTATCAAGAAGGATTGTTCAGCATATCAAGTAGGGTTTTACACAAGCTAAGTTGAGCTTTTGAGTTGAACAAGTTGGTGTTTAGGGGAAATCAAATACGGGTTTAATGTAACTCAATTAGGGTTAAAGAAGTGTCAATTATAGAGGTTTAGAGTACCTCAAGATACATCAAGTAGTGATTAAGTGTATATGAACTAGAGATTAAGATGTTAACGTGTTTAGTAGAGTTTTACATTATGCTAAGTTGGGGCTCAGATTATACCAAGTTGGTGTTTAGAATATCAAGTAAGGGTTTAATATATTTTAGATACAGATCAAGGTCCCAAAGTATAATTTACTACTGCTAGGGATAGTCATGGCTTTAATTAGGACCCTATTGGACCCACCCCGAATCCACCTTTTTTTTTAAGTATCTGGGTCTTATTTTTTCATCGAATTCGGGTTGAGTCTGAATCTCAAAAATGAACAACGAGTCTGAGACCAGGTCTAGATCCTCAAACCTAAACCCAAATCCAACCCTAAAAAATATTAATATTTTAAAAGAATTTTAAGATTGATATTGGAGATGGATCATATAAGGGCATACACCTGATAGTTATTGAACATAATAAGTGAATATAATCTTAAATCTTGCATTACTTAGGGTGTTTGGCACGTGGGATTACAAGAAGGGAATGGGACTTTGGGGTAAAAAAAGCTAAGTATTTGTTTGTTTAATAAAGAGAATGAGAATAGGGAATGATACTAAAAATTGAGAATGTCCCCAAGAAAAAATGACTTCGGAAGAGGGTGATATTTGAATTGAGAGGTTGATTCTTATTACTTTCATCTCTCATCCAAGTCCCTAACATAATAAACAAGGTAGTACTTTTGCAAGATTTTTCCACATGATAGCATTCAGTCTATGCCTTATTTAACAACCGTAGCATTTTCTGTTAAATTCTTGTAAATTTCCGTTTAATTCACCATTTTGATGTTTCTACTCTTCTAAGTGTTGTTGTCTTTATAATTTGCCCTATATCATTTTTATGCTCTCAATTGTTTAATTTACCATTTTGACGTTAAATTCAACATTTAATTAATCAATGCTCTCAAATTATTGGGCCAAATTGTTAAGATAAGGGTAAAAACGTCAAAATGGTGAATTCAACGAAAATCGAGTATTCGTTATCCGACCCGAAGTAAATCGAAATCGAATCACAATTTCATCTTTTTGAAATTAGACATTCAGATTCAGATCGATCAAGTATTCGATTTGGAACACCCTTATTTTTGTGGAAAAATTACCCAGAATAATACGACCTTTCATCAATTTTCCACGAATAATACGACCTTTCAATTAACCACCAATAATACCACCTTTCACATATATTTTCCAGTGGTATATGGTTTTACCTTTTACCGGTTAGAATTTGTTTTTTAACAAAACTTTAATTAATAGACATGAAACTCACTATCTTCACTCATCTTCTCTCTCCTGTCTTTCTTCTCAAAACAGCAAGCAGCAAAAGCATCATCTTCACGCCATTCACCACCTTCCTCCTCCCTCAAACAACCACGAATTGCAAGTGAAAACAGCTAGTGATCCAAGATTCTCCTATAATGATTAGTTTATTCTTCCCAATTGTATAATTTTTCATCTAATTTTGCAAATACCCAAAAATTAGGGTTCATGATTTCGAAAATTGATTATTCTCATTTATGATTAATGGTTGTTTTTTAGTCGAAATTGTTTGTAATTTTGTGTTTTTTGATTGTTTTTAGGCTAATATGAATGATTTCATTACATTGAAGTTTTGGTATGGTGGGACATTCAAAAAAAGAGGGGTGGGATATGTATACTGATTTGTGCTGGTTTGTATACTGATTTGTGCTGGTTTGTATACTGATTTGTATACTTGCTGCTTATATTTTGAGTGCTACTGGAATATGTATACTGTCTGCTGAGTGCTACTGATTTATGCTGATTTGTATACTGATTTGTATACGAATTTGTGCTGATTTGTGCTGATTTATACTTGCTGATTTATACTTGCTGGTTTGTTTACTTGCTGCTTATATTTTGAGTGCTACTGATTATACTTGCTGGAATAATATGTGATGATATATGTTGTCTACTATGTACTGGAATGTGCTGGAATATTAAGAGAAGAAGAAGGGGAAGATTAGAAGAAGTAATTAAAAAAAATATAAGATAACAATGGAGGAAGTGAGAAGACTTGAAGGTGAGGAAGATAACAATGGAGGTGAATAGGTGAAGAAGATACTTGAAGCAGCAAAAAAAGGAAGGAGAAGGCAACTGTCAAATTTTGACCGATTTAGAAGCTTGTAAACAGGTAAGGTATACCACTGGAAAATATATGTGAAAGGTGGTATTATTGGTGGTTAATTGAAAGGTCGTATTATTCGTGGAAAATAGGTGAAAGGTCGTATTATTCTGGGTAATTTTTCCTATTTTTGTTTGAGATAATTAGAGATTAAAATTCCACCTTTGGAGAATCAAGTTGCCTCAATTGTAACAAGTATTGTATTTCTCAAACAAGTTTTTAAGATCAAATCTCATTTAGTTCCTTTTATAATAAAAGTTTTTTCACCTCTAATACTTTTAAAAATCTATTTTGACTTATTTGCTAAAAATTTATCTTTAACCTATTTGGGTTTTTTTTTTTTTTTTAACCTACTTGGTTTTAAAGCATTTTAATTTGTTATAAACTGTTGAATAGGTAAATTGAGTTGTGGTTCACGATGTCATTTGTTCGTATTAGGTATTTTTAATACATAATTGTTGCTCAATAGATTGACTTATCCACTTTCAAGGCAACCTTGGTAAAGTCTCGAATCTAATATATTTTATAAGGCAAAATGAAAGAAAAAAGCACTCTTTATAAAAAGTTAATTTGATTTTTAATGGGTGTTTGGCAATATAAAGAGAGAGTCTATATATAATAATTATCATTATATATGCAGGCGTGTATATTTTTTAATTGATAAAAAAATTTACTAAAAAATGCATAATGAGTTGAGGTATTTGGCTAAAGTAGAAAAATTTTATAAGTGTTTTTCAAGTTGCACGGGACATTACTGAGTAGAAGAATTGGGCGGTTAAACCCATTCTAGCTCTGAACCCAAGGCAAATTGCTATTTTGCCTAATGTCAGAAACAAACTTACCTTTATGAATGCTAAATATAATTATCACAAATTGTTGTGAAAGACGGTCTTTTCGAGTGACACATTACATATATGGATTAAACCCTATTAGTACAATTTAAAGAGAAAATAAGAATGTGAGCTTTATAGAGGTTGTCTCTCTAAAAGACGGTATCTCACAAGAATAGTTGTATAATTACAGGATGAAATACCATGTCGAGTGTATTTCTTAAAACCAATCCTTGAGCCATGATATCCTCGTTACCATTTTATGCATGCCAATGTCCAAACACAACATATAAATGAGAGAGGGAGAAAAAAAATGAGTAGTTTGATGTGCTCTTTTGAATGAAAAAGATGACATAATTAGCTTGTTTCACAAAGAGTGAGAGAACAATCAAAAGGAATGATGGGAAGTTCTTCTATCAAGAGTAATAATGGCCAAAGAGGGAGCAAGTCGTCGTATGCATTGGTGGTGCTGCTAGCGTTTGTCGCAACAATTCTCGGAGTTTTGGTAGTCCACAAGGTGCGAGAAAAACGCATCTTTACGCTCCTCGTCAAGGATAAACACCAACAACTTGTTGCCCTCAATCTTCTTTTTCAGGTGAAGTTTATTAATACGTTTCTCTTTGTTAGAGATGTCTTTTCATGTTGATCGATTTTGGTTTGTGTAGTTTCATCCCATTATGTCGACTCTTGGATTATTCCTATACCCTTACTAACTATACACCAATTACCTTTCCTTTTGCGGAGTTGCAGAGAGAAAAAGAGTTGAATCAAGAAGCTCGTAAGAAAATTGAGGAGATGAAAACCAAATTGTACTCGGTAAGAACGCAAAAGCTGGAGCTGGATAAGAAGGTAACGCAAATGGAATCAACGATTTCATCTCTAATGGACGAAAGAAAGGTAATTCGATTGGCGCTCAAGGAGAAAAAGAACGAGTTTAAAATGCTTGCAAGTAGGGAGAATTCAGAGAGTGTAGATATGTTTCAGATTACGGCTTTAAAGAACATAATAAAGATGAAAGATGAAGAAATTCGAGCTCTTAATTCAAAACCAGAAATCAGTTGTACTGTCGCAAAAAAGCACACCGAAAATGCTAAAGGATTACAAGGTAGCAGTAATTCTTCTGGCAAAGGAGCACTAGATTCAGCAAAGACGAGCGGAATTAGGCTCAACGAGAAACAACAGAAAAGTGGCGATCAGTCAGTTGAATGGTCAAATAATTCTGAAACCCGAGAAGAGTTCAACCTCGATGATCACCCTAGAAATCTTAATCAGACAGTCGACATTGGCCATTCCAGGGAGGAAGAAACAAAGAACGAGCAACAAGGAAGTTTAACAAGCACAAAGGAAGGAAGTTATGAGCATGTTAAAAATCAAATGCGGTCCAAAGGTGTTAATGAAAGGAATCAGATTTCTGATGAAAACAGCAAACAATTACAAGACCGAAAAGTGAATAAAGAACATAACATGGAAATGACGTACGAGAATGATAAGGAACAAGAAAATGAAGAAGGTGAGGCTGAAGAAGAAACTCGTCAGCTAGAAATAGATAGAGATGATATCACGTTTTTGGAAACAAATGTAGAGGAGGCCGACTCAGACGAGTCTGAATTTTAAGCTAATGACGCGAAATCACCAGCAACTGTAAGACTTTTGTCACGACAGTGCAGTGCTGCGTTAATCTAAAAATAGATAATACCAATGAACATACCAATGATAAAAATGGCCTTACGTAGATATTTCTCTTTATTTTCCGCTCTTATAGGTCAAATAATGAACATATCAAGAAGACTCTTGTCCATCTACCATTCAGCTCCAAATATATTGTATATCAAAAAGATAAAGATATAAATACCTTTTATTTTCCTTCGCTTCTTGTTTGAATTCATCCATTGAGAGATCTTCGTTCTAGTGCTCATGCCAGCCATCAACACCTTGTAGTCGTCAAGATCACTGAAGATTATGTCAAAGACGCTGTTTAGATTTTATCGGTGATGGAATTTAGTGTGAATTGTGAAATTTTAGTGAACTTCGCGATCAAATTTATGGTTACCTGAAGTTATTTCGTAAATGACTTATTATAACAAAAAGACTACAAGAAATTCAAAAATGTAAGACTACCAAAGAAGTGCCTCAGTGGAATTTCTACTAACTAGAATGATTTTGCAACCTTGGATACAAGATGCACCGATTTTTGAACACCAAAACTAACCTAAAAGAAGCTAAAAAGAAATTTCACGAATCAAGTTACTTAAATAGATTTGCGTGATAATTTTGAAACAATTTCGAGAACTCCTTAACAATGCATCAGAAGTGAGCGCCTCGTCTCGTTCTATTCTTCAGTCTGCTTTGTCCAGGAAAACCATCGTCTAGTTGATGGAGTCTGAGTTGGCTCATCTGGCTTTCTTTTTTCCATTCCCTGCTTTAGAGACTCCAATCTGTTCCTGTATATCATTCAAAATTTAACAATATAAGCACTGTATTCAAATTTATGAGCTCAAACTCTTCATTTTACGTTAAGTATCAGTGTCAAATTCTCAACACTTAAACATGGTTGGGACACTCCATGTTTTAAGATTCATCTTAACACTAAAATATAAAGCTTTTTTCACAAAGTAAATGATTTTGACAATTGGAAAAATATTCATATGTTGGGACTTGGGACATTTAAACACAAAACCAAGTTCAATTATCATAGATTCTGATAAATATACCTCATAATTACAATATATTCTCGTTCATTGTAAGTTGAAACTGAAACTACGTTTAGGCAAAAGAACAAGTGTGGCTAACTATTAACTGCATCACTTGTATATGGACTAAACAATTTTCCCGTGGCGTGAGGGAATACATCCTTACTCATTCTAGATGAAACATGACTGAAGTTTACCTTGTGTCTGAGAGACGCCCATGTAAACTCCATCTTTGGCGAAATCCTTCAATGCCTTCCATTCCACTAGCAAGAATCAAACGCCTGCACTTTTGCGATAATCAGGTAAGACAAGAACACAAACCAATGTCTTAAACTCACAATCACATTGTAGATTAGGTAGTGTCTCTTCTGATTCTATTCTTCATGGAACTGGGAGCATAAAATGAAGCATCAAATTATCAAATTTCACTTAGTAACAGAAATTGCTTCTAGAAGTATAGTACATAATTATTCCTTGCTTTAGTTCCTTCAAAATCATACCAATTGGAAGTAAATTACTTTAAGACGCAAAAGCATAATGATTTCTTCTCTATTTAAACACCTTTGTCAGTCAGCACACACCAAAAAAAGATGCATTAGTGATAAGTATATCCATATGGAGAATTGGGGATGATGAAGAATCAAAGATGCAGTGGTATACAAAAATCAAAGATGTTTCTGGTTGAAAAAGCATTGGTATACAAGAATGATGTTAAATGATGTCTCTGGTATATAAGAATCAAAGATGTCTCTGGTTGAAAAAGCTATATAAGGAAAAAGAACAAAGGCCATGTGTTCACCTCGCAATATCTTTATACTCCGTAATCAGAAACAGGTAAAATATAACAAAATCCAAACTTCTACTAGGGCCCTTAATGACATTTCATAACTAACGGGCAGCTATAGTGAATAACATTAGTACAAGAATTTTTCTCATATTTCATAACATTTTTCATAGAGAAAACTACGAAAACTACTGCAAAAACGCCAAAAGACACACATAAAGGCGAAGAACAAGAGACAATCCACGAGGCCAACAATTGCGTATTTATTACCTTTCTAGTTGTGTGACTTCTGATTCCAGTTCAGCAGCTCTTTCCTTAGCTTGATGAATAGGCATCGATAAGCCTAATTTATGTTCACTATCTTGAAGCCTTTGTCTGATTTCCTTATCCTACAAACTTGCAAATGGGGTGAATAATGAATTGAGTACCAGAATAGACACATTCACGGAAACTCACTCCTACATGAAAATTATAGTCCCTTCCAAATAGTAAGTTACCATTTGAAGATATTTGATAAAAGTCAAATTTGAAACATGATACTTTCATCAAACTAGTTTTAACAATATCTACTAGTTTAATATTTTGATCTCTGACTACAAAAGACCAAACAAGAAATTTATTTAAGATAAAGCAAGGAAAAAGGGAGTATTTACAAATATCTGAATAATCTTACTCTTCTTTCTGCACACTGTCGATACAAAGCAATTTCATCTTGACAGAAAGGCTCAATATCATTGATTTGTAAACCTAAAAGACAAAAACAAACCACAGCATAAACACATGCCCATCTCAAAAAAAAGATGGACAGATTCATCATTCATCATTCATCATCCAGGCTATGTATCTTTATGCTGTCCAAGTATATCATAAAATTGCTCGTTGGCAACAGAAGGGCTTAGAAATCACAAAGAGGAAGATTAAGAAATCTTACATAAAAATAGGTTCCTCAGCAAACCATCACACATGTTGACGCCTTCAAGCACATGAGCAGCAATTTCTGGGGGGATGATAGGTGAGGGAGGCCCCGTCATTAAATCATCACCAACCAAAATAGTTTCCTCCATACCTTCCTGCGAATCGACTAGATAGACCAAAAAATATACCCAGAAGTTAACAGCCTTTTCGGAAAATACCGTCAAAAAAATGATAATGAACAAAATATATTCTTTACATGCTCGCTATAAATGTGTTTAGGTATGTTTCTCCTTACAACCCATTATCATTAGAATGCAGTATGTTAGTTGCATCCATCTTTGATCTTAACGTAAAATAACACTGAATCTACCAACAGGGACAAACATCTAAATTGCAAAAATAGCGATAAAGGTATGTTCTCAGCCTTCGGAAATGTGGTGATTTTTTAATTTATGTGCACCCTAGCCTTTCTTAAGGATTGCACTACTCTTAAAATAATATATTTATTAATTAAAGGCAGAAGAATCATATCTCTTATATACCATCTACATATTCTTAATCAAGTTCCACCCACAGAGAGGCAAAATGTAGCAATAACACAATAGGAATTCCGAAAGTCGAAGTTCATTGGAAGTCCTACAAGGTACTGTAGTTCTTTCCCTGGTACATTTAGGTTGATAACCAGCGGGAATGCAAGTACTTCAAATGCTAATAATATAAAAAATGCTTACCATAACTATTTTTAACACCCAAGATAGGAAACTGTATAAATTCTCACCTGCTAGCCTTCGGTATGTTAAAAATATAAAACAAACTGCATGGCCTCTCAATATAGCAGAGAAAAGCCAATTATAAAAACGTTTCCTCAATGGCTATGGCATGTCAAGAAAGAAAATTAACGGTTCAATAGAAGGTAGTTGAGTTCTACGTACCATCCATGATTTGTTTCTGCTCCCGTCAACCAAGGTTAAGTCAAAAGTTTTTTGAGAGGGCACCAGAATCTGAAATACACCACAACTCAGTAAAAGACAGAAAACCATTTATCAGCGATACAAAATTATATAAATATGCAATGCAATTCTAGTGATAAAAGTAGCAAAATGAAGGGCAAGTGAAAAACACTAACAAACGGAGAAATTTATTACTGCTCAATAACCCCATAATATTTACTATGGTTTGATAGATGTGTTCTATCGAACTTGTAACCGAACCCAAGGACGGGGTACCAACTCCCACATTTTATTTTAATAAGAACTTGATATTTGTCATCCATGGCCATTGCAGAATAAACAGAAAATTTTTTATTGGGTTTGAAAAGTCCATTTTGACTTCGAATCAAATTTTTGGGTTCTAGAAGAGGAGTTGATACTGGGCAAGGAGGGACAAGATGTGGGCCAGGGAAAAGAGATAGTCCAGGTTGTTGAAGTTGGACGTCACACATCATGGTGCGAGTCTAAATTAGCAGAGGGCATGTATGGGAGCCCATTTGTGGGATCATTTATGGGTTGTAGTATTTGTGAAGTAGGAGTATGATGGGGAGCCAACTGTGGAGATTACAATGGGGGTAGATATGCATGAGAAGAATTAGAAGGCCCTGATTGTTGGACGTGATTAATGAGCTAAGGGGATAATCCCTCATCTAAAAATTCATATGAGGTAGACTGTGTGTGATGTAACTTAGAAAATGGAAACCCTGTCTCATCAAGCATGACAAGACGACAAACAATAATTTACACAAATTCTTGTATGAGACGAACATACCTCATACTTGAGTTAAATAGCTCAATAACAGAAACTTTTAGCTTATGGGCTTCTTGCTTTGAAGTCGTCTCACCGTGAGACGGTTTCATATAAGACGGACTGATAATTTTATGTGATGATAAATCATAGCATTTATAGCCATGAATATTGATAGGAAACCCCAAATAAACACAAGGAGTGGACCGTGGTTACAACTTACTGATTGTCGTAGATGGAATAAATGGATAACATTAACCCTTGAAAACCCGTAAATTAGAGTAGGCTGGAAATTTTTTTTTAAAGAACCTCAAGAGGAGATTTATTACTCAATAGCTTGTAAAAATATTTAAAAGGTATGTAGTCATTTGCATAGCATAATGCCAAAACGAAGGGGGAAGAGAAGCCTAAGTAAGAAGAGTACGAACGACATTATTAACTGTACGGATTTTGCGTTTGACTTTTCCATTTTTGAGCCTAGGATTATCAATCAACTCCAGTCTTGAGCAAAAGAAAAACTATGTATATGAAACAAATCAACCAAAGCAATGAAACACACCACCAATATTTGAATAACACTCTAGGATTATCTATCTAAAATTTGAGCATTGTGGTATCAATATTAATCACATAGTAACATTTCCATAATGTAAAACCCCAAAAATATTCTTGCTTTCTACATAGCAAGGTGATATGAAACTAAAGACAAAGATTTTTAATTCCATATAGTAATGTCAGTGTGATCTTTAGTTAATGGAAACACCAACTATAGGCTGTTCGGCTGTCAGCAAATAAGTTCACTTCTTTTCTTAATTTGCAACAGAAGTTCTTAGAATTGCAGCAATTTTATGAATTATTTTATCAGTAATAGCCCCAAAATTAAGAGTATTATCTAAAAATTAGTACATGTGTCTGAGAAATGATAAAGTACAGTGGTAGAACCAAAACTTTAAACTATACAAAAGCTTACAAAAGTTTAAACCAATACCTTGCTTGCTAGCTATCATGAATCACAAAATGGGCAATACTTCATAATATAGCATAGAGTAGTGCAACTTGACTGACAAACGTAATTACACTGTCAAGTTTTTAAAGGTAGAAAGAAAATTTGCTACAAACGTAAAATAATTACTTAGTTCAGCAAAATCAATTCTTGACAAAAACCCTAAATCAATTATCTAAACAATTATTTCAAAAAATTCAAACAAATTACCAAAATTATTTGTAGAATCAAATATGAAAATCTTAATTTATATATTTACCACCATTAAGCCAAAAACCCTAAATTGATTAACAAATATGGTTTGGGTATTGTATAATCATCAATCATGAATCAATAAACAAAGTTTAACAATTAACATTCAAATCTATAGAAATTGCACAAATTTAAAGCTTTTATGGATAGAAAAAAAATACATACATGAAGGCGGCAGAATGCCGGTGGCCGGCGGGTCGGTGGCTGAAGCCTGCAGTGGTGGCCGGTGGCTGAAGCAAGATAACCGCTTTAGGATTTTTGAAGGTAAAGTACTGAAGACGAAGTTGCTTTGCTTGCTCAATGCTATATGCGTGAATGGGGAGGAATTTTGAGGGTAACTGGCTGGAACTAATGATTTGAATAATTATATTTAGTGAGGAACTATCCACGCTTATATGTGTGTTTAATAAAACTTATATTTACACTTATTAGCGTGGGTAATTTTAAGCACTTTTTTGTTGCGTTTTCCCACACTTATAGTATAGGTAAAGTCACCTCGATTAGTAAGCATGGCTAAATTAAATTTTTCCTCCGTTACAAATTAGTTGCAACGTTTGCTTTTTCACAATCTTCAATATAAGAATTCAATCTATCTATAATCATACATATCAAAAATTATAAAAAAAAACTCAAAATTAATAAACCTTGAATAAAGACGATTCAAACAAGATCTCATATGACTATGTTTTAACTTTTAGATTACCAACAATATAAAACTCATGCCCATTGTTGCCCATATGTGAGTTGCCCAGGCCTATTTTTCTAAATTCTATCATGGTATCAGAGCCCGGTTTGTTGTTGGGCCTTTATACTGGGCATTTAATCTTACCACTGGTTAAGGGGCCTTTAATTGGATGTTCATTCCCAATAGGTTTGTAACTAGAGCTGTTCAAAAGTGACCCGACACGAAATCGAAAGTAAACTGTCCCGAAAATGCATTCCTTTTTTAGGTTTATCGAACCGACAATACCCGAACCGAAGTTGTTCCCGAACCGATTGACAACCGAAAATGGGAAAGCTGAACCCGAACTGTAACCGATTTTTTGTAACCGACACATAACCGTTAACCGAGATTACCCGAACAAAAAATGACCAACCTGAGTCATATCCGACCCGAATCATGCTCGAAACCGAACTCGATCCGACAAAACCCGAACAAATTTTAGATCGAATTGCTTTAAACCTAAACCAATTTTTAACATAGAAGCATGATAGACTCATATTCAATCATTTTATTAATTAATCTAATAAAGTGATAGATATTTTAATAAATTAAATTTTATAAATACATGGTTTCATATATTTAGAATTAATAATCAATGGTCAATGTATATTTAATTACTTTTAATCACATTAGATGAAAATTGATAGAACTTTATAATTTTAATTTCCGGTCAAATAAGTAAAAGTAACAAAGTAATAATGATCACTAGTTGATTTGTATTTTAACTATTTTGCTTTAAGTAAAGGGAATCTTGTCATCTATTTAAAAATGACTAATTAACAACTTAATTTGATATTGACTCGATCGATAGATTTTAGTAATAAGTAGCCAATAGTAATTAAAATCCGAACCCGATCTGTACTCGACAAAACCGAACCAATTATTAACCGATGACAACCCGACACCGATTAACACTCGACACGCACTTCAACCGACACGGAACCGATGCTAACCTGATAGCTCGAATAACCGATCTTCAACCGAACTGCGGCTAACCGACTCGACCCGAGTATGACCCACCGTGCCATGCAACCGAAAAATAGCCGGTCCAAAATACTACCGAACCGAATGACACCCGTCCGAAACCGACCCGATCACTCGAATGAAAAACTCTATTTGTAACCCTTCTGGTGGGCTAAAGTTCTAAGGACACTCACATGTGAGGGGGAGCGTTGAAGTGCCCATTGTTGCCCACATGTGAGTTGTCCCACATTAGAGAAAGAGAAGGGTATGCATCACTTTATATACTCAAGGAGTAACTCTTACTATTACCAATTGGTTTTAGTAGTGAATCTTCTTTGGGGTTATGAGTGGTCTACTTCTTCTCCTCCTTATTTGGGTTGCCCAGACCCATTTTCTAAATTCTATCAATTTGGTTGATGAATAGTAGCGCAATCAACAACATTGCAAATAAAAAAGAACGGAGGAAGTATTATACTCACATTTAATCAAACATAGGTAAATAAATGTTGATAGATGTAAAGTTTTTTTGTAGCGAATAGTAAACGAGATATCATCTGCAATGTACAATTTGACTAAAGAGAAATACTATTTTAAAGTATTATTGAATTTGACGATTTATAATTTCTCTAATCTGTCTATGTATGTTGAATTGCTAACATATGTTACCACGAACGAGATAAACAATTCAATCTTTTACTTTGGAATACTACATACTAACAATAAATATTTCTCTCTTTTCCTAAATGACATTCTCATAACTTATATTAACGAGAATTAAAATAAGTTGAATATTTTAAATAATAGATATAACAAAAACATCAAAAAAAATGTTAAAATTAAGTTAATAAGAAGCATATAGAACTATAAGCATTATAAAAATATTTATGTAAAGATCATAAGCACTAAAAATATTAAAAGTAGGATGACTAAGTCTAAGCATATCAAAAAAATATGATATAAATAGAATGTTGTTTGAATAAACAATATATATATATATATATATATATATATATATATATATATATATATATATATATATATATATATATATATATATATATATATATATATATATATATATATATATATATATATAAAGGAAAACGAATATACAGCTCAGTCCTAAGTGTTATATACTCCATAAGAAAGAATCTTGTATTTTATTTATGTAATTTATTACTCCTATTTATTTTCCACAAGTGTTCTATATTCTTACTCTTAATTTGCATCTTATTATTAATCATAAGTTAAAATATAGTCAAATGAGATCTTGTTTGATTCGTCTCAAACTCTCAATGTAAGGATTATTTATATCAACTTTCCATAATTTTTAATTATGCACAATTAGAGATATTAGGGATTGAATAAATGTATTAGATGGAGTGCATAAGGCAAATGGAACATTTACGGTGAATATGATGGAGTATTATTTTTGCTTTGAAAACATAAAAATTTAACTATACTTTCTTAGTTTACCATTTCATTCTTTCTTAAAAAGTAAAATAATAATATAAAACATTAATTAGTTTTCAATTTCTGGATTGGATTCTATTAAAAAGTAAAAATTTCTGGTAATGACCGTAAATATCATTACCCTATATAAAACTAAATAAAATGAAAAGTGGAAACAATAAACAGAATTAGAGGAAGTATTTACTCCAAATACCACAATTAATACCCTTATAATCCTAATTATTACTCCCTCCGTTCTCTAATGTTATTCTCATTTGGAATATATTCCACGTTAAGGAGAGGGAAATCTTATTGAGGTTTTTGAGAGATACATTGAGGATAAAATATATGCATGTGAGATCTTAATAGATTCATCTTGATGTATACTTTCTTATTATATAATTTTTATAATTTTTTATGCTTCACATTTTTTGAGTCTCGAGAATTATTTTGAAAACTATGTAAAAAGTAAATGAGAAGAACAAAACAGAACGGAGCGAATATTATATATTTAATAAATGTGGAATATGTCTTAGGCACAATTCCTTCAACAATCACACCTTGATTACAACCCCAATCTAGAGTTAATTACAAAATAAAATATTACAAATCATGTATAAATTGAACAAATATAAATAAAATTTTAGTTTAATTAAACATTTGAATAAATAGTAAATTTAATTTTTTAATGGTCACTTGAAAACATATTTGACTAAACCAGGAAGATGAATATTCATGAAGTAATCTTCCCAATCAACAGCCTTTGGATCAAAGTAGAAAATATCTGTTTCTACTCCTCTATTTCTTGCCGCAATTCTTAATTTCTCGGTGTTGCTGTCATCATATCTACAATAAATTTTAAATTAATTAAATATATTAAGCCGTGACAATTCGTCACATAATCTCACCGTGGCTCACTCGTGGGGACACGGGACACCCGTGGGCTCGGGCCCACAAACCCACGGGTCAAGAGCGTTGACTTGCACATACACTCGGTGAGGTCATTGTTTCCCAAAACCATATGGCAATAGGAGGATTAGCTCACCAAGTATATATGCAAGTCCACAACCCACTTTTTTATCGATGTGGGATTTTGTCTCACATGTGAAGTTTTTCCAACAAAATAAATAATACTTATTTGTATCGTTTTAATTTTATTAGATTTATTTAAAATATGTGCATACGATATATAAAAAATTATAAATTCTTAGTGTAGACGGTCTTTGCCATAAACCGCTCGTCTTAGATCAGCCCAATATTTTAAATAAAAAAATAAAAACTGCATTTAAATATTGGGCTGAGCTGTTCTAGAGAGTCGTCTTTGTCATAGACAGTCGTCTCTCAGGAGACCTTGTGAAAAAATTAATAAGTATAACTTACATGCCCTTGAAGAATAAATATGGCCTGTAAATTTCTATCAACCGCATCACAAAGTTGATTTTCCTTGTTTGTTCCATGAATGTGCCTTTAAAGGATTGGCAAAATGCAATATTTGCTAATTCTAGTGCCTATACAGGATAAAAAAAGATACGTTAATTAATCAACACAAATTTTTATATGAAACGGTCTCACCGACAGATATGCCTCATGTTTGTTAGAGTATATAACATATTCTAGGGCCTCAACTATAAACTTAAGCTTTTGGTTGAGTTGGTTCCTTAACGTGATATTAGAAGCCAACGTGATAAAAGGTTACGGGTTCGAATCTCAACCACCCCTCATTTAAGTAGAATATTTAGCACTTCAACCAAAAGATTAAGCTTATAGTTGAGGCCTTAGAATATGTTATATACTCTAACAATATTTGGATTAAATGTCCAAATAATAGAAACTTTTAGCTTATGGGCTTCGATCTTATTTTGAAGTCTCATACAAGATGAGATTATTACTTAATATAAGTATTTTAGTTAAAAAAAACATTTGGATCTTAAGTTTGGTTTGCTAATAAACGCGCCACATGTCATTAACATAAAATTATACGCAAAATCTTACTTGAGACTTCTTCAAAAGGCGCGTACGACGTATTAAATGGGCCGACCTGTTATACTAATTATAAAAACAACTACAAAAAAATGCGCGTTGTGTAACCCTATTTGGAGTTGGTGTTATGACCTATTAAAGTTGATATTATAACATATTTCTGCCGTAAGAGCGAAATGTGTTACCTTCAAGGGAAGGAGGTAATGAAGAGTAAGGTATCTCTTGAAGCTATCCATAGAGCCAAGAACCCTAACATGACCAACTTTGATAGGTTTTCCTTCCTTGTTAATCCATGGATGGCGTTGAAAATATTGGTATGCAACTTCATGCAATGTTGAAAATGTTGTTGGGTTTTTAACGGATGATCCAACTTGGTATATCCTTGGATTTCCCTTTTCATTTGCATGTATCATTGCTGCTACTAGAATCGCATTCGATACCATATCAGCTGGAATCTGCGCTTATATCATGTTTCGGGTTATTTCGGAAACATTACTTTAACGTTCGTTAAAGATAGTTCACTATATATATGATTTCGAGTAAAACTTATAAAAAGTACGAAAGTCGAAGTGTTTCAAATAAAATGAAAAGATAGATATGATATAAAGGTTGAATAAACAGTCCTTGGCATACTATTATAAGTTAACTAGTTTAAACCCCGTGCACTTCACGAAATTTGTAGAGTTGATTTTTTAAACATAAATTTTAAATAATTTATTTTCAGAAGTTCATGGATATCAAACCCTAGTTTTTTAAATTCTAACTTCACCACTTTTTCAAATATTACCCATATGATAGTCAATATATAAAATATTGAGAGTAGTAATAATGAAAATCTAGTGTAATTTTGATAAGGAAAATATTTAAGTATTTTATTTAATACTTTGGTAGTGTATATATTGTTTTTTTTAGTTTATCGACTATTAAATCCCTAATTGAAAAATTACCCTCGTTTAATCGTCAACATTAAATAGTGATAATGATAGTGATAATGAAAAGTTAGTGTAATTTTAATTAGAAAATCTTTTAATATATTTAATGCTTATATTTATTATTCTTCAATATCTCATTTTCTTCACATATCTATTTCAATGCATTACAATTTTAAAACGTGAGAATAAGTAGCAAAGAAAAATTACGAAATTTTTTTTTTATGATCGAAGTTCTATTTCCATAGGAATAACACGATGTATATTTCATGAAAATTTACACAACAAGTCATTCTGAACCGTAAATTATTGTGACTTACCACATCAACAACAGAGTCAGGGTCACCTACAAAGCAAGGCAACCTCCCTTTGCCATATGCAACAGCTAAACTATCAATTGTCCTGCAAATACCATACAACCAAACAGGCCGTTAATTATTGTGTCTTACCACATCAACAACTTTTTTATTTTTTTATCTATAAAAATTCATGAAGACATAGTAGAAATTATTTACCTAATACCTTCAACCCAACCAGGGAAAGGTTCTTTAAAAGTGCTGGTTACAATTGTAGGACGAAGTATGACAAGAGGGATATCTCCTTTTTCATGCATTAGATACATCTCTCCTAATGCCTTTGTAAATACATACACATTTGGCCATCCCCAATGTTTTGCCCTGTTTTATCATTTTTAAAACAAATATAAACATAATTATTACTTCCATCTTTTTATTTTTTCACGAATTTTTGTATGGGATGGTCATTAAATTCTTGTATGAGACAATTTCGCTGTAAAATGTGCCTTATATTTAGGCTAAATAGCCCATAATATAAACTTTAGCTTATAGATTTCTTGTTTTAAGGTCGTCTCATACAAGACGTGCTGTTTTTTTTTTTCCAAAATTATATATCAAAAAAATTTAAACTTTACAAGATCAAATTCTTGTAAAATCAACGGAAAATCTCTTGTGAGACGATCTAAGTTGTACAATTAGCCTAGACCCAATACAAAATTTAATTTTTAGAAAAATTATGACATATTAATTTCAAGACTTTAACGGCCCGTTTGGTAAATGGTAATAAACCGCGGTAATGGGAATGAAATATTAGTGTAATTTTGGTTGAAAAATCTCATGACTACCAACAAAGCCATGCTAACAACCTTCAATCATCTCATTTTGTTCATAAAATTCATTCCAATGCATTACCATTGGGAGAGGTGGTATTAGGTGGTAATGGAAATTTGTGAACAAAAAATTTTTTTGTGATCAAAGTTTCATTACCATGGGAATGAAATGAAAATTTTGATGAAATTTTACACTATAATTCATTCCTATTACCACCATTTAGTACCACTAACCAAACGAGCCATAAAAGCCAATTCCACGACTTAAAATTTTGAAGTCTTCTAATTGGTCTTTTAAGTCTTGGAAATGTCAAATTTCATGTGTTCCAAATCCTTGGAACTGGTCTTTTATGTTCAAGAATTTTCCTTTTATGTCTTAGAATTGATCTTATAAGTCGTAAAATTGATAAAAAAAATATATACTTCTAATTGGTCCGGTCTAATAGAACGCGTATTACAAGTGATACAGTCTCACCCAAGAATTTGTAAATAACCAGGATTGTAAATGAAAAATTGAAAAAACTAAGATTTTTTGCAAAATTAAGTCAAAAAATGAGACTCTTTCTAAAGTTTATCCCAAAATAAGCGTCTTTGTCTCCAAAGCTAGGCTTGGTACAAAGACGCTGTTATAAACAGCGAGATATGATAAATGACAAACTCAATTTCAGGTCAAACAACATAACGCTGTTACTAACAGCGTTTTCATTAATTCATGTGTGCTGTATTCTCGCTGTTACTAACAGCGTTCCATTAAAAACCTGTTTACCATATTCTCGCTGTTAGTAACAGCGAGTTGACTTTGATCTGTTGACTTTGACCTGTTGACTTTCTTACTTCTTGAAAGTAGCTGTTGTCCTCAACCTTCATATCTCGCTGTTAGTAATAGCGACTTTATACCAAACCTAGCTTTGGAGTAAAGGACGCTTATTTATGGATTAAAGTTTCTTTCAATCTCATTTTTTGACTTAAGTTTGCTATAAGTTTCATTTTTTTCAATTTTTCGATTGTAAATAAGAGATGGGCCGTCCTCAAATGAAATCCATCCGGGCTGGATTTTGCAATTTGAAAATGGGCGGGCAGTGCTCATTCAATCTGGCCCAACTTAGCTAGCTTTAGAAAAACACAAAATCTTACTTGAGACTGTCTATACAATAGATGTCTCAAGTTTTGGGTCTAGTCTAATTTATAAATTAAAAAAAAAAACTAATTAGTGATTTTGTAAGTTAAAAGGGAGATATGGGCTGAGCTTTTGAGAGACGTCTATACTATAGACGGTCTCTCAAAAGAGTACCTATTAAAAAAATCACATTTATTAGACTAAAATGTCTTGTAATAAGACCGAATACATATGAGCTGACCCATTTTTAATTTTGACCAAAAAGTAATCGCTTTTAATATTATAGCAATCAATTTCAACATAAAGTATAGAATCTTAAATGGATCAATGTGTGACCTTTTAAAGGTGATCAATTCGTACCCCAAAATGAGCAATTCAGAACTTGAATTGATCAATTATATATAAAGTGATCAACTATAACATTAGAACAGATAATTTTAAATTTGATAAGTAATAAGTTTAAAAATGATGAAAACGTCAAATTGATCTATTTAAAGATTATAGTGCTAAATTATAAGTCACCACCTGTAAAATGATTAATTATAAGTTATAATTTTAAACAAGTTCTTTATAATCTTAAAGAAATCAATTATAATCGTAAAGTAGTCAATTCTAATCTTTTAAGTAATGAATTATATAACCAATTATAATTTTTAAAAAACTTCTATTTTGATGTTTGACCTTAAACATTAATGATCGTGTATTGTAAAAAATAAAAATGGAAATGATTTGACAACTATCGTATGAGTAGCTCACGGTAAGACAATCTCTCACAAAATTTGCCTTAAAAAAATTGAACTTGTGCTATTGCACAATATGGTGTAATTAAGTAAAGATAATTAATGAGAAGTTTCTATATAGGTATATAGTTCAAATCTTAAGAAATTCTTAAACATTCATAAACAAAATTACAATCCTGATTCGAAAAAGTAATAATTACTCGTTTAATTAGAGCCAGTTTCTTATAATAGAGGGTCATTTCTAGTGTACTTAAAGTCCGACACATTTAAAATATGCATATTAAATACTTATTTTTATTGTCCATCAAATTATCAAAAATTCAATTGTTGTTTTCATCTATTAATTATATTAGTTCTTGACTTACATTTTTCATTTGATTTGTTATTATTCTATCTACCCATTCTATATTAATTAGAAAAATCTTTACTTTTTATTTTTATTTTTATTTTTTTTGGATTTAGGGTGCATTGCAACCCCTTGTACCAATATTAGGTGTGCCACTACATCAATTATTAGCTTTACAACTAACTTCTATTCTTCAATTTATTTGTTTGTTTTGTTTATCCACAATTCTATATCAAAAAGTGGAAAAAAAAAAACAAATTATTGCAAAACCAAAGGAATCAAAAAGAGTAAAATAGAAAATAGAACATTTTTTTTATGTGTTTTTCAATACCTCATTTTTATTTTTTTTGTAATAACTCAGATCAAATTGTCTCTAATGAAATAATTTCTAAATGAGAAGCTCTTATACTAATAATTTGTATTGATTGAACTATTAAACCTTATAAGACAGTCTCATCCATGTATGAAGGCACATCGTAGGTTGAGACCGAGGCAATCTCATTTAATTTTTTTTTGTCTTACTCTTACCCACACATAACTTTCTTTCAGCCGGTCTTCTAAGAGACCGTCTCTTTAAGAGACGTCTTTCAAGCTCATCCCATTAAACCTTAATGTCCGCATACTGTATCCTTAATGCCCACTTACGTTATCCTTAATACTTACTTACAATATACTTAATGCCCACCGAACAAGTACTTAAAATGCCTACTTACAATATTCTTATAGCCTACCGAGAAACTTAGCCTACTAACCTACTTACCATATTGTAAAGCCTACTTTAATATACTCATTGCCCACCACGTAAGCTCTTAAATACTTACAATATTCTAAATGCCTACTTACAAATTACAATATTCTAAATGATTACCAAGAAACTTTACATTTTCTTGTTTTTGATCCAAAACCCAATTAGAAATGTTCTTTCAAAAAGACCGTTTCTCATAAGAATTTAAGACTTACTTTCCATTCATGTACTTCCTCATTTCATAATACTTATACTAATTATGACATTTTTACACATAACATGTCACACTCAGTAGCATCACGTATCAGTGAAATATTCCCACAATGTCATATGTTACACTAGTAAATTTGTAATGTCATTGTGTAGATTTGTACAATGATTCGAAACATTAAATCAGACATAATCAGCTGTTTGTAGTAGACACTTTCCTGTAGTCTCCATCACTATTCAGTTAGATTTGCGAAGGTCCATGTGAATCCATTTATTAGACGTATTACTCCATTTATTGGACGGCCATGCCCATTAGGTGGTATTAGCTTATTTATGTCAACGAATCAATTTAACTAAAAATTTAATTTTTATTTAACTAAATATTTAAATTTAATTCAATCTAATTGAAACTCTCTTCAATATTTTATACTCCCTCCGTTTCTTCTTAATTGTCCACTTTGCCTTTGGAACGGATTTTAAGAGTGGTGTGGTAGTGGAGTATTTTTATTGATTATAATAATTGAAAAGGTGGTAGTGGGGTATTTTAAGTGAATATAATAATTAAAAAGGTGGTAGTGGGGTATTTTAAGTGATTATTATAATTGAAAAGGTGGTAGGTGGGGTATTATTAAATAATATAAGTTGGGGTAGTTGGGGGTATTTAGGTAAAAAGTTTTGCCAAAAATAGAAAGTGGACAAGTAAAGGGACTTTACCAAATAAGGAAAGTGGACAATTAAAAAGAAACGGAGGGAGTATCATATAGTATGTTAACTAAAAGAAAAAAATTACTATTTCTTTTAAATTTCATGTTTAAATTTGGTAAAAAGAAGTTTGTTATTAAAGATTAAAATTGATTTATTAATTATTTAGAGTTTTTACTCGAAAACCTTATAAATTTTTTGGCAATAAAACCTTATAAATTTTAATACTTCTATTTCTCTCAAATAGCATAATTTTACTCAAAAAACTTATCCATCAAAATCATTACTTTACAAAAAAGACATTTTCTTTGTTAGAGGTGCTTATTTGGGTTATTGGGTTGATTTCAGAAGAGTACCTTACACAATCTAAAAGGACCTAGTAAGTGTTTGTGAAAGATTTAGCTTGAAAATAGATTGATAGAGTACTCATATCAACAAGGTGTGTCTTCTTTTCATGGGAGCACATTTGCTAAGAACTTTACAGTTCAACGTGTTTGGGGGGAACAATTTTAGGATGGGTGACCTTTTGGGAAGTTTTCCTGAGTGCGCAGGAGTGAGGCCAAAGTGCACTGAAAAAACTTGTGTTGGTCTGTGGGGCTATCTACAGTCTCCGTGAGTAGTCACTATGGTCCATTAGGCCGAGGTGTTACAGAGGTGCTCATCAAAGTCATCAAATTGATTTCACATTAAGTGTTTCGAGTCTGTTTAAAATCGAGTTTCGTGTCCATATTGTCTTTTACATAATTGTAACTAACTTTGGAAGTGAGGTCTAATCAAGTTCGGTTATTACAAGGTCGAAATTTCAGATCATCGAATCTGTTTTGAACACCTTCACGCCCAGCTGAAAAAATACTATAATATTATAGAAGTAGAAAATAAGAGTTTGTTTTGCATACCTCTCAAGTCCCATGTCCCTCATAGCAAACTTGATAGTTTCATCATTAGCACCCTCAGCTTGAAGGTCTTGTAATTTTTCTTTAATAAGCTTTTTCTCAAATTCAAAATCAAGACCAGGTCTCCCGTTAAGGGTATCACCCTTGTAGTAGGGACACTCTTGTATTAGTCCTTCCTTTTCACCCGATACATAAGCTGTTAAATAATTATAATTCTCGTTAATTAGATAATTAATTAGCATGACCCTAACCAAAATTACTTGCTTACACTACAAAAACAAACACGTTTGGCTACAAACCAAAATTCTGAACGGAGAAGTTAGGACGACAAAACAGGCGACAAAAATAGGCGACGTTCCTCTTTTTGTCGCATAGAGTTAAGCGACAGATTAGGTGACATAAAAAACCAAAGGCGACAAACTTTTTGGCGACAAAGCGTTTTGTCGCCTATTTTTTCGCCTAATGGCTTATGCGACAGATTAGGCGACTAAAATGCTTTGTCGCCTAGCCCTTTTATTTTTGTAGTGTTAAGCAACATAACTTAATACAATGGTAAAAATACTCACAGATGGTAAAAAAATAACAGTTTTTCTAATCTACGCACTAGGTGCATTGATTTAGATTATAAAATAGATAAATATTTTGAACTATATATATGATTTATAATATTTTCTAAAATTGACAAATGTAATAGATTTTTAAGAATTAATTATATTAATCTGATTTATAATCTGATGTTAACAAATTTACCTATATGAGTCATGTGCATAGGTTTAGTTTACATTTTACAAAATAGGTTAATTTATTGAAGTATAACTGTAATATTCTCTAAAATTGACAGTTATAATAAATTTTGTAAAAATTATATTATTCTAATTTCAACAAATTTATCTATATGCTATATTATAATCAAAATATATACACCAAATGGATAGGTTAGAAATAAAAAATAAAAAAAAAAAGTTGGAATTTTGTACTAACCCGTTGATACTTGTACTAAAACCTGAAAATTGGTGCATTTCTTAGCAAAATCCAGGACATGCTTAGCTCCAAATGTATTGAGATACAATGATAAATCGTACCTGTGATAATTTTTTTTTGATGATCACTACCAAATTTTAGAACTTTTTATTGTTATCAAATAATTAAAATCAATTTGAAAGAAAGAAATAATTAAACTTTTTGCTTGCTTCATGTTTAATTTTTGATTATCTACTAATCATATAGAAGTATAAGGGGTGTTTGGTTATAAGCTTTTAACAGAATTTTTTGGTTGACTTTTGGCTTTTGGCTTGTTTGTTGGTCAAAGAACAGGAATGTGTTTGGTAAATGACTTTTAAAGTAGCTGAAAATCTGGATTTTAGGCTATAATGAAAAGATGTTTTAGCTAGCTTTTTTAGTTGACTTTAAGCTTGTTGGACCACTTTTTCTCTAAAAAACAGCCAACAACTAATATCTCAAGCCCAACTCATTAAAGACTAATATCTACTTACCGTATTTTTAATGTCTACTTACATTATCCTTAATGCTTAATTACCATATTCTCAATGCATACTTAATTTCAATATCTTAAATGTCATTCCCAAAAAAAAAAATATAATGTCTACTTACATTATTCTTAATACAGACTTACAATATTTAAAAAAAACAACCTCCAAATCATTTTAGATGTCTCATTTCTTTATTTGGTAAATTCATATTAGTTGTCTAATTTCCTTTTTTGTCTATATTTTTTTTACCTAAATACACCCACTTTTACTACTCCAAATACCAGCTACCACCTTTACCTCACTTTTCCAATTCCCAATACCCCAACTACCACCTTTACAATTAATTTAATCAAATTAAAATACCCAACTACCACCTTTTTAATATACCCCACACCACCCATAATAACTGTGAAAACCCAAATAAAACATCTAAAATGATTCGAATGAAGTATATAATTGGCCGGCCTAATCAGAGATATTCTCTCAAAAAAACCGTCCAACCTAATCAGATAGATTCTCTCAGAAAAACCGTCTCTCAGAATAATTATTTGTCGTATAATGATAAATGTAATATTATAAGTGAATAAGAAACATAAATAAATTATATTCCATGTTAAAAAGTATGACACTAATAATGATAGAAGTAATGCAAGTAATACCTCTCATCAAAGTTGGTGGTTGCAGCTAAGTTGACAATAACATCAATTTGAGTCCATAATTGTTCCTTAATATTACATTCTTTAATTCCTAAATCTTCACAAGTAATGTCACCTGCCACCACACTTATCTTTTCTGATATGAATGAGTTAAAGTTTGAACCCATCTTTTGCTTTAGAACCTTGAACAAGGCTTTTCCAATTACCTAATATTATACCAAATCAATAAACAATACTTAAGTCATAATTAAATTATGTAAGTAATGGGTTAAGGATTAGAGAATCCTCTGCAGGCAAGAAAATCAGGTGCTCTCTTAAGAGATCGTTTTTTGTAAAGATGATTTTTAAAAGTTCAGCCCAAATCTATCAAGGAACCAACTCAACCAAAAGCTTAAGCTAATGGTTGAGGCCCCAAGATATGTTATATACTCTAACACGCCCTCTCACACGAGAGCCTATTAGGCCAGAAGTGTGGATGCAACACAGGCCCTCTACATACCTGGTGCTAAATATTCCACTTTAAATGAGGGGTGGTTGAGGTTCGAACCCGTGACCCCTTGGCACACTGGGTTCTGATACCATGTTAAGGAACCGACTCAACCAAAAGCTTAAGCTGATGGTTGAGGCTTCAAGATATGTTATATACTCTAACAAAATCTATATTTAGAGTTGTAATAATATATATTTAGAATTGGACTGGACTTTTGAGAGTTGTCTTTACAAAAGACGGTCTCAAGTAAGAATTTGTGAAGGAAAATAGAGAATTAATCATTATGTATATATAGAGCCGTTAGATATTTTAGGGCTCCAGAGCGAAAATTAAGATGCAAATGTGTTATCATCATCATTATTCTACCCAATGTTTCCGCTCATAGAAAACTATGGATAGGGTCTGAAGAGGAAAGACGACGACAACGTATACTCATAAAGGAGAACGCGGCCAAATGAGTTCCCCAACTCGAGAAAGTAAAAGAGAAGTATGTGCACATGAAAGATAATTCAAATGCATATAGATAAAATAAATAAGTAAAAACGATTAAAAAAAAATGAACCAAATGTATATGTTTCATATTTTTTAAATATTATTGAGATATATTAATTTTTTATGATCAAACAAGTCACTATTTTGTTTATTTAACACAATTAACCAATGAAAAACAACAAATTAAAATATTTTTATACCTAAATTCAATTATTTTCTTTGAATCAAAAAATACCAAACAATACCGAGTAACCATTAAACCCAAAATAATAATCGAAAAAAACACTTCGATGAAGTCATTAATAAGAGGATAAAAATTATTGACATATATCATACAATGACTTACGTGTATTGCTCTTTTAAATAAAAATAATATGTTTTAATATATAATAATAAAGTGTATATATTAAAAAATTTGGACACTAAAAATAAAATTAGGGCTCTGAGCTGTCGCTCATGTATCATTGTTACATACCCAGCCCTATGCATATTAATGCAAAATCAAATTTTTATCACAAATTTGAAAGTAAAAAGTTTTCAACTATTAGATCAACCAATAAATATTTGTAACATACACATTCTTTATTTCAAATTGATCCCATGATTATATATCTAGTTTTGAAAGTTTTTTGAATTCATCCCAAAATTAGAAAAGACAAAATCTTAGTTTAGATTGTAATTAGGTTGGTAGGTATACGCAAATAAAAGAAAAAATGAATATATCATATTTTCAAACATTCCTTAACATCAATGGCAAAAACATAAATCATCCATAAGAAGGATCATATTTACTATCTTCTCTTGGTACTTTATACTTATTCATTTGCATAATTAATTATTTTGCCTTTTTTGGATGTATTGTAATAACTAAATTAATAATTTGATATTCATCTTTTTTTTTTCTAATTATTACGGGAAAAAAATCAATGAAAAGTTATTTTTGAAGTTTAGATAATAGACAATTGAGAAACTTTTTAAGTTGTCTAAATATAGAAATTACAAAATTTCTTATATTTACTAGGAAAATGCTAACAAACGTCATTAGTGCATTCGTTAAATTGAATGAAATTAATTTTAAAAGTAAATAAAAAATAACTTTTTTTTTGGATTCAAATTAGAAATAACTTAAATTATACATAATAACAAATTTGGAATTTACACTAATTTATGCATTAGATATATCATACTCCCTCCAATTCACAACTAATGTCCCATTCGCTTTTTTGCATTCTATCCAATGTACTTAATCAATTCTTAATATCTTTAATTATGCATAATTAAAAATTATGGAAAGTTAATATAATAATCATTGCATTAAGAGACAAATCAAACGAACACTTGACTATGTTTTAACTATAGATTAATAATATAATACAAATTAAGAGTAAGAGATAAATAGCGTCCAAAAAGTAAATGGGACGTTAGTGCTGAATTGAAGGGAGTATTATTTTTATCTTTTATTATGTTTTATAATTTGTTATTTGACATATATTATTATTCTCATTCATGAGGCGCATCCCATAGTTTATTTTGTCTTTCTAGAATGCAAATTTCTCTGTCTCTTTTAAATTGCTACTGATAGTGACATATTCTGCGAAAAATATATCATTTTCAGTAGCAAATTCAAAAGATCGGGAATACATTTTTTTGGAAAATAATACTCCAAGTAGATTAGTAGAATGTAAGAGTAGGTAGTTATTGAAGCCAACAACCCCCTACTACCATCAAGAAGACTTAATTATTGACCAAAAAATTACTACTATATAAAGATGTACCTATGCAATTTATGACAAACTACAAACTTAAGTTATTTTGAAGAAAAAAACTATATATGCAATTAATACGCTATAAATGAGAAGTTAGTAGATATATAACATGTAAAATATAAAAGGAAAGTTTAATTTCTGTTTTTTTCTTTAGATAATTAGAAAAAGTACTAAAAATAGAAACAATTTTCACCTTGTGTAAAGATCCTAACTGGGATTTAATAAATGTGTCATACGGTGAACAAATACTCCCTCCGTCCCCTTTGATTTGCATCAAAGAGATAGAGTGTAGTTTTTAAGAATGTGGTAATAAATTAAGAGAGAGAATGAATTGTATGGATGAAATTAAAAGAGAGCAAAAATGTATGGATGAGATTAAAAGAAAGTGATGGGTCATAATCAAAAATAGAAATGATGCAAATTAAGTGAGACAGACCAAAATGGAAGATGCTGCAAATTAAATGGGACGGAGGGAGTACCTAATTTAAACTACTTGAATAGGGTAACATGGGGAGCTTTCCTAGCTTCATAAATAATAAAAAATGTATTATTTATTCTAGATTTATAATATTCTATCTGTTCCAAAATACTTGCAATATTTTGTTTTTTCACGCAATCCAATACACTAATTCAATATTTAATATTTCTAATTACGTATGATAAAAAACTATAAAAATTTGATATTAATTATGTTTGTAATAAGACAGATCAAACAAGATCTCATATTCTCATTGACTATATTTTAATTTATAGATTAAAAGTTAATCACAAATTAAGAGTGACGAATGAAAAGTGTCACATTTTCAAATATTATTGGTAATAAGAAAACCGTATATCAAGAACTTTAAACAAATACTAGCACAAAACAGAATTCTTCAGTCTCACTGAGTTTGCTATTATTAAATGACTTCTATATAAGTAAAATTAAAAAGTTTGATACACATAATTAATGACTTTTAGTATACGGTCTATTTTATATTGTTGGTTATATTTGGAGAGAAAACTTTAAACATGAATTTTCATGCATATTTCATACACGAATTTTCGATTATTGAATATCTTGTGTAGATGCATTGTGTAGTTTTACATATAGGCTTGTTGAGCCTTGATAGTGTGGGTCTCCTTTTCTGTGTACATGAAGAGTGGGTCAAGAAAACTCTTCATAAAAGGTGGGCTTTAATTTCATACTGATGCAAAATCAATCTGATTGTGGTAACAATTTGATTCATTACTATTTTGGCTTTTCTGATGATCAATAAAATTTTATTTGCAAAAAAAATATTTATTCATGAGTAATTTTGTTGGATTCCCCTTGATGAATGTAACATTAATAAATGCTTTTTTATAATTATTTTTATAATGTATATTTATAAATATTAAAGCTAGAATTAAGAATTTAATAATTTCTATAAAGAAATTAAGGTCACGTTTAATTTACCTTAAAATTAGTAATCAGTAAAAATTAAGATTTAGTTGTGATCAGTAAAAATCAATTTTAATATGTAAAAAATTAATTTGAATATGTAAAACTCAGTTATAATCAATAACTTAAACTGACTTATAATCAATAAAAATCAGTTTCAACCAGGAAAAATCAATATCAATTAGTAAATATCAATTACAATCAGTAAAAACCAATTTCAATCGGTAAAAAAATATTTAAATCGGTAAAAATCAATTAAACTAAACAAGCTCTCAGATATATACCTCATTCTGCAATCTTAGTGAAGCTGATTTATTATCTGCTGCCCTAATTAAAAGATACAGCTTTTTAACATTTGGTTGAGTCCTTAGCACTTTCTCTGCAAATACTACACCCCAAAAAACAAAAAAAAAAAAATTTTACACCCATTAAAATTCTTGATTATAATAATACCAAAATAATCTACTAAATGGTAATAGAAATAATTTAGACAGTAAATTTTCACGAAATATATCATGTTAATCACATGGTGACAAAATATTTATCATTAAAAATTGTATTTTTCATAATTTTCCATCAAAATTAGTGTTGGTTTGGCCAATTGATTTTAAACCCGCTGCTATAAGCAGCTTGTTTAAAAACAACTTATTCGTATTAATAAGCTGTTTCAACTAGCTAATTCACCCAACCTTTTATTTATATCAAAATAAGCTAAAATTACTCGATAAGCTAACTTGCCAAACACCCTAATGTGTTGGAATGAATACTCTAGACACAATGAGATGATCATAAAGTTAAACAAGCAGGTCTATTAATTAAACTAAACTAGTGACTTAATTTCCTAAAATAATATATTTATCTTTCATTATAATTTCCACTATTTAATAACGACAACTAAACAAACGCTAAAAAGTGTAAATAACAAGGAACAACTAATTTTTAAAAAAGTGAACATGGTAAAAATAAAAATAAGAGAAAATAAGTAAAAAGAAAAAATATATAAATGTTAAGATGATCTTACTTTTAGCTAAAAACCCAGCTCCACCAGTAATTAAAATGGATTTATTTTCCAAGAAATTTAAAACACTAGACATTTCCATAATGCAAAAATTAATAAAATTAATTAGAGAGAGAAATTATGATAGAGAGAAGGAGAATTGTGAAGAGAAAAAGATCAGATGTAAAAGAAGAAATAGTTATACGTAAATATGTTGAGTAGATGTATATATATACTACGATTTATTGGTGATCAGAAATTACTACTTAAGCTTACATAAGCAATAAATAAATAAATAAATAAATAATAAATAATAAAATAATAAAAAGTATGGTAGAGTATACGCAAGTAATATAAATGGTGGATTATTTGCAGGGGAAATATTGACATTTTGGTGGGCTAATTTTGTAGACATACATGCATAAAGTGAGAACAACCTTTTTGTCTTTCACAACTTTGATTTTGTATACTTAGTGTTCCATTATATTTGCTACATTTTACTATTTATGTATTTTAATGCGTTATTTTATTTATTTATATGTTGAATTATACAAATTTAAAAATTATAAAAAGTTAATATGATGAAAGTATGCGATTAGACGATTCAAAAAAATCCCACTTGACTATATTCTTACTTACTCATTGGTCGCAATATATAAAATAAGCTTGAACGATGAATAATGTACATAATCGAAATGTAGCGAGTATTTTAGAACGGAGGAAGTAAGAGAGTAGAGATGTTCATTCTGATTTTGAATCGATTTCGGATTAGTTGTTTTAGGTCAGTTTACAATTAGATTTTACGTTCTTTTTGGACATAACTGTCACTACAACATAATTCGCTTTTAGAGGATATATTTAGCGATATTTAATTTAAATGTCGCTATTTCAAATTTCTTATAGTTTATATTGAGAATTTAGTCACATTTATTATACCCTTTAGCAGCATATTAAAAAGTGACACTAAAGCTTTTAGCGACATAGGATATACTGACAATTCTTACAAATGTCACTATAGATTATAGTGACAATTACATATGCCACTAAAGACCAAATTAAGTGTCACTAAATCACTTTATGGTGGAACTTAAAATAAAAACCAATAATTATTACATTAAAAATATGAATCAGTGAAATTTTTTTAATGCTACTAAATTCAATGTCGCAAAAAGCTAAATTCGTTGTAGTGGTAATTTATCAAATGTGGTTAAAGAAACTCCAAAATAAAGAGAGTCTTGTTAAGAAAGCGGGACTTGTTAAGAAAGCGGTGAGTGGTTACAAGTACACAATAGAAAAGCTATGTGCTGAAACCAACACAATCTCTCATCATACACATATATATGTCAACTGTTCTATAATACTTGTTGCATTTTTTCGTCCGTTTCACAATACTTGTTAATAACGTCATCAAGTTACCTCTACTTTATTCATGCTCTGTAGCTCATTAAGTCTTACACTTTTGTAATAACAAAGGTATTTTCTTTTGAAAAATCATTTCCTTTGTATCAAAATGGTTCAAGTACCATTGCAGGCATTATGAAGTAAATAAATACATAAACATACAAAAACATAGATAAACAAATAAATGAAATCACCTAAAAGACACAAAATTGTCTCTAACTATTTTAATTTCTATCAGGTTCTCTGAAAGATGCAACTCCTACAAGTCTAACTTAGTTTATTCCTTTTATTGTTCTTACGATGCGTCGATAATGTTTCTCTTCACATGCCTAAATAACCTCAATTCTTTTTGCGTATCTTTGCCGCTAAAGAGGCCACTCTTAGCCTCTCTTTCAACTTTTGGTTCCTTATTCCATCCATTTTTGTGATTCCGCATCACAATCTCAGCATGCGTATCTCTACTACTTTAATGTTATGCTTAATCTTGTAAGCGAGCTAGCACTCGGTGCCATATATATAACAAAGCAAGCCTTATTGTAACTCGATTTAACTTACTTTTTAATCTAACGAGTCAAAGTTCTCATTACCTTCAAAAGTGATTAATTCACTATCTCCCTACTAGGGTTGGCAGACGGGTAAATGTATACAAATTTTGCACCGCGTTTGGGGCAGGTGTCAGGTGTGGGTATGAATTTGGTGGGTAATGGGTATGCCTATGGGTATGAAAATTCATGCCCCTCATAGATAGTGGGTAGTTGGTGGGTATGAGATTTTACCTTCCCCATACGCACCCGGCCAGTCCCATATTCACCTGCCATATCCAATACCAACTCGCCCGCCTCATAGTCACCCACCCTATATATATATATATATATATATATATATATATATATATATATATATATATATATATATATATATATATATATATATATATATATATATATATATATATATATATATATATATATATATATATATATATATATATATATATATATATATATATATATATATATATATATATATATATATATATATATATATATATATATATATATATATATATATATATATATATATATATAATGTACTAATTTATATCAATTTTATAATATTCTCGTTAAAAGCTATTGATTAAAATTAAGGATATTTATTTTAATTTATTACTTTGTATGGTTAATTAGAAAAACTAGGTGTACTATTAAGTTTCTAAAAAAATTATATGTAGCGTATAATGCGGACTTGCACTATATGTGAGACAGGTATATATAAGGCCGATATATTAATGATGAATACCTAGTTGACTATAATGTTTTCGTATGAGTATATATGCATATCTAGGTGAATAGACATGAAAAAAGAATTCGATTCACCATGAGTAGCAGATAGAAATTTACCCGCATTTTCGCATCCCTACTCCTTGCCCTAAATTTCTAACTTTTCCATTAATTAAAGAAAAACCTATTATCATACACCTATAAAAATAACTTTTGTCTAATAAACAAAATTATGTTTGATTGATCCACTTGATAGCTTAAATTTGACGTGAGGTTCGTAAGATATCTACTACTAACTACACTCATTAGTTTGAGTAATATGTGTATTTGTCTTTTTAGTCAATCAAGTTTCTCTAACAATTGAATGTATATGGAATATTAGTGCATTGTTAATACTCCCTTCGTTTTTTGTCTTTCCGTTTAGAATATTCTATTTTTGAGAGAGAATTTTGATTAAGATTTTTAAGACATTTATAGAAGATAAAATATATCCATATAAGATTTCCTTAAATTCGTCTTAATGTATACTTTTTTATCATATATTTTTTGTAATTTTTTATAATGCGTATTTAAAGATATTTAGATTTAAAAGTTGCTTTGAAAACTGTGCAAAAAGTATATAAGAAGAACAAAAAAACACGAAAGGATTATAAGTTTTTAAAATTTATGGGGATAAATTTAAACTTTTTTATTTTGTTAACAATGACCTAAAATAGATTAATCATTTGAAAACTTGTCTCAAACGGTCGTCAAATAAATGACCAATGCTAACGTTTGTTGCGTTTTTACACTTGTTGCTCTCTGATTGGCGGATAAGAAATTGTGGAGGCATGCTTGATGTGCTGGCAAGAAGGCAAATTTGCCGCGTGTCAGAATTTCATTGGGTGAGAAATATATCTTTTTTTTTTGGGTGAGAAATATATCTTAGTATTTTTTAAAAAGACTATTTTCTTAATCAACTAAACTTTAAAGCTCATTTCTATTATAAAAGGTGGATTGTAATAAAATTGTCCTCCTTCACTGAAGTACCGTTTCAGGCATTGTATGGGCCTTAGGTAAACTGAAAAGTGAACCCTCTCTATGGTCTATGGAGGGTCGATTCTGAACTTAAACGGCCAAACGGGTGTTTGTAAAAATAACAAAGATGAATCCTATATATTATCATTATTATTAAAAATGTAGACGCATCATATAATTCTTAAATGAGAAAAGAACTACTCATAAATTGCAAATTTTTATGTGTGTATTTAATTAACTGTTATTTTCTAATTTTAGGGTCCTTTTTAACTCTGGGCCCTAGGCAAATGCAAATCTTGCCTATAGTCAGGAACGGCTCTGCTTCACTCATATCTTTTTTTCCACGAATCTCCAAGCTTTTACTCGCTCTTTATAGCCAAGATAATCTTAATTTTGCTATGATGCCTATTATTGTCAGAGTTGGCCCCAGATATTTTGTGGTCCTGGGCAAAATAGCGTATAAGGGTCCTTTTCCTTTACAATTTATAACGTATATGAACCTTCTACAAACATTAATTTTGCTTTTTTGACATGAGATATTGGGCGACGGCCCCTCTTGCTCACCCTTAGGGCCGGCCCTGATTGTTGTGAAATGATTTGGACCCTTTAACTTAAAGACAAGAAGGCTTGAAAGCTTTATTTCCCTCTTAATTTAATTTGCACCACTTTTAGTTTTAGTCAGTAACGCTGATATTTTACACTTTTCTTATTTGGCAATAGTTCCATGCTCATTTTTCCACAAATTTATATTTTCTCCATCTTAACCGCTCAAATCTAACACCTACTTGTTTTTTTGTTTTATTTTACAACTTAATTTCTTCTTCAACAAAATACCTTCTTTTTACAATAACTTGTGATTGTTTAGAATGTACACCTCCTACATCATTGCATGCCTAATTAATGATTTAAGATGGATAATAGTTGAGTGTTAATAGTTAAATGTGAATATAGAGCTTGTATTGTCAAACCATATACTAATTATACAACAAAATGGTAGTATCCAACCTTTTTGTCTCTTGTTATCATTGATATCAATTATTTAATGAATGAGTGAAAACCAAATGATTTAAGAGAAGATATCTGGAAATTATAAAATGATAATAAAAGAAGGAGAGAGTAATAATAATCACTAAATTTGCATGTTAACTATTTTGCTTTGAGTAAAGGGAACCTTATCATCAACTAAACAATGACTAACAACTTAATCTCATACTGACTCGATCAATAGTAATTTCGTAATTCGTAGCCGAATTCTACTTGAAAGAAACCCGAAGTCGATCTGTACCCGGTAAAACCAAACCAATTATTAACCGATGACAACATGAGATCGATTGAAACTCGACACGAACTTCAACACCGACACCGAACTGATGCTAACCCGATAGCTCGAATAATCGATCTTCAACCAAATCGTGACTAACCGACCCGACCCAACCCGAGTGTGACCCGCCAAAAAATGCATCCTAAATACAACCAAATCGAATGACACCCGTTTGAAACTGATCCGATCACCCGAATGAGTACCTCTAAGTCTAACCATGAATAATTTCAATTTTAGAGTTACTTACCCAAGAACATAATATTGTTATGCAAATGGGAACCGCTTTCTGCTGATTAATTGCTATAAAATAATTATAAAAAATTAAAAATATTAAAAAATTAAATTTAAAATAAAATAAACTTAATTAATTTCTCTTGTTAACTTTTTTATTTTTTCATAATTTAATTTATTGACTTTTTAATTTTTTATGCAAATTGACTTGTTGTATAGGTAAGAAGTTACCTTGCTGCAATCTTAGCAAACACTACTTTTAGTTGGAATTATTCATATTTAATCAAAAATTGGGATTATTATAGAGAAATCAGTAAAATATTGAATTTTTTCTGAGTAATTTTTTCTTTATAATATGAATTCATAAATAATACTAATCAGAATTTCATTAATTAGCCTAAATTTACATAAAATAATTATAACTACATAAATTTTTTATAATATATTTTAATAATAATTTGAAACTCTATATCTAAAGTATAAATTTCAAACAAACTTACCTAGTTACCCCCTCTTATTTTCTCTCTTCTCTTTCTAAAAAAAGCCTAACCTCCATTTTTGGTTTGGGGCTATCATCAACCTTTTTGGTTGATGGTAAGCCCCTAAACTTGTCCGTTTTAAGCGTTTAGAATATGATTAGAATAAGTATTTGTCCTCTCCCTATAGGAGAATTGTTCTACCCATCTATTGGGTTAATTCTACCCATATATTGGGTTTTGATCTCTCTCTTCGTGAGACTTTGGAGTTACGAAGTTTGGTTTGTAATTGATTTGTGGGTAGAGATTCATGTGATAATGCAGAAGACACTAAAATTGCAATTACTATCAACTACATCAAATTCAATTCTATCTCAAGACTACAATAGATCGAAGACCCCCTCGTAGAAGGCTGTCTCAAACAGCGATGTAGAAGAGGATGTTCAGAATTGTCAGATCTCATATACAATGATCGTAGTTTTGTTAACATGAATTATCTTTGGTTAAAGTTGTTATGTACTTGTTGATTTTTATCTCTGATATAGATGTCGTATGACTCTTTATCAATGAATCAGATATTATTAAAAAAAATATAAATTTCAAACAAATTAATTACTCTATGATAATGCATTGACATTATTCCCATGTAAAAACGTATACTTAGTCAATCGTAGAACGGATCATGTGAAAGTGCCGCCAAACGACAAAACATGTTAGAGGCAACAATAATGTGGTTGAAGTTGCCCACCCAAAAGTAATCATAATGTATGTAAAATCAATAACTAAATAACATTTTAATTTATATTTTTTTTAAATTCGCACCATATAATTTAAATAGATAATTTTTTTTTATATGATATAAATAAAGAAACGTTATTCTATATGTTCTTTTCGATATGCATCACATCTAGTATTGTACATTGTTGTACTCTCAATATGGTAAATAAAAAAAATAATTTTCTTTTTCCGTGATAAACAGGCATAGCGACCATTTGTACTCCAACGAGACTGCATATGAAGGAAAGTCATTAATGGTGAAATGAGGAGCTACTCTTAATCTAATTGTTGTCTTGTTATGCATCAAACGCATCAACCGCTTTCCACAACTATAAAAAAATTTTAATCAGTGGTTGCACTTGCACGCACACATCAATATTATGACCATAAGCTTTTTTTTTCTAATAATTATAATTGATACTATCATACTATGCCTTGACTGTTTCATGCAAAGTCATGGGGGTAATTTAAAAGGAATAAATAACATAGACCAAGTATGTGTACGACTCTGTCGACTCATGACATGGAAAGGAATACATTTATCACTTGCAACCCTAACCTAACATTTTGAGGTTCAGATGCACAATAAGGATATAGCTCATTAAAATCTTTCCATACTTGACATTTGCTACATGCCTTAGAATTTCATCATTGGTATGGGTCATATCCACTGCTATTCTAGATGACTTCTAAATCCTAAGTGGCCATAGTATATGAGGAAAATAACTTAAGATTTTATTTCGTAATATTCTACCAATAACCTTCCATTGTGATTCGTGAGGTATGACACTTATCACACTCGTCTTAATTTTCTCTTCCATCCTAGTATAAAATATACTCCCTCCATCCCTTTTATTGTGTCCACTTTACTTTGGGCACACATGCCGAGGCAACATTTTAATCTTTAATATCTTTAATTGTGTATAATTAAAAATTATAAAAATTTGATATTAATAATCTTTGCATTGAGACGAACAAAATAAGATCCCACATGACTATATTTTAACTTATAGATTAAGAACAAAATACAAATTAAGAGTGATTAGTGAATAGTAACCAAAAACTAAAGTGGACAAAATAAATAGGACGGAGGGAGTAATATTATTCGGATAATTATAGTTTTTTTTCATATTTGTTGGCCCATTTGGTTTTGATGATAACATAAACATTTATAAACAAACATATTATGTTTTTGAGATTGTTTTGATAGGTCAAATATCCGATCTTTAAAAGGGTCGTTGATGGACCATTAAACGTTGAAAAGGGGTTACTAAGTAACTGTTCCAAGATCAAGTCAGAGTTCGAAGATTGGTCAAATGGAGACAGTGCAATGTTCCCAGTTCAGCAGTCAGAGAAGAAGTCAGCAAAAATAATTAAGGAAATAATTTTTAATTTTTATTTTTTTTAGTTTTGTTGTACGGGTGATATAAACTAGGTTGCACAAGGTAGTTATCTTAAAATTATTTTAAATCTAGATCTTAAATTAAAAATAACTAACTTTTTAATTTAAATCTTAAAATTAGATTTCTCAAAATTGTCTTAGCTATTTTTAGCTAAAAGACAAAAGAGACTTGGAGTAACCCCCAAGTACTCTTACCCACTATCCCACGTTATATGCCCACTAATCCCACATCTATAGATCATGGGTTTATGGCATAATATGATCTAAAATGGGTATATATATGTCTTTTGATAACCGACACAAATTAGAGAATTCCACTCTCAATATATCGAGTGCCCTAAATCAAGATCCAAGGTGATCAACAAGGAGAGAAATAATCACGTAAAATCATTTGAGTGCTCCTATGGAGAATTGGGAGAGAAATATTCATGAAAATTCTATGAGTGCTCTCAAATCCATTTCGTGAGTTTTCTAAATCAAGAAAAGGAGATCTTGAATGTTTTTAATTGCTAATTAATTTCAAGATTAGATCCTTGTGCAATTCTTGTTTTGTTCATCCTTTTTAGATAAATCTTGTATGGGTTTATTTGAGAGAATTTGTAATTAGACTTGGGTAAGTCTAAGGGGAATTGAGAAAAGAGAAAGAGAAAGAGAAGAGAGAATAGAGAAAGAGAAGGAGAAACCGAGAATAGAGAAAGAGAAAGAGAAGAGAATAGAGAAAGAGAAGGAGAATTTATTTTATGTAATAGAGAATTGATTTACATAAAATAATAGAGAAGTGAAATCCCTAGAGGGTCGTGGCGTTTTTCCCACGTTAAATCTTGGTGTTCCTTTATAGTTTTCTTTATTTGCTTTGAGTATTTTTCATTATTCAAATTCCGCAAGAAAATAGGGCAAAAATACTCTAAAGGGCGAAAGTAACTATTCACCCCCCCTATTGTTACAGTTCATTGTCTCTACGTGTTTCTACAATATTGAAAGCCTAAAATCCTTATTCAACCGCTACTTACAATTGTTTTCATGATGAAGAAAATGGAATGATATTAGGGTGGACGGTTACTTACAACATCAAGACTCAATAACATATCAAATAAATCATTTATATCCAACATCTTATGATGTTCTCCCTCAACCACTTCGCCATCAAAATAAAAATCATTATCAATATCATCGTTTTCCCCTTTTATAAGATATTTCAAGTCAAAATCATGATAAGATCATCATTCTCAGCATATTTTTGTCCTATAGTCTCAAAAATATCATTTAATAATCCTATAGTATCAAATGGTCAGCAATCTCACAATTCATATTTATCTTGCTGGTTTTAGCTGAACTGTGATTAGAAGATATTGCCTCATAAATTGTTCCTCCGTTGTGCACCATATATTTATAGCTACACAAATTCATTAAACATTAGAGGATGCGTTTTTATAAATATTTTTGGACTTAAACTGTTGTCTGTACTGTAGTTATAAATATTTTTCATAGACATTTGGACTTAAACTGTTGTCTATACTGTAGTTATAAATATTTTTCTATAATTTGATGATTTTTCTTAATTCTTATAGACATTTCTCATTACTCGAAAATTCTTATTTTCTCTTATATTAGCATTAATTGAACTCTTTAGCCCATATAGCTAATACGTCTCTCGGAGAGACCGTCTCTCGCAATAATTTGTAATTATTTATAGTATTATTCTTTCGCAATTTAAACTACGAATTAAATGAATATTTTAATATACATATTTGATAATATGAGTTGATCTTTTGTAACAAAAGTAACATATTAATACTTTCTTCATTCATTTCATTAGCTCATTAACCAAAAATATGTAATACAACCTCATTGAATTAGTAAGTTAGATCAGGGTCGGCCCTTGATATCAGTGCCGTATTTGACCCAGGGTTAGTGGGGCAAACGCCCAGGGCCCATATTTTAAAATTTCGGTATATTTAAATTTTCACTTAATTATTAAAAAAAGTAAAAAAAAAATTAAAGAATTAAAAGTAAAATAGTGAAATATTATTAGCATGTAATGTTAACTATTCATTGAATTAAAAGATTGTAATTTGGGAGAGTTTGGTACTCTGTATTTAAGAATCATGTCATATTGCTCCATCATAATTTTACTATGTTATTAACTAGTATGTCTTATATATGACACCATTTCACGGTAAGACTGTCTCATTGAAGAATTTGTGATAACATATTATAATAATGTTGCCATGAAAATATACATCGTGTTGTGAATAAAGAAACAAAATGAATTCAACAAATAAAAGAATTACAAAGTTATTTATCTTTTTGTGGATCCGATAAAAAATATTATGATGAACAACTTTTAGTGATACCGATAAGGCAATAAGTGCCCCAATTTCTAATCTCGCCCATGGGCCACCAAAACTTGAGTTGATATTACTGCTTGTATTCACCTGAAGAGGTAGAGATGAAGGAGCTGATTCGCCTTGTTGTAGGTATTGTGCGGTTTCGTCTGTAGTTGTGACCTGCACACAAGTTAGCCTAACCCGGGATGTGATCTCCCGGAAGGGCACTCCGACGCTCAAGTCAGAAAACAGAAATAATAATATGATTGACAAATGAAAAGTAAAGATTTGGGGATTATAAGGGTTATGGAGAATAATGGTTTTTGATGAATAGAGAGATCACAGGATTTGTGTATGTAGTGTAATGACTTAGTATGAGATAACTAGGGTTGGATGATAAATAAATCAGGAATTCCCCTTTTTATACTTGAAGAAAGAGTATTTTTAGGAGATAGTGGGGTGACAAGATAATGGGAGATCATGGGAAGGTGGTTACTATTTTTAGAATATTGACAGTTACTTGCTTGGAGACCAAGCAAGGCAGTTTAAGAAATCAGGAAGTCAAAGTCAATAAATAAACAAGAGGGTAGGAAGGTCATTAATGATAATAAATTAATTAAATAACATAAATAAATATTACCATGACAAAATTCAACTTGATCCGCCTTCAAAATGAAATTAAAATTTTGTAAAAATCAATATGAACACAAGATTCATTTTTTAAAAGACCTGAAACATTTTACCCGAAATCGATCTGATAATCCGAATTAATGAACAAATCTATACTTTGTCATAAGTGCATGCCCATGAATATTGCTCTTATAACCTTGCTCCTAGGCCTAGCCATGCTAAAATGTTTTCTTTCCATCATTTTAATGGCCAATTAGTTCAATTGTTTGGTCGGTGGGTGGATGGGAGTAGAGATGAGAAAACTTTGATTTGTGGTGGGTAATGAGGCCTTACCATCCTACCTCATATTTAGACTAGGGATCACAATTCAATCCGAACTCGATCTAATTCGACTCGATTCAAGGAAAATAATTCGACTCTAATTCTGACTTTACGATTTGAGTCTTAGTTGGAGACGAACCGGAGTTGGACCTTATTAAAAATTCGACACTCTAACCCAAATCCGACACTCCGAACCTACTATGACCTTGAAGGAAATCCGACTTGAGTTTGACTTTTACCTCAATATTTTGTTTCCTTTAAAACTCTAGGCCTGAATAATTCAAACTCTCTCTCATATTAATTGTAATTTTCGATTTTGAAAAAATACAAGGTATTTTTATTTAGATTAATCAATCAAAATACGACAAATCAGATCAAGAGAAATAAAATACGCTAAATAAATATGCGAGAAAATTTTGTTAAATTGTATTAGTAGGACTATTTCGCTTGTTAAAATTGAATTCAAAGCATTTTTTTAAATTGTATTTGAAAAATATATTTTGTTATTTTTGTATGTTTTAAAATCACTATTACAATGTCACCACGATAAAGTTTGATAATAATCCAACTTCGTTGGAGTTCCGAGTCGGGGTAAACTTGGAGTATGCATAAACCGACTCCGAGTGGAGGTGGACTGAAAAAGAGGTCTGACTATTATCGGAGCAAAGCCAGAGTATGCGTAATACGAGCCGAGTCCGATCCATTGTCATCCCTACTTTAGGCCTTTCAAAATGGTCGGATCCGCAACTTTTGGATTGGGTAAATTTAAATTACTTAATTTTTGGTTGTATTATTATATTTTGATTTGGTCATTTTCAGATCGATTCGTATTCAATTTTGTTTGAGTTTGGCTTGAGCCAGCATGTTACATGTTCTTTAAAAGTATTCTTATTGTTAAACTTCAAAAAAAAAAAATATTCTTATTGTTAATATTTTTCCAAAAATTATATGTGGTAATTATATTTTATTTTCAAGGAAATTTTTTTTAATAAAAAGGACCAATATATTATCGATTTTAAGGATTCAACAAAAAATATTCACTCAAAATACAAATGTTGACTACAAACGTATTAGGTCTTGACTAAAAAATGAAAGCGTCGAACGTAAGAAAATTGAAAAAAAAAAAAATCAAAAGGATTGGTTTTAGGCAGTCATATATAACCCTTTTTTTTTTTTATGTATTTTCGTATTCGATTGTTTTCAGATCATGGATCAAATTTTTTTTAGTTATAACCTATAATAACTCACTATTTTTTTTAAAAAAAATTTCTAATCAATTTCAAGACGGGCAGGGCCGTCGAATGGCAAGTGCAAAGCGGTCAACCGCCCAGGGCCCCGTGTTTTTTAGGGCCTAAAAAACTTGTTTTTATGTATATAAGTGATATTAATTTAAATCAAATTTATATATAACTTACATTTTTTTGCTAAATAATATGAGTTTTTAGTGTTTTTCTGTAAAGTAGATTAAATATTAACAATAAAAAACAAAAGATGTATTATATTATGCGTTAATATGTCTTAAGTTTTTAGGGGCCCATTTTTATCTTTTGCTCTGAGGCCCAAAAATAAACGAGACGGCCCTGAAGACGGGTTAAAATTTAACAACTCAAGTACTTAACAATATCAAACCATCATATGCTCACACATCTTAGGTAGGTAAGTCTAAGGTAAATATGGTTGTGGTGGATATACTTTGTTGGAAGGTGGTTGTGAGGGCCGTTTTTAATTAGGAATTAATCGATATATTGACACATGTATTGGATATAAAAAATTCCTAATCAATAATCGTACTCCCTCCGTTCTTTTTTGTTCTTCCCATTTACTTTTTGCACAGTTTTCAAAGCAATTTTCGAACCTATATATCTCCAAATACGCATTATAAAAAATAATAAAAAATAGTATATGATAAAAAAGTATACATTAAGACGAATCTAAGGAGATCTCATATGGATATATTTTATTATCTATAAATATCTTAAAAATCTTAATCAAATTTCTCTCTCCAAAAATGGAATATTCTAAATGGAAAGAACAAAAAAGAACGGAGGGAGTAATTTATAAATCACCATAAAATGACAAAAAAAATAATAATAAGATAAACAAAATAAAAGAAGATAAATTAAAATAACAAAATTGTCACCCTATTAAATCATACCACATAAAGGTAATTTGTTAATCTTAGAAATAACTGTTATTTACTAAGACCTCTAAAATAGAGATTGATTTGTTTTGGCCAATTTAACGAAGGAGTAAAAACAACCAACTTTTTACAAGGAACTTCACTAATTTATCATTAATTCTTAAACCAATTTAACAGAAAACATTTAATTATAAGTAATAATGTTATTGTTCAGTTAAGTTAAACAATATTGTCTTATGTTATGAAATTTTTTAAAGAAATGTTACCACTGGCATTTCTTATAAATCAACTGTTATAATGTAGAATATCCCTTCAATAAAATCACTTAAACTAAAACATCCTAATCAAATAAGAGTTCATAAATTAAATTAATATATAATACAACCAAAATAAACATAAATGAAAGATAGATAAAAAAAGCTAAAACTCATCTAGCTTTTCTTGGATTAATGGATAATTGATGGCGATGAACTTTGATAAGATATAAATAAAAGCTAAAACGCATTTTATTTTTCTTATCAAAAAGTAATACGTTTTCATATAAAAAGCAACAATTTTTATCAACTCTTTTCTTTTTTTGAATTTTTTATTAGAAGTAACAATTTTAAAATAACATGGTTTCACAGTTTCATTTCATATAAGATTTGGCATCATGAGTTCATTTCACGGTTTCAATCCAATTTTGCCAAAACGCATCCATATTTCAGACAAACTGCTAATGCAAAAAAGTAAACGGAAAAAACAAAAAGAAAAGGATGAAGAAAAAATTAGTAGTTGAACAATAAGAATCATGAATTCGCCTATTAATCGAGAGATTCCACTTTCTCCCTTATCACGGATTTCAAAAAGAATTACTGTCGCCTCTTTCTTATCTATAAGAATTCTCTAACCTCTCCTGAACAAAAAAAAAAAAAAACAAAATAGCTGAACAATGAGATGATGATTGCCATTTCTATATACAAGTGTAGCTACAAATCCCTGTTTCAAATTGGTATAATTGAGTTGTTTTGTTCCGATTGATTTTCGAAGCTTCCATAGTCGGAGAGACGATAAATGAATTCATTTAGAAGCCTCTGTACTTTCCTGTCCGATGCCATAGCTGGAAAGATATCTTCTCTCAAGAGTTCGTGTTTCTTCAATCCCTGTTTCAAAGTGTTCAAAACAGACTCAATAACTCCATATTTACCTGACCTTGTAACTGAACCCGACTTCAAAATTATATAAAAATCAATGTGGACACAAGGGCCAGTCTAACACCTAACCGAAAATCGAACTGATGACTCGAATGAGCACCTCTACCCCATATTCAAGCGTATGATAATGTAAAACATTTGTGATGCCAAATCAAACACAAATGAAAAGTAGAGTCTTACAAGAACCCAAGGATCCCATTCTATATTCTGGTTTGATGATGCAGCACCCATCCCAATAGGAGGTCCAAGGAAACTTTCACAGACTTCACATAATCGAGACTCGTCAGCTTCTCTGTAGAGTGTAAATACAAACAGTGTCAATTTGTATAACCTCGTCTGCTCGACAGATTCAGGGCGTAGATTTTCGATGAACGAGATTTGGGAGAACAGTTCTACATGGCATTCTCAAAATTTTCATTTGAGAATCACTAACCAAATCTTGTCATTCTCAAAATTTTCATTTATGATCCATAATTAAAATTCATAATTTGAAATGAAATACTTATTTTAAATACTACATTATGACATTTACTAAAAAAAAGTTTATATATTATATTTTAATAATTTTCAACAATCAATCTTTAATCCCTATCTTACCTTTTAATGAGAAATCTCCGTAAATCACCGTTATTTTTGAGGTTAATAAATCACCCTCATGTGGTAGGATGTGATAGCTTGAGAGTTATATTATTTTAATTTATTTTGTTTGATTTTATTTATTTTAATATTATTCTTTTTGCGGTAATTTATAAATCACGGTTATTGATTAAGAATTTTTGACCTTTTAATTCCCAAAACCAATTTTCATTCAACTTCAATTTTGAAGTCTTTAATCCTAATTCTTAACCCATATTATTTATTTTCAAAAAAAAAACCCATATTATTCTTTTTTTTTTTGAAACCCATATTATTCTATTAAAATTAAGCTCTTTACTCTGTTTTACCTTCTTTCAGCTTTCTCTCTTCCCTCCAATTATCCCCTTAATGCCTCATTATTTGACCGTTGGAAATAATTACAAAGCAAAAGTATAAGAAGGGGAAGAATTCTTCATTTCAAACTTCTTCTTTTGCGCCATATCCAACAGTCCTCTTTGCTTCTCTAATTCATTTTGGATTAGGGTTTTAAGACTTTCAAAATTGTAGTAAAAACCCACCAAATCAAAGAGATTTTCTTGAAATCTAATTAATGGGTGCTTAAGATTTCAAGAAATCAAGGTAATTTTTGAGTTTTGAGTAATTAGTTAAAAATGATTTCTGAAAAACCCAGTTGGATTCGACATGAAGGTTTGCAGATCTTCTCCGTTGATATACAACCTGGTGGTCTTAGGTTAGCTACTGGTGGTGCGGACCATAAGGTGAATTCTCATTCTTTTTTTCGGCTCCCCTTTTTACCCTTTGTTTTTTTTGCTTCCATTGTGTTTTGGTGATAGTGTGTTTGTATACTTAAAGATGTGTTGTTTTGGTTATGTTGTTTTGGTTATGTTGTATGTTGAGATGGGAAATGTGAATTGTGTAAGTTATTGTCTTAGAAAGGTTGTTTTATAAAGTATATGATAGCTTGCCCCTTGTTATCAAGCTATGCAATGGAAGGTTTTTTTTGACAAGTGTATCCCGCTCATAGAAAACTATGATCAGGGTCTGGGGAGGGAAGAACGACGACAACTCAGAGTGCGATCAAAGAGTCCCCGATTCGAGAATGGCCTTCCAAGAGAGAAACCTCAACTAACAAATAGGTTAAAGAATAGTGACAAGAACCTTAGTCTTGAATCAAAGGTGAAAGAATAAGGACAAGAGAGGAACTAAAGACAGAAGAAGAGAAGAATTCTGATTTTATTAATATTCTTTAATTGATGTCTGTATTTGTGTAATAGTTTGTTTTTGTTTTTCTTTATCACTTAGAGACTGTTTTAATTGGGGTTTCTTGATTGCGTGCATCTCTTTTGAGGGTACGGGTATGATTTGTCAGCATGAAAAGAAAACCTCCATCCAGACCCTGCCTTGTGCGGGATAATGGGATTGTCCTTTACCTTTACCTTTACCTTTAGACTGTTTCAAGTAAGTGTTATGTGAAAGATTATTTCTTGAAACTGATTACATTTGCAGTTGTGCTATCAATGAACAATGTCAATTAACATCAAGATGACCCTTTGAATTTTATTAAAGATGACATGTTATTAGATGATTAATGCTAATGATATGGTCTTTTGATTTGAATTGTACGGTGGATTTGCTTTATTGATGTTATATGTTTTCAGGTAAGAATATGGGATATGAATTCTGTTGCTGGAGATGTTGATAAGGATGATCAAACTCACCGGGTTCTTGCAACCCTTCGGGGTCACAATGGTTCAGTTAACTGCGTCAGGTGGGCCAAACAGGGTAGATACATCGCATCAGGGTCGGTTGATCAATTAATTCTAATTCATCAAATAAAACCTGGTCCAAGGACTTCCAAATCTGGTAGTGGTGAGCCTTTTAATGTTGAAAATTGGAAGGTTGTCTTGACTCTGAAGGGACACACTAGAGATGTGGTAATTATATGTGCTTTCACTATGGAACAAATGATTATAATTGCACAAATTCTTATTAGAGACGGTCTCTTTGAGAGACCATTTCTAATTGGGCCAGCCCATCATATATTTTTGAAAATATTATAAGTAGACATTAAGAATGATGTAAGTAGACATTTAAAATACTGAAAGTATGCATTAAGTATACGCTAAGTAAGTATTAAGGATAATAAAAGTAGACGTTAAGAATATGGTATGTAGGTATTAATCTTTAATGGGCGGTCCCTCAAGAGACTAGCTGAATTGATTGCAGTAGTGTTTAGGCGAAAGCCTAGTTTCACCTATACTCTTATGCACATTTGTACTCGGATTAGTCAAAAGTTGTACAACTTGTTTTTGTTAGGCCGTGTCTTTATTGTTATTTTTCACTTGAAGAGCATATAAGGTATATGATCGTTATGAAACTTCATCATTGAAGAATTCATGTATGGTGTAAATCGAAAGCCTTCAGTTCAATAGTTGATATTGTCTATATCATTAAGTGTTGTTTCGTTTATATAAATTTGAATGGTTCTTCTATGTTTTGTATATGGAGTATACTTATCTGCGGCATGTTATTTAACCTGGTTGTTTTTTCATGTATGAAGTAGGTGGATCTTAATTGGTCTCCAGATGACTCGGTGTTGGCTAGCGGAGGTCTTGACAAAACTATCCGCATTTGGAATATGAGCAATGGTATATGCACTGCTGTTCTCGAAGGTCATTCTAGCTTTGTTAAAGGTGTTGCCTGGGATCCCATTGGTTCCTTTCTAGCGAGCCAGTCTGATGATAAGTCCGTTTTTATATGGAGAACCGCTGATTGGAGTCTTGACCATAAGACCGATGGCCTTTTGGCCAAATCTGTATGGATCTTACTATTTTTGTGTTGATATTTTAATTTTTTTTTTTTGTGGTTTATGTCATGTCATAATGTGTGGGGAACATATCCTTTTTACAGATTGATAAAACCTTTTTTACGCGGCTTGGGTGGTCTACTTGTGGCCGTTTCTTAACCACTACACATGGTTTCCGAAAGCCTAGACATTTGGCTCCTGTATTGGAAAGAGGCAAATGGGATACTTATTCTGACTTCTCGGGACATGATGCTCCTATTACAGTCGTGAAGTTCAATCATTCAATGTTCAAAAGACAATTCTCCAATGCTCAGGATGTTAGAGCATCGTCTTCAGGACGGGCTGAAGGGCCCACAAAGAGTGGAGGAGCAGAATGGTTGTCATATAATGTTATTGCTTTTGGTAGTCAGGATCGTACTATAAGTGTCTGGACTACTGTCGCTTCACGTCCACTCTTTGTGGCAAAGGATTTTTTCACTAAAAGTGTTGTTGATTTATCTTGGTGTGTACTCCTAATCATTGGTCAGAAAACTATAATGTGAATGTTTCGGTCTCCTTTTTGCCGTTAGCTTTTATTGACCCTCACATAATCTTTTCCTGCCGGAAACAGGAGCCCTGATGGGTATTCACTTTTTGCTTGTTCCTTGGATGGCTCGGTGTCTACCTTTCATTTTGAAGTAAAAGAAATAGGTCATAGGTTAACTGATGATGAACTGGACGAGCTGAACAGAAACAGTTATGGTGATTTTAGGAGCCAGCAGGGTAACTTAGCAGCAAAACAAAACACGAGTAGAGGCAGAAGGAAAAAAAGAGTAACATTTGATCTTTCGAACAAGGTGGCAGCTTCTGTTCGTGTTTCTAGGTCTCCGAAGCCAAAAGAGTACAAGCGCCCTAATGTTAGGAGAAGGATTAAAATTCCTGTGTCCCACTCTCAAGTCTCTGATGATATTCCTGAAGTCGGGAAAACCCTCGAAGCAAGTTCTGATGAGAAGGAACATAGTGATGGTTTGTTCAGTGAAAGAGTTGCAGCTGCTTTACGCATAGCTGCTAGTAACGCTACACTTGCGATAAGGGTGGTAGATAGGAAGGATGATGCAGTTGCAATACCAATTACATTGGAAGCTCGTCCTAGAGAGCAGGCAGTTAATGACATTGTTGGTGTGAGTAATACATCATTGGTCAAGGAAACGGAAGTTATTTGTCGCAGAGGTTTTCAGACTTTGTGGTCTGACCGTATTTCTGGGAAGGCGTCGATTTTGGCTGGAAATGCCAACTTCTGGGCTGTGGGATTTGATGATGGCTCCTTACAGGTAACTAATTTCTCTTTTCAATTTCTGGTATCAAAAGAACTTGGCATCCTAAGTTCACCATCTCAATCTTATTTCGAGGTGAATGTATGGTCCAAACATTTGCATTCAAAACGTAAAAGCTGGTTTTCTTGAAGTCGTAGACGTTTGAATTCGACGATGTTGTAAAATAAAAATGACGTGTGCTACTGTATAGGTGAATTTGAAATAATAAAAATAAATAAGATACAAACGATTATCACGTCTTCTGAAAATCGAACCCAAGCATAATTGCCATTATTATTTTTTGTGCTCCTTGCGCCAATTCTTTGTTTTTCTTCAAAATTTGTTACATATCATTAGTTTGTGCCTTTGCTCAACGTTTCATGATCTTACATTTAAGTAAATACCAACTATGTTTCTTAATACTTGTAATAAGGGATGGTCATGGGGCGGTCTGGAGCGTGTCCAGCCAGGTCCGAACCAGACCCACTTGTTTTTAATGGATCCAAACCTGACCCCAATATGAACCTTTTAAACCCATACCTAGACCCGTTGGATCTGATGGGTTTAAGGTCCTTAATAAGTCCTTAATGGAGGGAGTAATTTTTTGATTAACCTAAACCCTTTCTTTTTGATTAAATATCTTCAGCTAATATTGTCATTGACAATATCTATCCTCTTCCTTAAAATGTGCTCCATGAAAGTATCTTAATTTTCGGGTTATCTGCTCTGTTTTGTTGGAAAAGGTGTACACGAAATGTGGAAGGCGTGCACTGCCTACGATGATGATGGGTTCCGATGCAATGTTTTTAGAATGTGATGAAGGTTGGAAATTGTTGCTTGTCACAAAGAAGGGGTCTTTATATTTGTGGGACTTATATAGCCGAACCTGTCTCCTTCGAGATACTTTGGCATCTTTGTTTGTTGTAGACCCAATGGCCTCCTTGCAAAATGCTGGTAAACATATGATATCTTCACGCGCACGCGCGCACACACACATACATGTGGAAGGTCCTAATTTTTTTTATGGTATTTGTAGGTACTACTAAAATAATTTCGGCAAAGGTGTCAAAATCCGGTTCACCTCTTGTTGTGTTAGCCACTCGCCATGCTTTTCTCTATGATATGAGCTTAAAGTGTTGGCTTCAGGTGATTAATGATTGTTTTCCCGCATCAAACTTTGCGAACTCTTGGAATATGGGATCCTCCCAATCTGGTGAACTTTCTACATTGCAAGTTGATGCAAGAAAATTCTTGGCGAGAAAACCTCTTTGGAGTAGGTAAGTCACGCATCAAGCTTACGAGAAGTCATTTGATTCGTTTAAGTTAATCTGTGTAATATTGTTGCTTGTTTAGGGTGGCTGATGTTGGCATGCAAACTCGTTCTCAGTTGGAGGCTCAGTTAGCCTCAGCTTTGTCTTTGAAATCCGCCAATGAATACCGCCAGTGTCTTGTGTCATATGTCCGACACCTTGCAAGGTTTGTCGACTTTTCACCTTTTGTTTTCCGATTAATACTGTAGTAGATGTTTCATCTCTTGGTGTTCTATTAGTTGTTTCCTTTGCAATTTACGTGGACCTGTCTTAAGGCTAAAGTCACATTTCACAAAGGGGAATACCTTCCCTTACTAGTAGTAGCAAACAAGCCATGGGAGCATACGTTTTGTTGCTAGGTTATACTCTGCAAAGATCGTACGTTTGCATGGGGTCCCTAGGACCATTGTGTCTGACAGGGACAGTAAGTTCCTAACCTACATTTGGAAAATCCCGAGGCACTGTTTGGCACAAAGCTTATGTTTAGCACTACGCCACTACCCATCATCCACAAACAGATAGACAACTGAGGTAACGAACAAGATATTAGGAACCCTTCTCAGGACCTTGGTTAACAAAAATCTCCGACATTGGGACCTAAATCTATGCCATGTAGAACTGTTCTCCCGCTCTCGTTCATCAAAAATCTACGCCCTGAATCTGTCGAGCAGACGAGGTTATACAAATTGACACTGTTTGTGTTTACACTCTACAGAGAAGCTGATGAAACTCGATTACGTGAAGTCTGTGAAAGTTTCCTTGGACCTCCTATTGGGATGGGTGCTGCATCATCAAACCAGAATACAGAATGGGATCCTTGGGTTCTTGTAAGACTCTACTTTTCATTTGTGTTTGATTTGGCATCACAAATGTTTTACATTATCGTACACTTGAATATGGGGTAGAGGGGTTCATTCGAGTCATCAAGTCGATTTCTGATTAGGCGTTAAACTGGCCCTTGTGTCCACATTGATTATTATATAATTTTGAAGTCGGGTTTAGTTATAAGGTCAGGTAAATATGGAGTCGTTGAGTCTGTTTTGAACGCTTTGAAACAGGGATTGAAGAAACACGAACTCTTGAGAGAAGATATCTTTCCAGCTATGGCATCGGACAGGAAAGTACAGAGGCTTCTGAATGAATTCATTCATCGTCTCTCCGACTATGGAAGCGTCGAAAATCAATCGGAACAAAACAACTCAATAATACCAATTTGAAACAGGGATTTGTAGCTACACTTGTATATAGAGATGGCAATCATCTCATTGTTCAGCTATTTTGGTTTTTTTTGTTCGGGAGAGGTTAGAAAATTCTTATAGATAAGAAAGAGGCGACATTAATTCTTTTTGAAATCCGTGATAAGGGAGAAAGTGGAATCTCTCGATTAATAGGTGAACTCATGATTCTTATTGTTCAACTATAATCTTTTTCTTCTTTCTTTCCTTTTTGTTCTTTTCGTTTACTTTTTTGCATCAGTAGTTTGTCTGAAATATATATGGATGCATTTTGGTAAAAATCGAAATGAAACTGTGAAATGAACTCATGATGCCAAATCTTATATGAAATGAAAATGAGAAACCATGTTATTTTAAAATTGTTGCTTTTAATAAAAAATTCAGAAAAAGAAAAAGATTGATAAAAATTGTTTTTTACGTGAAAAAGTGTTACCTTTTGATAAAAATAGTTGGATGCGTTTTAGCTTTTATTTATGTCTTATTAAAGTTCATCGCCATCAATTATTATCCATTAATTCAAGAAAAGCTTGATGAGTTTTCCTTTTTTTTTATCTATCTTTCATTTATGTTTATTTTGGTTGTATTAATTTAATTTATGAACATTTATTTGATTAGGATGTTTTAATTTAAGTGTTTTTATTAAAGGGATATTCTACATTGTAACATTTCTTAAATAAATTCCACAACATAAGACAATAGCATCTTTTATAAATTATAAGAAATGCTAGTGTTTTTATTTAAGTGTTTTGGTTGTATTAATTTAAAGGGATATTACTTATAATTAACTGTTTTTGTTAAATTAGTTTAAAAATTAATGAATAAATTATTGTAAGAAAATGATCCAACATTCCATGCCAAACTCAATGGCAGACAGGCAGAGGAATACATTACTACCTATGTTTTCCTAGATTTTTTCTTATTTTATTTGGGGATTATGTCTACACGTAGAAAAGGGTTCAACTTGTTATCTATATCAAGTTAAGTTACCAACCAATGCTTCTTTTAAGGCTTTATTTCAGCAGATTTGCAGAGCCCAAATATGGGCAATTTTCAAACTTTTTTAGACACCAACAAATTCTGTTTGGAAGCATTAAGTTCAATTACTTCCATGGTTTTGCTATTGATTCCAAAAGTCAAGTGGGTGATCCAAATAATCGAGTTAAATACAGTGCACACAAAGTGTTCGATGAAATTTCTGAACCAAGTGTTGTTAAGTACAATCACTTGCTCTTTGAATATGCTCGCAGTAACAAGAGCGTGGAAGCTTTGAAATTATTCATTCATATGTATCAATTAGGGGTGGTTGATAATGGATCAAGCCTCTCATGTGCATTGAAAGTGTCTGGTGTTTCAAACAATCAGAATTTTGGAAAACAGTTACATTGTCATTGTATTAAATCAGGTTTTATGATGGATGTGAGTGTGGGTACTTCTCTAGTTGATATGTATATGAAGTCTGATAGTCTGAAAGATGGAAAGTGTGCTTTTGATGAAATGGAGGTTAAGAATGTGGTTTCTTGGACTTCTTTGCTTTCGGGATATGCGCAACACGGATTAGTAGAACAAGCATTGGAGGTATTTACTCGAATGGGACTAGAAGGGATCAAGCCTAATCCATTTACTTATGCAACAGTACTAGGGGCGTTGTCAGTTTATGAAATGATTGCCAAAGGATGTCAGATTCATGCCCAAGTAATAAAGAGTGGGTTAGAATTTTATACTCCTGTCACGAATTCCTTGATTAATATGTATGCAAAGTCTAGACTGATGCGAGAAGCTAGAATTATTTTTACTGCCATGGAAAACAAGGATACCGTTTCTTGGAATGGTATGATTGCGGGTCTTGTGACTAACGGGCATGATATGGAAGCTCTTGAGCTATTTCAGCATATGAGGCTTAAAGGCATAGAGCTGACACGGCTGATCTTTGCCACCATTATAAAAGCCTGTACTAGTATAAAGGAATTTTCGTTTGCACGACAGCTCCACTGTCGAGTGATTAAGAGTGGGAATGGCTTTGATCTAAATATAAGAACTGCTTTAATGGTTGCTTACAGTAAATGCGGTGACATGGACGCGTCTTTCAAAATGTTTGAGACGATGAAACAGAGTCAAAATGTGATCTCCTGGACAGCCATGATTAGTGGGTACTTGCAGAATGGCGGAAAGGAAGATGCAGCTCGATTATTTCTTGATATGAACAGGATGGGAATCCGTCCTAATGATTATACTTATTCTGCTATCCTAACTGCTCATCCTTGTGTCTCTCCGTATCAAATACACGCAGTTGTCGTCAAAAGGCCTTATCTCAGCTCGCCAAATGTGGGGACGGCGCTCTTGGATGCTTATATCAAAACTGGAAATGCATTTGAAGCTGCCAAGGTGTTTGAAAGCATTAGTCACAAGGATATTGTGACTTGGTCAGCAATGTTAACTGGATATGCTCAAGTAGGGGACACCGAGGGCGCTATTAGCATATACCGTAAGTTGGGAAATGAAGGGTATCATCCGAATGAGTATACTTTCAGTAGTGTCATTAATTCATGTGCTGCCCCGGAAGCAGCAGTCGAACAAGGAAAACAGTTTCATGCTTTCTCAATTAAATATGGATACAACAACTATTTGTGTATTAGTAGTGCTCTTGTTACAATGTACTCAAAGAAGGGAAACATTGAGAGCGCAGACAAGGTCTTTAGAAGGCAAGGGGAAAGAGACTTAGTTTCATGGAACTCGATGATTTCTGGATATGCACAACATGGTTATGCGCACAAGGCTATTGAAGTATTTGAGGAAATGCAGGACAAAAACATATCGATGGATGGGATTACATTTATCGGTGTGATTTCCGCATGTACTCATGCTGGCCTTTTAGAAGAAGGTCAAAAGTATTTTGATCAAATGGTGATGAAGCATAATGTATGTCCAACGATGGAACATTATGCGTGTATGGTGGACCTATATAGTCGAGCTGGGATGATAGAAAAAGCCATGAACTTCATAAATCGGATGCCATTTCCGGCTGGTGCAACAGTGTGGCGAAGTCTTTTAGGTGCTTGCCATGTTCGCAGAAACGCTGACGTAGGAAAATATGCTGCAGAAAAACTCATATCTATGGAACCAAATGATTCTTCACCTTATGTTTTATTATCTAACATATATGCAGCCACCGGAAACTGGAAGGAAAGAGCTAAAATCAGGAAGTTGATGAATCGCAGAAAAGTGAGAAAGGAAGCTGGTTATAGCTGGATTGAAGTCAAGAACAAAACTTACTCTTTTTTAGCTGGTGATGAATCTCATCCATTGTCGGACTGTATATACGCAAAGCTCGATGAGCTGTCGACTCGATTGAAGGATGCGGGATATTGTCCTGATACCACATATGTGCTTCATGATGTGGAAGATGAGCACAAGGAAGTAATTTTGTCTCGACATAGTGAAAGATTAGCCATAGCATTTGGACTAATTGCAACCCCTCCTGGCACTCCGATCCAAATTGTGAAGAATCTGCGAGTTTGTGGAGATTGTCATACTGTTATTAAGATAATATCCATGATTGAGGAAAGGGATATAACTGTTCGAGATTCTAACCGTTTTCATCACTTCAAAGGAGGATCATGTTCATGTGGTGATTTTTGGTGACTCCCCAATAGAGACATAGTACATCAGCTCGAAGGCATGAACGGAAGGCCTGGAATGGTTGGAAGATGCTTGCAGATCATAATAGCATAGCTAACGAAAGCACTTTTCGAGCATGTACGGATTTTGAAGATATGTCCGGCTTCCTTAAACCTCCTCCGACCTCAAGGGATTCTATACCAATCAATGGAGGAGTGTATGGTGGTAGTTGGGGATGAATGTGGATTACATCTTTAAGAGTGCATACTGCCATAGTGCATACCCATAAAACATACCCTTTAGTTAGATGACATGCGAAGTAAATCTTGACACTAATTTTTTTCACACCATGATTTGGGAAAAAAAAAACAACCACAACAGAAATAACTGTTAGTAATCAGATATTACTATTTCTATAGAGCTACTCACTGTGAGGTACTTTTAGGTAGTATCTTTTTATACAAGTACACTAATTTTTTTTTGTTTCATACAAATAAAATTTCAGTTGATCAGTTGCTGCAATGATTTTGTGAAGCTAATATAGTAATATATAGTATGCAGCTATGCTCCATATTGTTTGAGATTAAAGCTTTAATATCATTGATACCAGATTATATAGTATCATTATATTAGAGTATATAAGAGTAATACACCATTTTGCGGCAAGCGTATGGGTAAAGGGTATGGCTATGCTTACCAACCGTCAATCAGTTTTACTAAACCTTTATAAACACAAAGCTCACGTTAAGCAGATAACACTACCAATACTATTAGCTGGTCAAATACAGATATCAAGCATAACTACGATTGTTTGAACTAACAAGAGAAGATCGAACATAATGAATGGTGGAATGTATCATGTATTAATTACAAGTTACAAGTTACAAAAGTTGAAAAACATCGAGTGCCAAGCAGGCAACTTTTTAATACACGAAATCAAGTGAAATAAGAATAATGCACAATTATAGGGCTTTTGTTTCGATCAAACAAACCAATTTCTTCAGATAAATATTCAAGTAACTTGAAGAACATGACAACACATCATAGCACTTTACACGGACACGAAAAAATTAGCCTTCCTCCCCAAACTCTTGAGTGAATCTTTCGTGTACTTCTAGATCTGATTTGCTCACAGTTGGCCTCTGCCGAGCGAGTACTTTTTCAAAATCTGTTCTTGTAATTGGAGGTGGAACAATCTGTAAACAAATTGACATAGAAAACGAAATGTTTAGACTTTAGAGAAAGGTGAAAAGTGAAGTATCACTGTCAGAAAAACAAAATTCGTCAATTGGCATAGTTGATGAAAAAAGGATTTCACAGTACCAATAATGAGTAAAGCAAAAGTGAGTAGTTTTCTGATATACTGATGAAGCAAATAGCATTTTAGATGTTTAAATTCAGCGCATACCTTTGCAGCAAGTCCCTTAGCTGCTAGATCCTGCATGGTAGTTTGGACGGCACCTGGCTGCCTAGGTCCACAGGGCACCCAAACATCATCTTTTGTCTTGTAGAAGAACATTGCATCTTGAGTTTTACGAACAGGTTCAAAGAGTACATCCTTGACCTGTAAAGAGGCATTTGGCACAATAAGAAAATGTACACAAACAAAGCATATATTAAAAATAAGAGGGACCAAACATACAAAGACAAAAAGAAAAACCAAAACCAACACTTACACAAACAGATATATCTGAACCAGAGAAGCCCTCTGTTTTACGAGCTAAAAACTCAAAATCACTCTCAGTCAAATTGTGAGGTGTATCCCCAAGATGAACCTGAGTTCACAAAAGGAAAAAGATCAAGGTACTTAATATCTAAGGAGAACTAATAAAGAAGGAGGTACAAAAAGTGTCTACAACCACTGAAAACGTAACATCCAAAAGACAGAAAGAAGAAACATTTTGAGAACCTTAAACATATGCTGACGAGCCTTTTGATCTGGTAGGGGAATATATATACGCTTATCAAAACGTCGGCGAATAGCCTGCAGATATAATCATATCAACCATTTAGACATAGAAATATGTACAAGATGGACAGAAGATCGCGTGCAAGTACCTGATCTAGAGCATACGGAGTGTTTGTTGCAGCAAGAACAAGAACTTTTTCATCATTGTGTCCAACACCCTAAGATATATAACAAGAAGAAACGATTTGGTAAATTCTAAAGCCAAATAAGTGTACACACACACACACACAAAGTACATCACAAATACAGCAACCAAAGCCAAGCACAGACTTCACCAATACTTTAAATTACATCAATCTTGTAAGCGGTCGAACATTTGAGAAGTTTGACAATGAACTACACAGTGAACATTGTTTAGCAAATCCAACTCCTTCCAAATAAGCATATATCACAATGACTGTAGTGAGCTTACCATTTAATACTCTGAATCCCAATCAAAATCAATAGTATTAAACATTATAAAATTGGAGAGGTAGATGACACAGATGATATCCGACAGAAATGTGTAAGAACAATAGTCTACCAACCACATAGTGTTCAGCTCAAAGTTATCTATCTCAATGGTGTTCAAGTTCTAAGAATGCAAGTCCCAGTCCGATTGTCAAATTTGTTTATGTACACTGAAGCATTAGATCAGCCTCTTTTAGGAAATAAGTTGTTAAACTATTGAATATTGACAAGTGTAGCATCCATGATCCATTCCCAACCATCAGTTCCTCCAAAGAAAGAAAGAAGATTTTGATTTCTAAAAAAACTGTTGGTATCAATATATCGCTTTTCATCACTTAGCCATTTTGTGGAGGAACGGTGTTCTATCTACTCAGGCACCAGCTAGTAACTCAAATCCCAAAATATTAAATCTTTTTCACGTCGGCATAAATAATTCAGTGGAAATAAAAGAGCGGCAAAAAAAGAGGCAAACAATAACATTTTTCAGCCTCCATATGAACTCCTCCCGCACCTTACAAGTTGACTACCCAAAGTTTATACAAGGTAAAGCATCTTGCACCGATGGTCCGGTGCGCAGAAAAAAGTTTGAGTAATGACGGAAGCAGCATTGGCAGAAAATTAACCTAGGACTGGATTCCCCCAATTTATTATTATTTTTTAAAGAACAATTCAAAAATCTTTCGATGTGAATTGAGATAATCCTAGATGTAACCTTTAATTAACAAGTTTTGAGCTTTGAATTTCTAATTTCTATGTTATCATGGATAAAATTCCCAAACTTGGAATTGCAACGGTTCTCCTAGATCAGCGAGCTGCAATGACTTGATAACTCAGCTATTCAGAGTTATTAATGTCTGAAAGTGATGGAATGCCAGCATAAAACAAACACCAATGCTCGATTAATCAAGTCTTTTAAAAGGTGATGTGAAAACACTGACAAAAAAGAGCAATACAATTCAACTTAACCAAGGAGCCAAAAACTTTCCTGTTGCGACTCTCGTTTGAGCTATGGGAAATATTAACATTACAGTACAGTGAAACAAATGTATCACATTGACCAACATTCTCACCAAATTAAAGGACTATCATTAACCAGCTGAAAGTTAAGGAGCTACGCAAACTCACCTGCATCTGCACCAGGAGCTCAGTCTTGATACGTCTAGAAGCTTCACTTTCATTTCCTTCTCCTCGTTGACCACATAACGAGTCAATTTCATCAATGAAAATAATTGAAGGAGCACTTTCACGGGCCATCTGGAAAAGGTTAGAGACTAACTTTTCACTCTCACCCATCCACTTTGAGACCAGATCAGAAGAAGATACGCTGGTAAAGATGGGGAAAGAATTGAAAAGCTGGTCAATGAAAGAACATGCAATATGGCAGAAAGATCCCCTTAAATACTTAAAAAACACCACAAATTAAACACATATTCCATTACCCCAATTCCATTACTGGTTCCCTACAACGCTCCTACCTAACAATATTTAGAGGCTCAATGAAGAAGAAGGTTTGTTTTTCGCTAATATTTTGTCTATGCACATGGCCAAATCATCTCAAACTAATCACTTTCAAGTTTTTCTCAATATTGCAGCTCTTAAGCCCTTAATTATATCTTTGTTTCGAATCATATCCCTCATATGCTCACTCATCCATCGAAGCATTCACATATCCACTACTCTCATCTTCCTACTATGATCCTTTCTAAAAGCAAATAGTTGAGTTGAAAAAAGATAATACATTCTTAGAAGGATTTAGATCTTGATTATGCAAGTAATAAGGTGATGCACAAACAAGAGCAAGTCCATGGAACTTCAAAAATATATAGTCCCAAGCCATTCCCCAAGGAATCATATTATTACAGCTTTTTCTACAAACCAAGTAAAGTAATCATGGACAAAAGAAGTTCATTTAGGTGCATATGTAACTTTCTCTAGCACCAATTTTGAGTGGTGCCAAAAGTAAGAAGACATTAAGAATAGATCTATTATAGGTACAGCCACATCTATATTAAGCAAATAAAGATATTCAAATACTCCCACCGAACCAATTTAGTTGTCCCATTTGCTTGGGCACAGTTATTAAGGCTAGTGTGGGGTCTATTGAAAAGGTGGTAGTTGGGATATTTTAATTGATTAAATTAATTGTAAAAGTGGTAGTTGGAGTATTGTAAGTAGTATAAGTGGGGTATTTTGGTCTTTACTTGTGTGAACATGGGGTATTTAGGTAAAAAAAAATTGACAAAAAAGGAAATATGACAATTGATATGAATTTGCCAAATAAGGAAATGTGACAACTAAATTGGTTCGGAGGGAGTAAAAATAAAGAACTGAGAAGAACAAAGCTCATTGCAACACTGGATAACTAAGCAAAACTAAGATATACTGCAACATAGAATTACTAAGCTAACACACCCCAGGTTGTGCCGCAAACTAGTTAACTCCATTAACATAAATTAACCAAATATAGTTTTTAAAAAGTGCATGTGCAGCATAAGACAGATACCTAAAGAATGTTGATTCTGCTTCAGTAGCAACAGCCTTGGCTAAATATGACTTTCCTGTTCCAGGGGGTCCATACAGAAGAAAAGCTCTCCATGGTCGCCTCTTACCTAAGCAAGACCATATCATGCTATTAGAGGATTAGCATCATTATTATAATATAACATGATACCACACATCATGACTGAAAGTGCTGTTAGTCTTTAGTAATTACAACTGTTAGGAAATACACCCAACAACAACATGAGGATTTGTGTCCAAGAATCCAGGTAACAAAGAAATGCACATAGGCCTTATTTTGTGTTTTTATGAAGTAAAGAATGACCCCTTATTTATAAAAATACCAAAGCATAAGAAATGGAATGCAAAAAGGACAGCTTTCTAAGACTTGGCAGTCGAGATATTTAGTACAATTCAATCAACATTTCATTTACAAGTCGAAAACAAAGAATAAACTTATATAGCAATTACTAATCCTCAACATGAAACTATCAAATACACTTTCTTCTAAATCCCCAACTCTCAATCACATTAAATCTATAAAGAGCTAGTGTATTGGTTTTAGTAGTAAACTTATCATATATCTAGATATTGGATTGAAAATCTGTACGCGCCAGAATCTGGCTCATGGTCCCAATGTCCCGACACATGGCAAAATCAATCCTAAAACAATGTCACTCATTCCTGAGAGGCCTCAGGAGAGAAAGACTCCTACCCAAAGCAGATGTAGAAGCTGATGAAGGTTCCATAAGAGGTCTCGGCTTCCTGAGAAAGATATCATGACAATCTAGAAGATCAAGACAGCCAAACATGAGGGCCTAGGGGACCCAGGTGTGACGGGACCCCAGGATTGACAAACCAACACTGGGAAGAACACAGATCAAAACAGAGGTACTTGCACCCTGAGAAGGTTACAACAATTACAATGACGTGTCCAATGACAGTTGTAGTGACGTGATAAAAGCAGCTATACGTGTATAAGACAAGACACCACTACCTACCTCATACTTTACTATTGAAAAACGACAATAGGACAACTTTAAAGTGAATATCAGCCAATCAATGAGTTCCATACAAATTTCGTAGAACATTCTACTAGTCCCCTACACCTTTTCATGATCCCAAGAAAGATTCTCTCAGGGTAATCTATCTGATACATGTTAAGGTTCTGGAAACCTAGTGCCATGCACCACCAAAGGTACGTTAATTCTTAGCAGTCAAGAAATCTTAAGCATTCAAATACTCAACCAATTATTGCATCCTTAAACTAAGGATCTCACACCGTAAACAAGCCCTAATACTTTTTCTCTAAAGCTAAAGGCCATTGTGCACTCTAAGAGATAGATTAGGCAACCTTTCATCAACTCTTACTGACTTTACCATCGAGGAGGTCCCCAAGAGCACCCCTCTCCGGCCCTCATTCGTTCAATGTGCTCGTTTGTTCACTGTGAAGGTTAAAGTTCAAAACGTTACAGATAGCAACTCAAAACACCACTAGTAGTTCTAATCCTTTGTGGACTTAAAAGACATTCTTAGTATCTTTACTCGGTGCTTTGATTGTTCAGTTTCCAATGGGAACAAAATCAATAACTACTATTGACGTAGAGTAGATCATCATGTATTGCAAAAACAAATCAACAACAGCAAAATAAGTTAGCAAAACTAACCAGTGAAAAACTGAGGAAACTTAACAGGCAAGATTACAGCTTCCTGCAAAGCTTGTTTTGCACTTTCTAATCCAGCAACATCACTCCATTTAACATTAGGCTTTTCGCGAATGATCGCGGAATTAAGCCCAGACCTTAACTTAGCTTGTTCAGCATCTTCCCCATCTTTATCTCCATCTTTGGACTTAGCTTTAGGTCGAGCCGCAACAGCCGCATCGCCGCCATTAGGAGCAGGTCCAGAACCACCACCTTCATCTAAAACCGACCGAATCTCCTCAGCTCGTCGGAGGTATTCAGTAAATTTCTGCGTAATTGCTTCGCGAATTTTAGGGTTCTTCTCGTATTTCAAGTGAGTCTTAAAGTACTCCAACGCATTCATGTAAAGAGGGAAAGCCTTTGCATAGTTTCCTGCATTATCTTCTTGAACCGCTTGTTTTACGTACTCGATCGCTTGTTCTTTGAAATTGCTGTACATAGCTCACTCTTCAAATCTGATCGAATCAAAATCAGGATTGGATGTGATCGATTAATTGATTTAGGGTTAGGATTGTTGCAGAAAAGATGATTTGGGGATTGATCGGAATTTGGAAGCAGATTTTAGGGATGTGCTTAGGAGAGAAACGATAATAGTTGAAGATGAAGAAGAAGATTCAAAAGAGGGTGACGCGTGAGAATGACGAGGAAATGGAAAATTGAGGAACGAAGGAAGCTTCTTTCACCCTTTTTGCTCTTCAAGGTTCAAACTTTGATATGGATTTGATTTCTCTCTAAATGGGATGCAATGTGTCGGATTCGACTCGGATTATACATACTTCGATTTTGCTCCGGATAATAGTCGGATTTTTTTTTTCAATCAACCTCTACTCAGAGTCGGACTATGCATACTCCAAGTTTGCCCCGACGCGAATTCTCGGACCTCCGACCGAGTCGAGTTATTATCAAACAGTATCGCTGTGATATTATACTAATGATTTTAAAGCAAACAAAATTAACAAAATATATTTTTCAAATACAATTTAACAAAAAAAATATGTACTTTGAATTCAAGTTTAACAAGAGAAATAGTCCTACTATTTATAACTCTCCAACCTTGTCGGAGTTGACAATGACTACATATATGAAGATTGGATATTGAACCCATAAATCATGGTCATTTCTGACCATAAGCAAAGTGGACATTTGCCTAGCGCACAGAATTATAAAAGGCCCCAATATTTGAAAATTTTGGCTAATAAATTTGATACTTAAAAAATTTCCAATCTATGAGTACTTTTTTTATCAATTAAGAATATGATATGTCTACATTTATAATGATAATTATAATATATAGCTTTCGCCTCTATTGTCTTTTCAAACACGCGTTAAAGTTCAAAATCGACCTTTCATTAAGAGGACTCATTTCTTTCAATTTGTTTAGGGCCCATAAAATACCAAAAACAAAACTACCACAAATCAACACAAGCCTGTTACTGAGGATTTTGTCATCACTTATGAGCACCTTGAAAACTTCCTAAAAGATCTATCATCATAAGACTACACCAAGCACAATTACTTGAAAATTCTTAACAAATGAGTTTCAATGAATATATGATGCACCTTGTTGGTATATATGGTACTAATAATTCTTTAAAATTTTATTTTCTCATTTTCGTCTTAATTTGGGGTATTATAGGTTATATCCAAGAATTCTTATCAGGGCCGACTCTAGATATTTTGGGGCCCTGCGCAAAATAACACATCATGACGCTTTTCCTTCGCAATTTATAACATATATGGATCTTCTACAACCATTAATTTTATAAATTACACTAGTTTTTCATTTCCATTCCCGCAGTTTATTACTACCTACCAAACGGGCCGTTAAGAGGAGATATATAGGGTTGGGGCGTTGATAGGGACGAGAAGGAAAAACATGGTGGGGAAAATGGACTTGTGGTAGCATATATCACTACAAAAAAATAACAGGATGGCTTCGGCAAAGAAGCGAAGCCATTTCGAAGCCCTAAGGTATTTGGCTTCGGTAAGGCTTCTGAATTGCACCGAAGCCAATTTTGGCGAAGCCTTTTGGGTTTGCCGAAGCCATTCTGAAGCGCTTTTTAGCGTCTGTATTGCCATTCCGTCGCCATTTTTGTTGTCCAGCTTTATGTACTATTAATAATATTTATAATTTATTAATTATTAGAAATATTTTAATATCATTTATTATTTATTAGAAATATTTTATTATCATTTATTATTTTATTTATTAATAAAATTTTAATATTAATTAGTAAAAATTAGGATTTTATAATTTTAATTTCTTTATGGGAGTCTAGAATTTAGATTTTAAGTTTTATTTTATTTAAAATAACAATAAATAAAAAATAAAACCAATAAAACAAAATAATAAATAAGATATATACGATTTCTGAACATCAAACCCAGAAACGAAATAAAAAAATGATGATTAACTTTGTTTACAAAGAACAAAACGAAATCTTCAAACCAAGAACAAAACGAAATAAAAAAAACGATCAAACCAAGAACAAACTAAAACACAAAATCTCACAAGAGACGGTCTATAGGATAGACCACAAAATTGGGCCAACCCATTTCCCTTAACTGATTTTTTTTATTATAATATCAATTATATTATGTTATAATCCTAAATATAAGGTATTATAATCTCGAATATAATATTCTATAACCCCAAATATAAGTTATTATAACCCAAATAATTTATTATAACCCAAAATATACTATGTTATATTTTGGGCTGGGCTTCATGGATTCCGTCTATAGAATAGACCGTCTCCCATGAGACTTACTGAAACTAAAAAGAACAAACTACAAAGAACAATCTAAAAATTACAAGCTTTTTATACAAGATCCACAAAAATTAAAATCAAGAACAAACTAAAAGAAATCTAAAAAAATGAAGAACATCAAGAATAAAACGAAATTACCAAGAACATCAAAAACGAAAATTTCTTCAAAAATCTTCAAAAACGAAAGGATCTTCAAAAATCTTAAAATATTTCTTTAAAAATCTTCAAAAACGAAAGGATCTTCAAAAATCTTCCAATATTTCTTCAAAAATCTTCAAAAAACGAAAGGATCTTCAAAAATTTCTTCAAAATTCTTCAAAAATCTTCAAAAATTTCTTCGAGAGATTTTTGAGAGAATTTTGAAGATCAAGATGTGTTTGAAAAATGAAGAAGACCAAGAATCATTCGGACAAGTAGAGAAATAAAGATCAAGATCTGTTTGAAGAGCAAGAACTGTTTGAAGAGCAAGATCTGTTTGAAGAAGATCAAGAATTTTGAGAGGCGCAAGAAAGTTTTTCTTTTGATTTTAGACTTAGGGTTTTTAGAAGACAAAAGGATGAGAGAGAAAAGCAAGAACTGATTTTAGTGATGAGAAGCAAAAACGGCGCTCTTAGTTTCTTATTAAAACTTAGGGTTTCAATTTTGGGCTGGGCTTTTGAAGAGCAAGACATTAGGATAGAAAAATGAATTAAGGAAGGGAGTTGCATAAAAAGAGAAAACAATAGGATGTTTGCTTATTATAAAAAGGGTTGACAATATAATGGGGGCATAAGAATGAATCAATCACCGATTATAGAGAACCAATTCGGTTTCATGTCGAGAAGATCAACCACCGAGGCAATCCATGTTTTGAGGAGATTGATGGAAAAGTATAGGGAACGACAAAAGGATTTACACTTGGTGTTTATTGATCTGGAGAAAGCGTACGATAGCATACCACGATACATTGTTTGGGATAGCCTTAATAATAGAGGTATTTCACGAAGGTACATTGAGGTGATACAAGACATGTATGACAGAGTAATGACTAACATACATAGACCAGTGGGTATGACTGAGTCTTTCCCAATTAAAGTGGGACTACATCAGGGATCAGCACTAAGCCCTTTCATCTTCACGATCATTATGGAGGAAATCCCTAAATCCATCTGGGAAACCGTCCCATGGTGCATGCTTTTCGCCAATGATATAGTTTTGGTCGCAGAAACCAAAGAGGAAGCTAATAGTAAATTGGAAGAGTGGAGGGAAGCCTTGGAGAGTAAGGGGTTACGCATTAGTCGTACAAAAACAGAATATTTGCGATGCAATTGCAGCGGGACGAAATCGATAGGGGAGCCTGAAGTGACCATAGGGGGGGAGGTGGTTGCATGTACGTCCAAGTTCAAATATTTAGGGTCGGGGATTCAGAGTAATGGAGAAATTGATGGAGACGTTGCTAATCGTATACAAGCGGGTTGGCTTGAGTGGCGGGCAGCAACCGGGGTGCTTTGTGATAAAAAGTTCCCGAGGAGATTAAAAGGTAAATTCCACTGCGTTGCAATTAGACCGACTTTGTTGTATAGGACAGAATGTTGGCCCGTAAAGAAGGTTTTTGAACATAGGATTGAAGTAACAGAGATGCACATGCTAAAGTGGATGTGTGGTAAGACTATGATGGATAGGAAAAAAAACAGGAGTTCAGGGAGAAGATAGGGGTTGCACCTCTCTCCGCAAAGATGCGAGAGAACAGGCTGAGATGGTTTGGGCATGTGCAGAGAAAGACACAAGATGCCTCAGTAAGAAGGATCAAATGCATCATAGTGGAGGGCAAGAGAAGCCGAGGAAGACCAAGGAGAACGTGGGAGGAACAAGTTAAAAGTGACATGCAGGAACTCCACCTCTCCAAGGATCTGACCAGGGATAGGGGTAGGTGGCGGCACCTTATCCATGTCCTAGATAACTAAACCCGACCCTTTTATCTTTTCGTTTGTTGATGCTTACTACCTTTTTATAGCTCTTTTTCTACTTTACTGCTACCTTCTGTTTGATATTTGTACGTAATCTACTAATGCTATTTGTAAGTTGCAGGTTTCGCTCTCGTTGAAGATCTTTCACGAGCCGGAGGACTCTTTGACACACTTTCCTCCAAGGGTTCCTATCTTTAAAGACCCTTCCTGAGCCGGGGGACTCTTTTGACCGCTCTCTCCTTATGGGTATGAGACGTCGTCTATCTTCTCTCCCCAGACCCTGGACATAGATTGTTTATGAACGGGATACACTGGGTATGATGATGATGATGATGATAATGATGATGATGATGATGATGATGATAAGAATGAATCAATCAAATAATTTACTTCAGAACACATAAGGAAGTGTTAAGAATAAAAATATATGTTGTAATATTGTACTCTTTTCTTTAACTAACTAGTATATGTCCCCTACAATGCACGAATATGTTAGTTTATTAAATTATGTAAAAAAACTTATTAAGTATAATTGTTTATTTTTCAAAACTAACCATTATATTGATCAAAACTATATATTACTAACTAAAACGATTATCCTAGTAAAATTATTCTAAATAAGATTTTAATTATTATAATTTGTAAATATTGAAGTTAGCTGAATAATTAAGTTGAAATTTTTTTTGACGTTACATAATTTAAGAGTTTTTAATTATAACATTATTTATAATTAACAGCTATTTTATATTCTAATTATTTTTGTATCGTAATATAAGATACAATTAATAGTATAGTTATTTAATTTACTAAAATGAAAGCTACCATAAATAGTTTTTTTGTATTTTAAAAATCAAAGGTTATAAAATTGACTTTATTCTTATTACTATTATTATTCATTAAGAAATAAAATTTAATTTAATTAAAACTCAAAGTTTCCATATTTAACTATTTAAAATTGAGGAGGAAAAACATTTTGTATAAAAGTGACATGTATCATATTATTTTATTATTTTAGTAGAATGTATGATTAACTAAGTTTTCATATTTACAATTTACAATGTATGATTCAATTAATTTATTTTAGAAAACATATAAGGAAGTGTTAAGAATGAAAAGCATTTAATGCTTGCACACTTGAATGAATGTCTACAGTCTCAATATGAGACAAATAGTTCAATTAACCCAATTACTTTATAACTAGGTATTTACCCGTGCTATGCACATGATTATAGAATTATTTTATATAAAAATGTAATATTAGTTTAGATATTTTTGTTAAATTAATACAAATGTTGAAGACTCTTCTTGAGCCGAAGGACTCTTTTGACCGCCCTCTCCTTATGGGTATGAGACGCCGTCGAGCCTCCTTCCCCAGACCCAGAACATAGATCTATCTATGTGCGGAAATACTGGGTATGAAGATGATGATGATGATGATGATGTATCTACAAAATTTTAAATAACTCAAAAATTATCAATTACCTATAATACAAAATATCTTCAATTTTTGTTAAGTTTAACAAATAACCTAAATTGGTATTTTTAATCAAAATTATATACTAACCCTTGAAAAGAAGTGATATTCAAAACGAAAGCTACTCATATGCTTACTAAACATGATCTTCATCATAACATCATATATTTGATTATTATGACATTCATAACTACATAACATGTCAACATGAAAATAAATTAAACATCATCTATCAATATTTTTCTTCTCTTTGCTCCCATTCAATCTCAACTAAACTCTTTAAAATTTAATCTCAACTTATAAACTTTATTTTTTTTTCATATCTATTTCTGAGATAAATTGCATATTCACATAGCAACAAAACAAAAACCTATAATCAATGAACTCAACTCTTAAAACATATCTACTCTTTCTTTAATATGTAGAATGCACTAAATGAACATTTTGAAATTCAATCATCACTACAAAAGAAATAATAAAATGACGACCACTGATTTTATTGCCATTTGGAAGCTAAATGGTCAAAAAGTGGGCTTAGCAACGGGCTGGCGACAGGTCTGGTGGTGGACGCCATTTTATTGGACGCTAAAAACATGGACACCACTTGATTGCCATTTTTCATAAAATATGGGACGAATAGGCGACCATAATCTCGTCACTATCTGAAAAGCTGACAGGCGAGGAAATGGCAACCAAAGAGGTCGTCGCCATCTGAAAAGCCAATGGCGTCAGGTATCCCGTCCATTTTAATACATCAGGCGACACTCTTCTCGTGGCCAGTTCATTGCCACTGGCGATAGGTTCAATGTCGCTTTTTCCCGACGCTATTTCAATACTTATTTGTAGTGCATATAAATTAGCCAAACTATGTATGTGTCACTAACAAAAATCTTAAAATTTTGTCCTTTTATCTTGAGTATAATTTAATTTAGAAGACAAAGAGTTTTATTTTGTAGCATATGATAAAAAAAAAAGATAAATTAAATTGATGAAAACTAAGAGTTTCAATATAATTAAATTGATATTTAAGAATTTCAATGCAAAAAAGACATGAAAAAATTGAAAATTGTACATAAATGACACGTGGCATAAAATTTCATGGATTTTAATATATATATGATTTTTCTCAATTTGCGCTCAATATTTGATATATTTAAGGTTATAATTGATACTCCCTCCGTCCCTTTTGATTTACATCAAAGAGAAAAGGGGTATTCTTTGTAGTAATAAATGAAGAGATAGAATGAATTGTGTGGATGAAATTAAAAGAGAATAAAAATGTATGGATGAGATTAAAAGTAAGTGGTGGGCCATTATCCAGAAATAGAAATGATGCAAATTAAGTGGGACGGACTAAAATAGAAAATGCTGCAAATTAAATGGGACAGAGGGAGTATATTTAAGGTAAAAGTTAAATTTTTTTATAAGTTATAACCGATCATAATTAGTCACTTTAAGGTTTCGAATGATCACTCTTAGTCAAAATTGAAATTTTTTATAATAAAGAAGCCTTGAACTCTTGGACCTTGGCCATTTCTAAGAGCATTTATTAAAGGAAAATTTGATTTTAAAAGTTCGAACTTTGCCTCATTTGCTTCTAAAGGTTCGAACTTTCGTTTATCCTAGAAAGGCTAGAAAGGTTCGAACTTTGGGGGTCATCTTCATTTAAAGGTTTTTATGGTTTTTTTTTGGGTTGATTTTGAATTGATTTTGGATTGATTATGAGTTTATATGGGTTTTCTGGGTTGATTCTTGGTTGATTATAGGGTTTTTTACCCATATAAACCCATAATCAATCCAAAAACAACCCAAAAAAAACAATAAAAACCTTTAAATGAAGATGACCCCCAAAGTTCGAACCTTTCTAGGATAAACGAAAGTTCGAACCTTTAGAAGCAAATGAGGCAAAGTTCGAACCTTTAAAATCAAATTTTCCTTTATTAAATCAATTGACAAACATCATGAACATAAACTGTTGAGGATGAGCAATATCACTATTATTGTTCTATGATTAAAGAATACAAGTACTCTTATGTTCCATTTAAACAATCATGTATGCATTGAATAAGTGTACTTGTATTTTGCAATGTTTTAATTATTGATTGTTTTATTGGCTATTCATTTGTTGTTTGAAATTCATCCATTGAAAGAACAATACTATTTTATTTAACTTCATTCTGAAATTGCAAAAATAGAACCATACATAGGTAGGAATTAATTTGTTTAACATCAAAACTAATCACTTATAGGTCCAAATTAAAACCTTTTATTCAATTTTTTTTGAGAGAAAACTTTTTATTTAATTAATCTATTTAAGTTTTACTTTACGTTACACTTTAAAGTCAAAATTAATAGTTTAACATCAAAATTGATACTTAAAAGTCAAAATTTTTGTGATCCGAAAATGGCAGTATCAAGTATCATTACTCGTCTTCTAAACCCTAAAACCAGTTTCTATCGTTTTTTTCCCAGCAAAAACCTCAGACATTTACTCCATTGATGACTTCATCAATGGCGTGTAGACGATATCTCACCACTTTAACCCGCCAAACTTCTCTCTTCTTCTCTAAATCTCATTTTAAATCCCTAGTTCCTCACCACCTTCCATCTCTCCAACGACTTCCTCACATTCCCTCTTCTCAATCTCATTGTAATTTCTCTTCCCGCAGTCAAAACCCTAAAACCCCCAAACTTATTGAAAATGATAACAATGATCACTCGGAAGATGACGACGACGATGATGATGAAGAATTTGAAGAAGAGGAGGAAGACTATTCGAGTCAAGACGAAGGAGAAATTGTCTCAAATGAACCATCAAATCTTGCTGAAAGATCGTATTTTTCTAAAGATAAAATTGATGAAGCTGCTCATATTGGTTATCAAGTAATTGGGCCTCTTCAACCCAGTGATCGAGTCTTTAAGCACTATGAGTCCGTTTTTGCTGTTATTCAGGTTTGCTAAAATGCTCTCATTTATTTGAATTTAGGGTTTATCTGGGGATTTGATTTAATTTGATTTGTTGGGGGTGTAGGTCGGGTCGCATCAGTTTAAGGTCAGTAATGGAGATTGCATTTATGTGGAGAAGCTCAAGTACTGCGAGGTTAATGATAAGGTAAATTTGTACTGATTTCTATCATCAAATTTCATGTTTAGTGATTGATTATCAGAAAAATGTTTGATATATCTTGGGAATTTGTGTTATTATGGATTCATTTATCTGTTGTTTACCTTTGGGAATGGTTGTTGCTTGCTGGCAGCTGTTATAAGTTTATAACTGGCAGCATTGTGATCTCCTCGATTTCAGACTGGATTAGGAATTGTTTTTCGTTTCATGTTCCCTCCTCATCTCCATTTGTATTTAAAGAAGATTCAATTCTTTATTGGCTACAAATAGACCAGGCTATGATTCCTCCTTAGGATGCTGGATGAGTGGATTTAGGTTAATTGAAATGTTTGGGCTATAAAGACTGCCTTTTGACTTGGTAATGAGGGTGTGTGAGTACCGAGTTGTAAAGGAAACCCAAAGGGATGGAGAGCTTATGTTGCAATTCTTATTTTCAAGCCAAGTTTCAAATTATGATATGGAAACCAATCTAGGGCATATATATTGAGCCTTCTCCAGTTTTGTGATTATGTTCAACTATGCTAATGACATGTGATTCTCTCTCACTTGTTTGTCTTGTCCTTGAAAATTTGTTTCATGTTAAAACTTAGAGGGATAAGGAGGAAGTAGAATGAGTAAAAGATAGAAGATTGAAGTGTTTTTACTCATTGATGTGATTTTTACATTGGTGAACTTCCATATTTTTAGGCAATTCTACCCATAATTACATTGAATGCATTAGGGTAAATTCATTAACTATCTTTCACACTATATTTTAACATTTTACACTATACTTTAACACTTCCCTTGAATGCATTCGAATAAAAAAAGAGTAAAATATTATTGCAATATTCTATTTAATACTGCTTCATTAAAAACCTTGTCAATATAAAAACCCAATGGGATAAAAACCCGAACAAAGGAAAAAAGAGTGCAGTGAGTATGAATCTCCCCCGGAGTTCAACAAATATCTCGTAGATGACTCATTTCAATTTTTCGTACAAGTTGTTCGAACCTCTTTGATGGAAGGTACTTTGTAAACAAATCTGCAAGATTTTCGCTTGATTGAATTTGTTTGACTTTTACTTCTGGAGGTGCAACAAATCAAATGGAGTCTTGGTAAGACAAACAAGCTAATCACCTTGGTAAGCTTGTTTAATATATGGATTTGGCTCATCATCCGAATACGGGCTGGAGCATTCATCAACACAAGTTGGGCGAATATGGATAACATTTTTTTATGGGTATGTTGATGTGTTGGTGCAAAAGACAACCTACAATTTCAGTAAGTATGTGGTCAAAGGTGGTGCATTTGGTTGTGATTATTGTTGTGAGCCAAGACATCATAGCGCCTAAGAATTGAGGACAATTCTTTTCTAAGAAGGGGAGTTTGCACCATGTTTGACATGGCGCAGGTTTTCAACACTTCGGCATGAGTGCACACGCTTGAATATGACGAAGGACAAAGAGATCAATACAAGTTACAAAAGAGGACAAATAATAGCTTATAATTAGAAGTAATTAGATTGTTCTTGTCTTTGTAAAAATAGGCATGTGAATTTTTAATTAGTCACATGACTATTTGTGTTTTTTAAAAGCCATGTGCTAGGCATGTGCTTCTTTTGTCTTATGCCTATATAAAGGGCCATTTACTCATTGTAATAGGTAGTTTTTGATGATTAATAAAAAAACACTTCTAAGCAATTAGAATTCAAGAGAGGGAGTTTCTCTTTCAAAGGGAAAGCGCAAGAGCATTTCCTATTCTATTTTCTTGTCTTTGTGAGTGAAGCAAAGAAAGATTATATCAAGATCCCATGAAGATTAAGGTGAGTGAAGCCTTAATTGAGAGTGTGGGGATAAGGGCTTCTTGGTGAGTGAAATCAAGTGAGTTTTTATCCAAGATCAACATTGTTTGGTCATATCCTTTTTTTAGTTTTCATATGTTTGAAGGGTCCAATCTTTATTCCGCAAACAACTCCAATTTGGCCTCATCATCGGGTCATATTTGGTGCAATTGGTATCAGAGCATTTCCTATTCTATTTTCTTGTCTTTGTGAGTGAAGCAAAGAAAGATTATATCAAGATCCCATGAAGATTAAGGTGAGTGAAGCCTTAATTGAGAGTGTGGGGATAAGGGCTTCTTGGTGAGTGAAATCAAGTGAGTTTTTATCCAAGATCAACATTGTTTGGTCATATCCTTTTTTTAGTTTTCATATGTTTGAAGGGTCCAATCTTTATTCCGCAAACAACTCCAATTTGGCCTCATCATCGGGTCATATTTGGTGCAATTGGTATCAGAGCTACAAGTCCTTGTGGGGTGAAGATTTCAATTGGTTTTGATGAGAAACAACAGCCAAAAGTCGCAAAAACAAAAGGGTACAAAATCTGTCCGAAACTGACAGAATTTTAGGTCAAAAACAGAAGCGTTTTGGAGATCTTACTGTTATCGTTTTTCAAAACTGTTTTTATGGGGTATTCCTTATTGATTTAGGAAACATTTGGCTTTGAAATTATCTGATTTGGTGGTGTGGTTAGGGAGATAAGCAATTTTCTTTATAGACTGCCCAAAACTGATCGAATTTGGGTAGCTTGGTAAGTTCTTTTCGTAAACCTATCAAGATCTTGTTATTTTGCTCTCATCTTTCACCAAATTATCAATAACTATCCCATAAACATTGGAACATATTATTTGTTCATCATTTCATCATTTTTGTAGCTTTCTTGACACACCCATTTCATTGTTGTTTTGCAAAAGTACAGGAGGGTTCATTTTTGTTGTCTTCTGTATTTTCTTTGTTTCTCCTTCATTTTAGAGTCTTTTTCATCGTTTCTTTTTTTTAAATTGGTTCTTTTTGAGTCTAGTTTTTGGTGGATCTTTTTGTTTATTCCTTGAAGTTGTAGAGAAAAAGATGTGCATATGTTTTTGACCAAAGGTCACAGAAACTGTTCAGATTGCACGTTTGGAGGAAATTTTGAATTGTAATCAAACTAGACCACGTATTTGAGTGTTTTCAATTGGAGGAAGTTATAGACACATGAAAATTTATTGTCACCAAATTTCATCAATAATGGAGGTGGTTTGGTCGGGTTTACAGTAGCAAACATTTCATACAATTTTCTGAAATTTTGCTGTATGGTTTCTGATTTTTTGTTTTTGTGCACAAAAATTTCGAAACTTCTTTTGTTTTCTTTTCTTTGTTTTCTCACTTTTCCTTACTCTCACACATCATTTTTTTTGAGGGAATCTTGAGTCTTAGGAGATGAAATCATCATGGGCAAAAATGAACAAGGCATTTGATAAACAAAAAAAAGAGGCCCTAGCTTGTGAAGCTTATAAACTTGAACTTGAATCATGGTGAGATGAGGAAAAAAGACTTAGAAGGGAACAAGTGGCGAGTCTACAAGAGGATGATTGGTTCTCGTATGAGCTTTATAATGAGCAATTGGTGGAGGTTTATAGTCAACTAAGACGCGTTAGTAGAGCAATTTTTCTTTTTGAAGAGAAAATGAAATTTCAACAAAAATTGCAAAAACAATATGGTGATTTGAGGATAGTGGTTGTTCATGAATATATTCCTGATATTGATCCAGTTAGGATTAAATTTCAGATTAAAAGTAAGCATGTTGACTCACAAATTCATATCACACCAATGGTTCCTTCTCATGATGACATTCAAGAACCATGCAAAGAAGAAGTTGTTCAAGGATCTTGTGAAGAGGTTGTTGAGACATCTTGTGTTGAAATTGTTCATGATCTTGAAGAGGTAGTTGAGACATCTTGTGTTGAAATATATCATGATCTTCAAGAGGTAGTTGAGACATCTTGCATGGAGGATGTTGGTTCTACAAAAAAGTGCGTAGAAGTAGTTGATAATTCACATCCAAAATTGACGGTTCTTTTACATATGGAGCAAGCTAGGAAGCATGCGTTTATCAAGGTGAATTTTGCACTTGAAAAATCACCTCTAATGGATTTTGTTCATGTTAGTGAATTTGTTGAATTTAACCCTACGAAAATTCGAGGTCGAATTTTTTCTAAGAAGGGGATAATGCAACAAATCAAATGGAGTCTTGGTAAGACAAACAAGCTAATCACCTTGGTAAGCTTGTTTAATATATGGATTTGGCTCATCATCCGAATACGGGCTGGAGCATTCATCAACACAAGTTGGGCGAATATGGATAACATTTTTTTATGGGTATGTTGATGTGTTGGTGCAAAAGACAACCTACAATTTCAGTAAGTATGTGGTCAAAGGTGGTGCATTTGGTTGTGATTATTGTTGTGAGCCAAGACATCATAGCGCCTAAGAATTGAGGACAATTCTTTTCTAAGAAGGGGAGTTTGCACCATGTTTGACATGGCGCAGGTTTTCAACACTTCGGCATGAGTGCACACGCTTGAATATGACGAAGGACAAAGAGATCAATACAAGTTACAAAAGAGGACAAATAATAGCTTATAATTAGAAGTAATTAGATTGTTCTTGTCTTTGTAAAAATAGGCATGTGAATTTTTAATTAGTCACATGACTATTTGTGTTTTTTAAAAGCCATGTGCTAGGCATGTGCTTCTTTTGTCTTATGCCTATATAAAGGGCCATTTACTCATTGTAATAGGTAGTTTTTGATGATTAATAAAAAAACACTTCTAAGCAATTAGAATTCAAGAGAGGGAGTTTCTCTTTCAAAGGGAAAGCGCAAGAGCATTTCATATTCTATTTTCTTGTCTTTGTGAGTGAAGCAAAGAAAGATTATATCAAGATCCCATGAAGATTAAGGTGAGTGAAGCCTTAATTGAGAGTGTGGGGATAAGGGCTTCTTGGTGAGTGAAATCAAGTGAGTTTTTATCCAAGATCAACATTGTTTGGTCATATCCTTTTTTTAGTTTTCATATGTTTGAAGGGTCCAATCTTTATTCCGCAAACAACTCCAATTTGGCCTCATCATCGGGTCATATTTGGTGCAGGAGGCCATGTGCAAAGAAAAGTTTTGGTGCTATGTGTTTGGTTTTATCCCCTTTTATGAAGCCTTCACTAACTTGTTTGATACAACCGGTATTGTCTTTAAAAAGCATGGTTGGAGAATTTATTGTCGAATTTATCCCACATTCTTCTTGAATATGACCAATTACTGGCCTTAACCAAACGCATTCTCTACTTGTTTCATAAAAAGCGATAAATTCTGCATGGTTTGATGATGTAGCTGTCAGTGTTGTTTTGTGGATCTCCAGGATATTGTAGTACCTCTATATGTGAATACATATCCATTTTGTGATTTAGCCTTACAAGGATTTGATAAGTATCCAGCATCTGCATATCCAACGAGAGTAGCATCTTGTTTTGATCGATAAAATAATCCGAGATCTTTAGTTCCTCGAAGGTAGCGCAACAAGTGTTTTATCCCACTCTAGTGTCTCGTTGTTGGTGAATTGTTTTACCTAGCTAATAAATTAACAACGAAAGCAATATCAGGTTTTGTATTATTAGCTAGATATATCAAGGCTCCAATTGCGCTTAAGTATAACACTTCAGGGCCAAGACTCTCTTTGTCTTCTTCACAAGGTCAAAATGGATCATCTTTTGTTTTTAATGATCACACATTCACATTCACACTATCATTGGGGAGCTCAACTGATGAGCTTTGTCCATATGAAATCTTTTTAGAATCTTTTCTGTATAGTTGGATTGGTGCATAAAGATTTCACCCCTTAAGTGCTCTATTTGTAATTTAAGGCAAAATTTCGTTTTCCCAATATCTTTCATTTCAAATTCTTTCATCAGGTATTTTGCAGTTTTTCAAGCTCTCTGGGGGTTCCAATGATTCATCAACATAAGCTGCGATTATAGATAATCCTGATTGAGTCCGTTTAATGAATACACAAGAACTGATTTGATTTTTTTAAAATCCTTTTTTCAGGAGATATTTACTAAGACGATTGCACCACATTCTCCCAAATTGTTTAAGCCCATAAAGTGACCTTTTTAGCTTTATGGAAAACATTTTTTGTGGTTTGTGGTTTTCTGGTAATTGAAGTCCTTCAGGGACTTTCATATAAAAATCTGTATTAAGTGATCCATATAAATATGCAGTCACAACATCCATAAATCGCATTTGCAACCTGTTTGAGACAGTTAGGCTTATCAAAAATCTTAGTGTAGTTGCATCTATTACTGGAGAATACGTTTCCTCATAATCAATTCCTGGTATTTAGGAAAAACCTTGTGCTACAAGTTGTGCCTTATATCTAACCACTTCATTTTTCTCATTCCTTTTTCTCACAAACACCCATTTATAACCGACTGGTTTTATACCATTTGGTGTTTGGGTAATTTGTCCAAAAACTTCTCATTTCTCAAATGACTTTATTTCTGCTTGAATTGCGTCTTTCCATTTTAGCCAATCATTACTACGTCGACACTCTTGTATCGTTCTTGGTTCTATATCATTTTCTTCAAGTGCTATTTCATTGGCCATTGAATAAGCAAATTTATCATTAACAATAACATTATTTCGATTTAGTTGCCTTTTCGTTGAAATGTAATTAATCGAAATATCATTGTTATCTTTAATATCATTATTTTCTTCTTCTTTGAGATTTTCATCCTCATCTCCAAAACTTGTTTCGTTAACATTCGTTGAAGAAATAATATTGATAACATTTGCCATTTCATTCAACCTTTTGTATTTTCTTTGTTTCAAATCCTTTGAGCCAAGTGGCCTTCCACGCTTCCGTTGGCAATAGATTCATTTTCAGTGGTTTTGTTATCATTGGGAATTTCAGCTGGTAATTTTTCATGAATGTTTTTTTTGCCGCATTATTCAGATGTGATGCATAAGTATTCAGTATGATTTTCGGTAATTATTACTAAAAGATAGCCATTTTGGCGTACATCTTTGAAACTTATGAGATTTCGTCGAGATTTACTCTAATATAAAGCATCATTAGTTATTAGTTTTGTCCCGTTGGAAGCATTATTTGAGTTTTTCCATATCCTTCTATTAGTTTGGTAGTTCCAGAGATTGTGGTGACATCTACTTTCACCATCTTCAACTCTAAAAAGTATTATTTGTGCTTTAGAATAGTGTGAGTTGTTCCACTATCTAGGAGGCATTGATATTTGAATCTATTTTCAAATTGATTCATATCTTCATATTAAATAAACAAAAATTTGTTAAAATAAAATTTCATTAACCTTAGATGATATCGATACATAAAGAAAGATTGCATATTGAAAAAAAATACAACTAAGCATCACAACATTATCAAGAAAAATTCAAATATCTTCGTCGTATTCTTTTTCATTTTCATCGCCATCCAAATAGAAGCCAGAAAGGTCTAGATTAGGCATTGATGTGCTTGCTTTGTTATAAGGATCAACATTAGCCATTGAGGTGCTTGCTTCATTAAAGTTTGCTTCTACACCTTTTTCCCTTTTTCTTTTGGGAAGCTAGATACAGCTTCACCAAATGTTTGACAGTATAACATGTACGTGCCCAATGCCCTGTACGACCTTGATCTCTTTCTTTTTGTTTTCCTTCTTGATATGCATCATGGCTACAGACTGGGCTCTCATGTACTTCATCTTTTCTAATCAAACTAGGTTTTTACCCTCAATCATTGCCTTGCTCAGCTTCATCTATTAAAAATGTGAATATCTGTGTAGTTTCATTCGCTTTAGGTGTTTGCTCGTACGTGAGAAAATTTGGAATCTTATCGTCTTTCTTATTCTGATCTGAAACTACAACAAACTATTCCCACGGCACTTAGCTCTTGCTTCTAGCAGATACCGAATGTAAGCTACATGTCTTATTAAAGGGCTTTTTTTGTTTAAACACACTTGTGTACTTACTCTAGCTCTAATATGCTCTTGATGGTTGTCAAAATTGCTGGATTATGACCTGCTCCTCTCGATGTACATGAAATTTGAATCCAAGAGAGAAACAAAATTAGTCACTTCTCTAAACCTTGCACGTTCATCCTTGTATATCCTGTTTTGGGTGACACCGCCTAAAAAGATGAAAAAAATAGAAATAGATAAATTCCGGAGCAACCATTGCAATACACTTGTTTTGTTGGCTAACATTGTTGAAAAAAGGTTCATGGTTACCATCGAGAACTTTTGTCAAATGAAAGAATGGCTGTTTTAGTGTCGTGTTGCATGTTTCCTTAAGAAAGTTTCTGCTTCTATCAAGTTGTTTCTCACGTATTGGTTGTTCATGATTTTAATGCTTTGCAGCTGATCCTAAATAAGGTCTTGCTGGCTGGTTCAACAACTCAAACCATGATAGGGAGGCCTATATTGCCAGATGTGGCAGTTCATGCTGTTGTGGAGGAGCATGTAAGATAAAACTGTTTGTTAAATTTAAGAATGATTATGGGTTATTATTGGTTTACAATCTTTTATCATCTGGATCTTTTTGTCCTAATAAAAGGCGGCTTAAGCTTTACGTAGTTGTCAATTGATTAGAACATGATAAAACACCAAGTTTTCTCAATACTCTTTATGCATGTGGGTCTGTCTGGCAAATGGTTGTGAAATGGATATTTTAGCTATTTATTAGTCAAAAGTCAATTAAAAAGCTACTCACAATAGTTTTTTTTGACTTAAATGCCCTTTACCAAATACTTTTTTGACTGTACCAACTAAAAAGCAAAATTCAAAAGCCAATCACAATGCTATTTACCAAACAACAAACACACCCATATGGCCATATGTGTTATTATTGTCGACAATGGGCTTCATACGCATCTAGAAAGATGTGAAAGTATGTTTGCTGGATAAAGTGACTAACAACTGTTTTCTTGCACCTAAAACACTTTGTGAAATTTTTATGCCTTTGTCTATTATTTTAACTTTTTAGCCTAAACTTACTAGAGGCCACTAGGACATGGATTGGATCCAACTAGATCCGGATTTTGGTGGACCCATAACTGGACCTAGATCCAGATTTACAGCATCTGCTGGTTCTAGGGTCCTAAACGGGTCTTAATTTAATCATTCATACTTAAATTATTTTATATTTTAAAGATTTTATTAGTATTTAAATGAGTTTATACGTTGTATATAAGCCTAAATTGATTCTAGTCAAATATATATTTAATTTAGAACGAATTCAAAATTGATTTTGGAATTTGGGCTGTGTGTAGGTTGGGTTTTCGAACCGTGGGTCTGGATTGTAAATGCGTCTAAAGCAAGGGTATGGGTTGGTTTTGGATCCAAAGACCTTATTCACAGACCCAAATCCAGGCCTATTTTTTTAGATCTAAACTTAGACCCAGATCTGTTGGGTTCAATGACCCAGTCCCAAAAACTAAGGGCGGTTATGTGGTGCAGGGGTGTGTCTAATTGGGTCTTGAACCAATGACCATCCCTAGGCCACTAGTTCAAAACAAATTGGTTGTGTTGAAAAGAGAAAAACCTTACCTGTTAAGTGGACACTACTTCAAGATTTTATTTTATTTTTTGGAATGAAAGTTTTGGATTATTCACTGTTATATGCTGAATTTGGAGAGTCCAATACAATAAGTTTGGGAATCCTAGAAGGATTCCTTCATCCACATCTCATCGCAATATTCTGTGTTTGACCAATTCACTAGCCTGTGATAATTTCATTAGTTCCACGATAAAAGACACATAATCTATAGCTATACTAGACACAGATTCTAGACCTCATCTACAAAAATATGCTGACCATGCTTGATAATTCCTTTCAGACTATCAATCATTTCCTTAGCACCACCTTTGAACACTGCATTTCTTCATCCTTGCTCGATGACCTACTCCACTGCTGCCGTCACCAACATTACATACATCAAGTCAGGGTCCAGTTCTTGAATAGAATTGTGACAAACAGCACAGAACGTTGCCGCATCAAAGTTTACCTTCCTTAATGACTCCAACTAGTGGTGCAGATGATTTAGTTAAAACTCTTGCAGTCTTCTCATCAGTGGAAGCCTGAGCTTTATGATATACAGCTAATTGATCAAGACGCTTATCAATGCTCAACCCTTCCATATTTTCTACACAAGCGTATCAAATTCCTCCGCCTTTGATTTCTGTAACTTCTTAAGCCATTCCATAATATATGAGGTCTTCAAGTATAGGCACACCTCCCTGGAAATTTTGTGTCCTAAAGTAGCCTCTGAAGGCATGATATACATCTTCTGGAAGACATCTTTTGCAGTATGTGTCCTCAATCTGTCGCTTATTCATTATATTAGAGTGATGCGGGACAGTATCTATATTACAACACATATGACGCAAGAATTTAAAGGCAACCACGTAGGGTCATGACCCAAAGAACATAGACGCTGGGCCATCCTTGTTCAAATTTAATATGCATCTTTTATTCTAAAAATGCTCTCTTCACTATCCTTACTCATCCTTCCGAAGTCTGCTAATGTTGAGCACGTTTTTAATCCTGTTCACGTCAACCGGGATTAAAATGTCTTTGAGAATGCCTTCCCTCTAACGTCTATTGAATTTTTGACTGGTTAGGTTATGAATTTTCTGCTGTTACTGTTTGTAAATACAGCTGTGAACTGCTTTTAAATCCTGGTAGATGTTTATGCCATCAAAAGCTGGAACTTGGTTGTGTTTCTGTAGTAATAGATTTATCGTTATATAATGAGTCCTGTTTTTATTTTCAGGCTTTAGATGCAAAAGTGATTATATTTAAAAAGAAGAGGAGAAAGAACTACCGGAGGACCAAAGGTCACCGACAGGTAATGCATATTTTGATCCCTGTGAATTACTTTTCCTTACCTCGCGCCTCAAAAGGGTAATCTGTCAGTTGCTGACATATATACGGAATTACAGGAGCTCACTCGGCTGAGAATAACTGACATTCAAGGAATTGAGAAACCAGAAACACCATCTGTCGGGAAGTCATCAAAAACACCCGCTAAAAAAGAAGAAAAGGCATCAGTGGCTGCATAGACGCATCATGTATTCAATGTGACAATTGGTCTGGTATGTCAATGGTTCAAGGCTTCTGTTATGAACTAACACGACATCTTCTTGTCATACTAACTGATTTTAGTGATCTCAAGGGTAATAGCATTGGGGTAATGGCAATGTTGTCTACCGAGTTGATGTTACACAATTTTTTAAGCCGATGATTCTGGGTCTCGACCTAGTACCTGTTAGGAGAATAGGATTAGATTATATTGAATTTTGTAGGTGTATAATATGCTTGTCAATTGTTCCCCAATTGAAAGGAAGGTGCTAGAATTTTGCAGATTAGCTCAATTGCATCTGTTTACCTATGCCAAATTTGTTCATAAATCATTTTTCCTTAAATGTAAGAATTACATAAAGGATGGTTTTAGCCCCTGAATACCAGTGAGTAATTCCTTTAATTAATGAAGCTTTTGTCTTAAATCTTTTTTTGATGGGTTTTCTTTTAAATCTTGATCACACTTCGGGGTGGTTTATATGCAATTTTGGAGTGTTGGAAACGAATTGGGAAACCTTATTTTTTTTGATTTTGTTTGGTATGTTTTTTTTAACTAATATCATTACTCAAAGGTAACCATCATCATTATCGTACTTAGTATACTGCCTATAGAAATTAGAAAACTATGATCAGAGTTTGAGGAGGGAAGGAAGACGGCAACTCATACCCATAAATAAAGAAAGATGCGGCCGAAGACTCAAAGATAACCACTACCCCTTAAATGTTTCATGTGAGATACCAACGGAAACAAATTACAATTTGTGAAGTATAGTTCAGTTGTTCATGGTTCTTTCTCTCTGTCCAGAATTGTAGCAGCCCCAACCTCCATGACCACCAACCCTATCCAACAAACCAACGATACTATCGCCACTGTCACGCTCCACCACCAAATATCCACACAATCGACTGCCAAACTCAGTTGAGAACAACATACCTTTACATCTCGTGTTTAGCTACTGATAATCGATTCCCTTACTAGAAGGTCTCCTGACTGACATGACTATTCAGTTACTCATTTAACAAATGGGCTGGCCTATATTTACCCGTCTACACTATAGACGTCTATATCAAGAATTTGTGTTCCCTTACTTATCTCTAACCAATCAAGTTACAAAAGTAATCCTTTTTATTTCCATTTCCCCATTTTTTGTGACTTTTATTCCCTTTCCATCCCATTCGGTACATCTTATTATTAATTTAAAAGGAGTAATTAAATGAATCATTAGTTATTAATCCAGTATTTCCATTAAAATGTCCTGCTATTTAGTTAGTGCATCAAGTTAGGTCTTAATTTCTTAGTTCTTGTATGAAAGTAAGACTTTTGGACATCAATTGTGATACAATTGATTGTGCATACTTTTAAAAATGTAGCTTGTTCTAGATTATCAATTATAAAGAAATAAAAGTATATATAACATCTATCTTTTTTTTGAGTAAGTTTTCTACATTTGTGATCAAGGAAAATAATACTATTAAAAAGTGATAGCATAAATTGTTATTCAAGTAATATACTTTTATCTATTTTAGAAAATTTTGAAAAAAATAAAATTATTTATCAAAAAAAAGCATACAGTAAGATCATAGTCAAACTTATTCCAAAACTAAGCGTGTAATCCGCAAACCTTAGGTTGTGGCCGTTCGCACTTAGTTTGTGCGAATAATTATTAAATACTGAAACATGTTGTTCGTTGTTACTAACAGCGAACAACTTGTTTTAGGTTTTTAGTCTGTTCGCACTTACTAAGTGCGAACAATTATTGCCTTAAAATCAGCATGTTGATCCTGTTTGACCTATTCGCAGTTACTAAGTGCGAACAGAGACTTGATTTTTTTTTGACCAGATTATTACTGTCCAAACTTACTAAGTGCGAACAGACTCGAACCTGTGCTCGGGGTATCAGGCGCTTATATTTGGAATAAATTTAATTTGAATTTTATTATATTTTTTTATTAAGAATCTTATCTATTTTAAATTTCCTCAATTTGATTGGGTTGTTTAGATTTTGCTAGACATTGGTGGGTTTGCACAAAAAGCATGTAGTACATACAATAAAGTTAGACAATCATCATCTCAAGCTATTGTTATATGCAGTGTGTCTGATTTCTTTTGAATTGGGAGTTGCTGGAGCCTCCATTACTTTTTGACTTTTTCATCTCTTCGGGTGCCTTCCTTTTCACAAAAGTATTTTATCTTGTTCCTCTCATTTTACACTTAATGTAAATTTATTGATGTTCAAATAGATATGATGATTTGATATTTATCTGACTTATAATTGAACTATATCTGATTTGATTTCAGTTTGTATTTACAATTGTGTTAAAGCTGAAGTGGAGACAATACTAGATTTTGAATTGACAAGAAATACCTGATTTGAAATCGGTTCGATAATCTGAATGAATTTGTCTATGCAAAATATGTGAAATTTAGTGGAAAGAAAAATTGAATTGTAGAATGAGATAAAAGAACAAGTAGAGGATATAAATGAAAGGTTAAGATGGAGAGAAAGTATAAGTCTATGCATGAGATTAAAAGGAGAAGAGTGAGATCATTGATTAAAAAGAAAACAGTGTAAAATTAACGAGACAAATTAAAATGAAAAGTGGTGCATTAATTTATAATTTATAATTGAAAAAATTGTCCTGAATAATCCAGTCTATTACCCATTCTTTGCTAATAATCACACCTTTTGAAAAATTTTAAATAATCCAACTTTTGCATTCCTTTTGTTGCAAAGAACCGGTTACAACCAGAAACTCTCTTTTTCGTTTAATTAACTTATATGCAAATACCTTTTAATTTTCTAATTAATAAACTTTTTTGACCTTCATTAAAGTCTCCCTCTCCCTCTACCTCTTCCTCTTCATTTCTAATTTCTCACAAGCCGAGAAACCTCACTTTGTGTTTCATAACTTTGCTTCCATGCTCACACGTCACATAATTTCTAGAAATTGAACCAATTATTCTCCAAGAAGAAGAGGAATTAGAGCTTTCACCTTTTAAAATTATTATAATTTTTACTAAATGTAAGAGTAAATTACATGTCACTAAATTGAACCTCTCTTATAAGTTACTGTCTTCTTGAAAGATCATTTCTAATTAGGCTGACTCATAAAGAAAAATGTGGAGTAAATTACTCGTTGGGTATTAAGGATATTGTAAGCAGGCATGTACGATATTATAAATATTGTACGCTTACTCAGTAGGCATTAAGGATATGCACTACAACATATAATTTGCTTTTAATGGGATATATTTAGCGACATTTAATTAAAATGTCGCTATTTTAAATTTCTTTTAGTGCATATAGAGGATTTAGTGACATTTATTAAACCCTTTAGCAGCATATTAAAAAGTCACACTAAAGCTTTTAGCGACATAGGATCTAGTGACATTTCACACAAATGCCGCTATAAACTATAGTGACAATTATATATGCCACTAAAGACCAAATTAAGTGTCGCTAAATCACTTTATGGTGGATCTTAAAATAAAAACCAATAATTATTACACTAAAAATATGAATCAGTGGCATTTTTTAATACCACTATATCCAATGTCGCAAAATGTTAAATTTGTTGTTGTAATGGTAAGTAGACATTTATGATATAAGTAGTCATTATGGATACGGTAAGTAGACATTTAAGAATAAACATGTTGTTAGTAGGCATATAAAGATAATGTAAGCAGTGGCGGATCCAAAGTTGAAACTTAGTGGGACCTAATCGATAATAAAATTCAATAAAAATTTAAAAAATCATATATATATATATATATATATATATATATATATATATATATATATATATATATATATATATATATATATATATATATTTATATATATTTATATATATATATATATATATATATATATATATATATATATATATATATATATATATATATATATATATATATATATATATATATATATATATATATATATATATATATATATATATATATATATATATATATATATATATATATATATTGTTAAACCGTAACTAAAAAGCATGGGAAAGTTAAGAAAAATAATTAGGTTTTCAATAGGTATTCAAAATTGTAACCGTATAAATAAAGAAAATTGAATCCCTTATTAACAGCACAACTGGTTTAGACTTTGCCTTAGGCAAATTATAAAGACAAGAACTAACACATAATAAAGGTGGAAACGTTAAAATGGTGAATCAAACGGAAAATTCTACGACACTGGATGCTACCATGGGAAAAAAATGTTACAAAAGTGCTACCACAGACGTTTCATGAAAATTATTCAATGCTACCATACAGAATTTCCCAATATTAATTCCCATCAAGAGCATACTTACTTTGCTAGTTTATGGTTCTATTATTGTGATTTTTTTTGTTAAAATTTTTCATTACTATAATAAATTAATAAAATAATGAAACCTTCTTCTATCATGTTTTGGAAGTAAGAGCAAATCATTTTAGCTTTAATTGGAAAGCTTCAATACATAAGAAATGACACCTAATTCGAATTACTATTTACAACATAGGATTCTTAATAGGGATTATTAAATTTACAACATAGTAGGAATTATTTAATACACTCCCAAATCACATCATGATCAATTGTCCCATTTAATTTTTACAATATATCCAACACACTAATTCAATTCTAAATATATTTAATTGTATTTAATTAAAAATTATAAAAATTAATATTATATTGAGATGAATTAAAATAAGACTCTATTTAACAGTATATTAACATCTAAATTAAGAAAAAATATAAATTAAAGGTAATCGATTAATGGTGTCAAAATACCAAATGAGATAATTGATCTGAATTGAAGAAGTATTAATTGTGTAAAACTAAATTGAAGCGTGTTATTACGCGTTAAAAAGGGAGAATATTAAAATTGCAACATAAGAAACATAATCAACTTTCCAACACACTATCATTGAATTACAAGAAATTAAACAAACCACAAATCAAAGTTAAACCAACATACAAGTAACAACATGTGCATTATCTAGGGTTAAAACAAACTAATGATGAAGCTAATAAATTTCCTCCATTAAAAATCATTCATTTTGGAAAGAAGAAAATTCTTTAGCTTCATCAATTTGTATTAATCCCTAACTTAATTTATTATCCAACAACCTAAGAAAACAAGTAACTCGATTAAACTCCTAAACAAGTAGTGAACTCAATAAATAACTACTTGTTGCTTATCACATAGATTAATCAACTCGTGCTCCGAAACAAACCTCTCCTAACTCTTGGAGATTTTTGTTTTAGAGCACAAATCTCGATAAGCTGCAAACCAAACATTAAAAGCGTTAAAAACAAACATTTCTAACATCGAATGATTCATAATGATTCATAATGATTCATCGATGGATCGATATTTAGCACTATTATGTTAATTTTTCTTGTTTACCGACTAACTAGTCGTCATCAGAGGAGCCAGTAGTACTCGTGATGCATTCTTTCTCCTCCTCGAAGCCTTCGAGGGAAGGATGAGGGGAGTGTCCCTTACCGAAAGACCTAATATGGTCTTTAAGCGATCTTTTGTGCTTGAAATCGGAACCACAAGTACAATACCAAAGTTTGCCACAATTCTTCTCATGAGTCCTCCAATCCCCTTTAACAGCAAAAGCTTTGCTACATTTCCTACACATGAATCCTTTTGTGCCATGTTTCCTCTTAAAATGTGTTTGGAGTGTCCTAAAATCCTTTAATGGTTTTGCTCTTGGGTGGTTGATATTGTTTTTGCACCCTTGTGCACAACAATAACATGGTAGTCTTAGCATTGCTGCTGGTTGTGTCCCTCTTAGAGACTCTGGTCCCTTTCTATATTCTGATCCATGTCCCCACATATGCATCTACACCAAAACATAAAAAACGTTAGGACGTGACAATTCGTGACATAATCACCCTGTGGGCTCAGTAACCCTTGGATAATAAGCGTTAGCTTACACACTTATGAGTTTTCATTCTTTTCTAAAACCATATACTCCCTCGAAATCAGTTTAGATGTCCTATTTCCTTATTTGGCATAACCATACCAATTGTCCCTTTTCCTTTTTTTTACCTAAATACCCTACTTTTCCAATTCTCAATACCCAACTACCACTGCTACAATTAATTTAATCAATTAAAGTACCCAACAACCACCTTTTTAATGGACCCACTCAACCCTTAAAATCCGTGAAACCCCAAATGGGATATCTAAACTGATTCGGAGGGAGTATGATTTTAGAAGATTACCCAACCAATATTATTATTATATGTAAGTCCATAACCTACTTTTCTGATGACGTGGGATCTTTTTTATATGTTAAGTTTTTCCAACAATAAACTGCTATTTACTATAGATTATTTATTCATATCTAAATATAATGGTGAGTGTAATATTGATTTTGAAGTATAAGTAATGCATTGTAGGATACACAACATATTAGAAGACAAACTTTGCTTTTAGTCCTATAACTAATTGTATGGTTATCCTAAAAAATCAAAAATTTAAACTAATAGAATTATACTTGTTAATCAAATATTAATTAACTTCACAATATTCTTTAGCTTAGCTAAACAAAATTACAACATGTTAATCAAATGAGTACTAAGTTTTTAGGTAAGCTTATCCTCAAGCTAGGAAGATTACACCAAAATTTTGGTACTAATTGTTTTTTTAGAGGAATACTTCCTATATTCTGAAATACCTGCGAAATTACGATTATTGACGCTATTTATTGTTCAAGCTTATTTTATATATTATGACTAATGTGTAAGAAAATATATATTCAAGTGATATCCTTTCTGAATTTCTAATCACATAATTTCATAATATTAAATTTTTATAATTTTTAGATGTGCATAGTTTAATATATAAATTATCACGCGTAAAAGACAAATGTCGAATTATAATAGAATGGAGGAAGTAAAACAATATTAAGATAAAATTATCGCCACAAATATTCATGTATATCAAGAAAATAATCTTTTTGTAAATATTTAGCTTAGCCAATATATTTTATGTAACTTTTCCTCTTGAAAATACGGAAGTAATATTTTTAGATACAACACCCTTTTTTTCGATCGATACAGAGTTTGAATCTCGATACCTCTTCTCTAGTCTTACCCAACCACAGTCTACCTATAAACAAAAAAATTATTCCCGACTAAATAATTAGCAAGAAGTGTGTGAAAATTTTGAATTAAAGTTGAAATTGTAGTGTATTACTTAATTATCCATCCTTTTCTATTTGCATGATTAATTTGCCATCATATAATTAATTAAAAATGTAAAAGAATTTCGCACCAAATAAAAGGACTTTAACTACACCTAACCTAATTATTTAAAAGTAAAGTACTTGTATGTATCAAAATTAATTTCAACTTAGGATAACCCAAAACCTAACTAATGTGTGGAAAGATTCACTCTTTCTTTATTGATTTTGTCTTATTCCCCTTATTAAGTCATGTTGTTCAATATTGACCCATATATGATTGCAACACCAATACATAAAACAAAATAAAATCATATAATTCTTTTAAAAATTATTAGAAAACATAGGGTTCCATTTTAAATAAGTTCATATATATGTTTTTAAGGGTAGATGTAAGCTAAATCATAAAAAGATGAAATTTAAAAGAAACAAAGTCAAGTATGTTGTCTATATCTATATTTTGTCTCTCTATGCAATATACAAAATATGTATTGGACTACCACAAATTTAGAGGTACTTTAAAATTTTCTTCCAAAACTAGTTATTGCATGATATTATAAAATTTAATAATTTCCTATCACATTTCACATTCAAATTAATTAAGTGAAGTGTTTATAATGGTATACAATAATTTTTTATGTAAAGAAAATGAATTTTTTGAGGAAAAGTTATATTATGATTATATGTGTATGTAGTATTCACTCTGTTTCATTACAAAGATTACATAGAAAGAGAATTTAAATTTGGGATCTAGTTAGATTTGTGTCGATATATAGAATTTTAATAGATGCTTTTATAATTGTTTATAGAATATATTTATTGATATTAAGACTCAATTATTATTGAAAACTTAAAAAGAAATAAATGTAACAAACTATAAATAAAACGAAATATGTATCAACATTACAACAAAAGTTGTATGTAGCAATATATATAAGGGTATAATATATCATTATCACCGTATCCATTATATCTCGCTCATAGGAAATATAATTGAAGTTTGAAGATGGATGGAAGACGGCAAACCATATCAAGGTGTTCAAAACATTGCTTACTCGACTTAGCCTCACTTCAAAATGAGTTTAAAACAATGTAAAAATCAAAGTGGACGTAAGATCTGATTTTGAATTGACCCAAAACCCTATAACTCGAATAAACACCTCAGTCATACCCATAAAGAAGTATACAACCAAAAAGTACTTCGATTCGAGAAAAAACCCAAGTGAAAGACGATAACCCATACTCAAGAACATAATATATAATCATAAATAACAATGGAATATATAATAAACAAACCTGCATGTTGTTGTATCTATTGAAAGTTTTGTTACAAATGGAGCAAGCAAATTGCATGGGTCCAATAAGAATTTGTGCTGGTGTTGGTATCCAAAACCTACTTTCTAAACTTAATGATGATGAATAATGTTGATCATTCTTCCTAATCTTTTCTTTATGATCATCATTAATCATCATCATCATCATCATATCATCATCTTTTTCTTTTTCCTTCTCTAATTTCAAATCACATTTCATGCCCTCCACCATACTATGATCATCATTATTAGTACACAAATTATCTTCATAATTATAATTTGTACTAATAATATTATTATTAGGTAACCCAATATGCAAACTAAATTTCTCCACTTCATGATCACTAATTATATCTTCATTTTTGTATATTCCAAGATTACCCTCTTCTTCTTTTATTGCCTTAGCTTCACAAAGCCTACTTAAGAGGGGTAAAGTTGTCTCTTCATCATGATCTTGATGAGATTGTTTGTAATATAGAGGTAATTTCATCATGATCATCATGGGGTTTTTGTGATGATCATAAGATTTTTGATGGATTGTGGAAGATGATGATGGAGAATCTAAGGGTGGAGAAAGCTTTAGCCATTCAATAAAATTTGGAGCTTGATCAATGCACAAATCCATGTTATTTACATGGTAAAATTAAGCTAATTAAAGCTCCTTAGCTTATTCTTTATTCTCAACCCCTAAGTAGGTATATATTGGGGGAGATAATAAGTTATGTTACCTTTATTTTTAAATGGGAAAAGTAATTTTTTATTAAAAAATTCTTATATGATGTCACTAATTTATCTATGCCAATAAAAAGTTTTCTTTTTCATTTTATGGGTATAAAAGTTTGAAAATTTTTTCTTTGTCAAAGTTTTTTCCTCAATATTTTCTACCTTGGAGAGGGGGAGAGATTTAGTGGTGGGGTTAAGGAAAATGACAAACAAAATCAAGTCTTTGGTTGATAAAGAGAATCCTAGAACATGCTGACCTTAGGCAATGTAAAATCTAATTATCTATTTTTGCTTGTTGGCCAATATGTATACATAGATAATGTGTATACACATTGGATTTGATTTATTGAAAAGTATTCTAACATTTATACATAATTGCCAAATTTTTTTGAAATAAATAGACATTTCATCCTTTCAAATGGTAGGGTATATAACATATTATGGGGGCCTCAACCATAAGATTAAGCTTTTGGTTGAGTTGGTTCATTGACATGGTATCAAAAGCCAACGTGATACGAGGTCACGGGTTCGAATCTCAACCACCCCTCACTTAAGTGGAATATTTAGCATCAGGTATGAGTAGATCCTGTGTTGCATCCACACTTGTAGCCTAAAGGTCTCTCGTGTGAGGGGGTGTGTTAGAATATATAGCATATTCTGGGAGCTTCAACCATTAGTTTAAGCTTTTGGTTGAGTTGGTTCCTTGACATCAAAAACAATGTCTATATATGATAGGCGATTTTAAGGCGGGGTGCCTAATCGCATAAGGCCCCCAAAATTAAAGAGTGTTATACATAAAAAACATATACTAGAATAACATTGTATAAAGGTAGAGTAGGTTGTTAGACTTTACTTACCATATCAATAATTATAGGATCAAATCTTATTGATTACTCCCTCTAATTTTTTATGTTTGTCTATCTTACTATAACGAGTAGTTTCAAATGTTTGTCTACTTTAGAATACTTTTCATTTTTAGAAATCTTTTTTTCCCAAATATACTCTCGTAATCCCTCTCATTTTTCCCAAATGTACTCTCAATATGAATGATAATGATTATTTTGTTTTTTCTTTATTTTATCTTTAATTTAAATGTGATCATCTATTCTCTCTCATATTAGCAATACAATCATTATTTCACACTACTATTTAATTAAAATAATATTCACATACTACAATGCAAAAATTCTAGTTTTCTTAATTTGTGTGAAAAACCCATAGTGGACAATCTTTTAAGAACGGAAGGAGTATTTTTTTTCTTTTTTTCTTTTATTTTTTTCAAAGTAACCCTTTTAACTTTCATATATTTTCTCCTATATAATCTTATTTTCACTTATTCATTAACCTTCAATAAAAACCAACTAAATTTATAAATAAATATCATAAAAATAGAAATAAATGAATTATATATGAACATGTTTATAGTATAATTGGACAGTGGGTAAGCTAAAACTTTGATTTTGGAATTTTTGTAGACAAAACAGGAAGCAAAAGTGGTCTAGTCAATACCTGAAAGAAAGCATCAATATCGAAAAAACATTTTTTTATTCTTGCAAAAATATTTAATAAATGAATAAAGGCAAATATATAATAATATCAGCGTGCGTAAAATATAAAATACATTAATTTGTATAATTAATTATTCAATTATCAACATCAAGATTCTTCATATCATATGAAGAGGGTGTACTCGAATTTATTGATTTCACAAGCAGTGACAAATTAGTATTCCAAATATGACCAAAAATAACTTATCCATCCGTTTTTATGGAAAATTTTCTTAGGCATGTTAATTTATTCTTGGTTCTTGTATTATGTAAATATAGTGTTATAGTTGTATTTTTGTTACCTTATTATTTATAGTTTATTATTTATTGGGTTGTCATAGAATATCTCAATCGCCTTTAGTTGATGTCTTTTATGATTCAAAAGTTTCGCCTTGTACAATCGGTTACAATTGTTCTCTCAACGGTGAATTTAATGCCCTAAACATAATTTCATCTCTTAGGAACTGTCACACGTCCCACTTCAGAAACAGAAAACTTTTGCATTACCATTTGAGTGACCTATGAACTGTAGATGTAATTATTGGACAACTTTTAATAAATATACCGTATTTTTATGTTTATTTACTTTTCCCTCTTGGTCAAGTAATTTCTGCCTCCCTAAATTAGCCACCAATGTTTCAGTTCTGAATTATCAACTAATGTATGTTTCTTGAATTTCAGAAAAATATTTTATCCCTAAATTAGTGTCCCTGATCTGAACACATATAAAAGTGAAGTGTAAAAAGTATAATGGAACGAAAAAAATATATTATAATGATATGTCATGTAAATGAATACATATCATCATCATCATCATACCCAGTATTCCCGCATATAGATAAATCTATGGTCAGGGTCCGGGGAAGGAAGGTCGACAGCGTCTCATACCCATAAAGATAGGGCGGTCACAAGAGTCCTTCGGCTCAAGAGGAGTCTTCAAGGATAGGACCTGCAAATATCCGAAAACCTGCATCTTACACCCACATTAGCCAAGCATAAGGATAATTTAACTGCAAGCAAAGAGAGTGACTATCACACAGGTAACTAACAACCAATTTTGGTAAAAGAATGTAAATGAATACATACAACCTATAAAAAACGTAAAAGATCATCCCAACATCCCATATAAGGCAAGACTTGGGTGGGGGGTGTTTTCTTTTTACCGAAAGAGGCGGATATACCATACCTGAGATCTCAAAGAGGAGTAAATAGTAATGCGCGAAATCAAGAAACCCCAAGATAATTAAAATACAACCTATACACTAATTAATTAGGTAGGAGATTAAAATTCAATAAACAAAGATCACACGAAATAGCTTACATGAACTACCGTCAATCCAATCATTACTTATTCATTTTTCTATGAATAAACTAAATTGATTTTATCATTGTGATATAAATATTTTCTATATGTATTATTAAATGTTATATTTGAATATATGTCCCTCCTATTCACCCTAATAATTCCATTTGAGTGGCCACACTACCGTTGTAAATTTACAATATTTTTATCATTAATATTTAATATCTCTAGTTAATTGTGCATAACTAAAAATTGCAAAAAAATTAATATATATTAATGATCTTTGCATTGACGCATATCAAATAAAATTCTACTAGACTATATTATAACTTATAGTTTAGCATAACAATAAAATATAAATAAAAGTTATTGATGAACAGTGTTACAAGTCAAAGGAGATTATTAGGGTGAATAAGATGAATTATATGAATTTATTTGACAATTATTATAATTTCCTTTATTATTGCATGTGTATCGATTTGACAATTATTGTAGTTTCCTAACCAAACTTTCACTAAAAACCAATTCTAAACTGCAAATCGAATTAGATTACTCAAATTGTAAAACAAAAATATTTAAAACCATAGTTGCAAAGATGAAAATGACAAAATAAAATTTTAATTAATGAATTAAGGTTTATCATTATTATAAGATAGCTTACGTCGTTTTTGTTAGTATCTTAAATTAAAATCATCTATTTTCAAAAATTGTAGAAGATTTACTTAACAAGTAGTTTAACACAATGTAAAAAATGACCATCTATATTAATTCAGTTCAAAATTTTGGTTTTCTTTTTTTAGTATGCTCAAACCTAATTCAAAGCAAGATATTTCGGTTTACAAAATTCCAATCCAAAACCAAATCAATGTATAAAAAGTTCAAACCGTATTTTAATTCAGTTTTGATTGGTTTATTTTGGGGAATTGGGGTTTTTGTGGGAGATTAAGAAATTAATAAAGTTAAATGAAAAAAACCAAGGAGTCACAAAGGTTTGACAGTGTAAAATTCAAGTTCACCACGCAAATTAAAAAAAAAAAAAACTTTGTGTTGACATGTACATAAAAAAAAAATCACACATAAAAGTCCTAATAAATATTACTACCAATTTAAATTGCCATTCTTTTTGTACATTAAAGTCGTCCTAATAAATATTAAACATGAGAAACAGAATCAGTCTCAATTAGAGTAAATATTAAATATTTAAAATCAGATTATAAATTCAATTTCTTATCTAGTACTCCTTTTTACTCAAGATATCCAAATAAAATGGATCAGTAATGTTTGTCTAAATATTAGCAAACACAAATGATTATTGTTAATTATGATAAGCTTTAATTTGATCTCCAACTTTTGTTTTAACTAAATAATATCATGAGTAGTCATGTAACTTTTATAAACCAAAAGGTTAAAAGATACTTTTGAAATACTTCTTATTGTTTGGTTATTGATACTGTTCATTATTAAAGCTTATTTTATACATTACAGCTAATATATAATAAAAATATAATTAAAAGAATTTTATTTAAATGTGTAAGTACATACTTTAATAAATTAATTTGTTTTAATTTTTAGCTATGTATAGTTCAATATATAAAGGTAAATTTCACATGGTGGCATCCAGCTTCAATGAAATGTCAGTGGTAGCACTTTTTTAAGAAAATTCCCCATGGTAGCATCTAATTTATGCCATATAATTTTCCGTTAAGTTCTTGTTAAATTCCGTTATTCATCATTTTGTAAGTTTTTTCTACAGTGTAGATTGGTAGCATCCAATTTTTATTTAATTCACCATTTTATTGTTTAATTCATCATTTAATTCATTAACACGCATAAATGTTTAATAATTTTATAGAAAAATTATAAGAAACTACCTAATCTTTAGGTCTATTCACAAAAACCTACCTTACGTTTTTTTTTTTTTTTTTGCAAAAAAAACTACCTAATATGATATATTTCTTTGCAAATGACTACCACTTAACGAAAAACTTTAATTGACCATTAAGTTTGAGGGTTTGACCAATTTGAGAGGCTAAGTTGTCTATGCATCAGTTTCTCATTAGTTCTCGTATAAATAATTTAAAATTAAAACATATAAATTAACAAAATAAAAATAAAAGATATTTGACGTTATTTTACCTATCTTAATGATGTTTTTTGAAAAAACAGACATTGCAATTACCCTTATAGGGTAACTCTTTCGAAAATCCTATCGAAACACGTACTTATTCGTCTATTTTTCCGATACGTAAACCGAAAAAGATATTTGACATCTTTTTTACCCATCACAACGATTTTTTTTTTTTGAAAAAACGAACGTCGCGATTATATCGTTATGGGATAACTCTTTCAAAAATCCAATCGAAACAAGTACTTATTCGAAAGAGTACTTGTTTCGATTGGTGAATTAAACGTTAAAATTATTTTTCCATAAAATTATTTAACTTTTATAATTTATACATAAAATTATTAAACATTTATGAGCATTAATGAATTAAACGGTGAATTAAATATTAAAATGGTGAATCAAACGTTAAAATGGTGAATTAAACAAAAACTAGATACTACCATATGGAAAAACCTTACAAAATGATGAATTAAACGGAATTTAACAAGAACTTAACCGAAAATGCTACGAACCATGTGAAATTTTCTTAAAAAAAGTGCTACCCATGACATTTTATTATAACTGGATGCTACCATGTGGAATTTTCCATATATAAATTATCAAAATAATGCATAAAATTGTGTAAAACAACGAATATAATAAGTATGACGGAACGGATCGGATCAGTAAGTTTATCAAAAGACATAAAAACAAAAAAGAAAAAGCAAATTAGGAAGTTTACTTTTTTAATTACAATGTTTATGATGATGGTTGATTATACAAACTTTCATTTTTTACTGTTAGTAAAGTAGAAAAATGGCATCACTAGCGTCTAGCTTTATTGTTAAAGTTACTTTTACTACAAAAATTATTATACGTGACCAACATTCGAAAAATTGCATTAAAATTTTTACAAAAATTAGTTAACAAATTAGATTCAATTATGGCATGTTCTCTTTTTTTTTTTTTTTATCAAAAGGTTAATTCATTTATTAAAAAAAACTATTTTTTATTTGTTCATATATATTTGAATTAACATGCATAACTTTATTATTAGATATGAAAAAAAAATATATATACAAGTTATTCAGTTAGTGAATAAAGGTGAATTTTTGGGATATAATGTCGTGTTTTGGGCAAGAATGATGCAATACATTATATCTAACCCAAAATCTAATAAAATTCAAATGTTAGACTTTTGATTATAAAAAGTGATTCAATTTAAACCTTAAAATTTACTTGAACCTAACTAGATGCTCAAGAACTTATTACTTATTAGGTTAATGTGTATGTGCTCCGACTCAAATAATACTCAATTTTATACTGATAATTTAAAATAATATTTGTAAAAAGATTTCATGACTTTTAATATCTCAACAAAAATATGTTTTTAAAATTTAATTAAGAATTGTAACTGTTTTGCCTAAAGTTATTATGTATCAATATAAATAGGGGCGAATTAAAGAATATAGGGCCTATTTAATTTTTGATATTTAGTAAATTGAGACCTTTCGTCAATCATTGATGGTAATTTTTGCCAAAAGTTTAACAATAGTAGGTTTTGAATCCCTATCCAACAATATCACAGGAAGATACATCACCTACTAAGCTACACTGGACTAACAAAACTATAAGGAGTTTTTTTAGAAATAATTTAATGCACCATATTATAAAACGAAGATAAAAACAATTAAGGTACATCAAAAGGGAAATAATTAAGAGGACCCATTCTCTTCAAGCACAGGGGGAGGAGGAGAGCCTAGCAGAACAAATAAAAAGTCAAATGTTACATCATAACAAAAGGCTGATGCCTAATGTCAAAGATGATAACATTGTCAACACTAGACGAAGAGATTGGGGGTCTAAAAGGTCTAAACTTCTACGGGATTTCTATTCGAGCTTGTGAGAGAGACCATCAACAAAGTGAACTTCCCGCCTTGGGACATGACACACTTTCTTTTTCATGTTCTAGCTTGCATTGGGAGATCCCTCAAAAGGTACAAAGTGATAAATATATGTCTCTAATAGGAGTACAGACGATCAAGCTTTCCACAACTACTTTGGAGGTCCGAGGTAATAGTAAATTCACACCAGGAGAGGAAATCTGCAACTATAAAGCCAAGAATTTGGTTGGGAGAAATAGGTAACACCAATAGTGTAGTGATTAGAGGAAGGAAGGAAAGAAGCATCAACTTGGATAAGGTTTTCCTATTGGGGAGCAGGGTAAGGTGGGTTGGAGAGGTTCGAGGTAGAATGACCCAAAAACGGTTGAGAGAAAAAGAAGTTAAGACCATTTGATTTTGAAAGGCTGAAGGAGAGGGAGGTTGTAGGGTTGGGTTTGGAGAACACTTGGTTGTTTCGCTTAGTCCATAACGTCCAAAGTACAAAGATAAAGTTCTAAGATAAATGAGGACTGAGATTATGGATGGCCAGGATGAGAGGTCTAGGGTGATGAAGTTGTTAGGTAAGGCTGAGAAGCAAAAGAGACCGAAATCTTTTGCTACAAATCAATCTCTAAGGCAGTGGATCGCAGATCACTAGGAGAGGAGCAGGAAGGACGTGATAAGAGCAGAATGTAACGACGATGGTAGAGGGTGCATCTCGTAGGAAGAGCATCCCATGAACGTTGCCAAAGAAGTATGGATATGTAAGGAGTTTGTGAATATATGAATGAGATAAGGAAAAATTGTGAATAAAAAATATAAATTAATGTTTGTTTTTATTCCAAGGTAAGAATACTCACCTACAAAATAAGAAAGGGAGGATGCATTGATATATCATCGAAGTGGTAAAAATTGAACATCTATCACCATAATATTAGAGTATATAATATATCATAAAGTCTTAACCATCGATTTAAGCTTTTACTTGAGTCATCATGATATGTTATATATTCTGACGCGTACCCTCACACGAGAATCTTTTTGACTAGAAGTGTGGATTCAAAACAGACCATTTTTATATGCGATACTACCACTATGTTTGGATAGCAAATTAGGAGAGAAAAGAAAGGAATGGAAGAGGAAGGAAAGGAAGGGAAAGGAAAGGGAGGGACAAGGAGGGAAAATGTATATTGTTTGTATAGAAGGGAAGGGAGAAGAAAGGAAAGTGTTTTACTTCCAAATGTTTCCTCTTTGAGATATTGTCTTCTTAACAAAACTTTCCCAATTTTTCCTTCCAAATCCCTCCCCTGCAAATCTCTTCCCTCCCAATTTGTTATCCAAACAAGGGATACCTCCTCCCTCCAAATCCCTTCCTTTCCTTTCCCTCCATTTCTTTCAATCCAAACACACCCTAAATTTTCCACATTAAATGAGGGGTCTAGTGAATTGAATATGTGATTGTCACGGTAGCTTCTAATACCATGTCAAGAAATCAATTTAACCAAAAATTTAAGCTGATAGTTAAAATCCTAGGGGCTAGGATATACTATATACTCCAACACATAACACAAAAAAGAAAGGAAAATACTTCAATTTAAACCTACACAACATTCTCAAAACAATAAAAAGTATCACTTTTTCCGGAGATCCTGAATTTAATTCTCACACATATCATTAGGGCTGAACAAAATTGTAGTATTTGGTCTGGTCTACGTTTAAATGGTCTGGTCTGTTTTTTTTCATATTAAATTACAATTTACGATATGTTTTTTTTTTTTTATTTTTTAGACCAGACCGGACTGCAAATCGTATTATAATTGAAAATCATAATTTTGTATTAAAAAAATTATTTGCTACCTAGATATTTTAAGATGTAGTTATCAACTAATTACAAATTATTACATTTATTAATTATAGGTGTGAGATATTTGTATAAATACATGTATTAAATTGGATAAAAATATAAAAACGAAAAACCGCAGACCAGACCGGACCAAACCGTTTTGGTCCGATCTGGAAAATTTTCAGACCGAAATTTCTTATTTTGGTCTGATTTTAGTATCAGACCAAACCAAACCGAACCGTGTTCACTCCTACATATCATTTACATTCCCCTTTATCTAGTTATCTACCCAATATAATATAATAAAAATATGTTTTTATTTCCTAGCTTGGTTATCACAAGCAAAATAGTATTGTGTAAAAAAACAAGTGAGCTAGCCATAGCCAATAATCATGATGATTAAGAGAACACAATCAAATCTAATGAATCAAAAGTGTGCATGTGTTTAAACCAATTAAAAGGAGATCACCGACAGCATATCAATTTGGCGGATTTCCAGGAAATAAATACATAAAATTTCAACCCTTTTTGTTTTGTTTTTTAATTTCTTTTTGGCCCTTTTTTAATTCTATTTTCTAACTATTATTGATTCCTTTTGCATCCCCACCAAGCCACCACAATTTTTTCAATCACTTTTTGAAATTAAATTTCAAGTTTTCATACTCTTAAAGTTGGAGGTAGAAGTGGAAGTGAAAGTGGAAGGTATTAATCAATGATATAATTAGTGGGATTAACTTGGCTTTTTTACATAATTTTCCATGACTATTTGGAATTTTTGCGCGTTTCAACCAGTTAAACTATAACAACAAAAAGTATACAATATTATTCACTACATATAGATATGTTGTTTGTCAATAGCGTCACTTTTAAGTAGTTTTTACGGGTTGTTTGGTAAGTTATCGATAAGTAACATTGATTTCAATAGTGATTGATTGATTATCATAGACGTGTATTTTATTTTGAAGTTTTGTATCAGCTAAAACTTTTAGTTGAATTCTTAAGGATTTCAAAATCATGAATTATATTCATATTTAAAACCAGCAAAGGGTTGTAGCTGGCAGGGAAAACAGGTGGACTGGGTTGCCGGTGGGTTGTAGTCCTTGTGGAAGTTTAAGGTTTTAATGAATAATGAGAGTATAGGTAAGGGAGAATAGGAGAGGACAATTCTGTCTTCTGTATATCGCGCCTACACGCTACAATTCCCTAGAAATTTTGTTTGATTTTTTAAAATTTTCTCTAGGGCACGTGCCATATGGGGCCCTAATATAGGTCCGTCCGTAGTAAGTATAAATTCTAGATAGATAATTCCCAAAAATTGTTAATAAAAAATCCAAGTTGTATGAATATTGCAAACAAATTTGCAAAAAAAAGAGACAAAAACTTTTAAATAAAGAGAGAAAGTAAATAGATTCTAGAAGATTGAACAAAAGTTATAGAATATGAACACTTAAATTAATCGAGAAGACTGAAGTGAGAAAAACCAATAACTTAAAAAAAAAAAAAAAGTGAGAAAAACCAATCAAATGTACTTCAAATATATTGTCATAAGCTGTATATGATCATTATCTAGAAAGGAATAGAAGACGACATATCATATATTCATATCTTTATTATTTAAGGAGGTTTGAAACCAATAATAACCTACGCTTTTATAAAGACCTGTAAATGAAAACTAAGAAAAGAAAAATTTCGTACAAGGCTAAACAAGACAAGACATGTATAAAGACTAATAACAAACCAAGGAAATATAAATAATTTTTATAATGGCGTAAACATAAACATGGCAAACTATATCCACTGATGGTCTGGTTTGGCGTCGCCAACTACAATAATGTCATTCCTAATTTGCTCCATTCATGTTATCTTATGCCTGCCATGAGTTCTCTTTCTATCATTTGGATGTTTTCCACCCTTCTCACATGTGCATCGACGGTCTTTTTAGGCACATGCCTGAATCAACTTAATCTATTTTCACACATTTATGCATAAATTAGAGAAACCACTAGCCTTTCTCTCAAAAACCTTGTTCATATGTCTTCTATTTCCATCTTAAGTTTATATGTCTTCTTATATGAACAATACGTTTTCCCATACAATAAGGCGTATCGAACTATAGATTGGCATAATTTACCTTTTAATAATATGGGCAATCTCCTATCACACAACAACCTGGTGGATGCTTTCCATCTAGTCATTCTTCTTGTATTTGGTGCATTACATATTCATCATTCTTCTCTTTACTATGAAAACAGATTCAAAATATTTATGTTTGATCTGTTGCACAATACATCTTTTACAATAGTCACATAGGGTTCTCTAAGTTGCTGTTTTATACAGGGCCGTCTCCGACATTTCAAAGGCCCTGAGCAAAAAATAAATTGTGGTCCCCTAAAATCTGAAATTACATTTTATTATATTTTGATTTTTGTAAATTTGTTTATCAAGACTTTAATTAATACAATTATTTATCAATATATTAAAATATTACTAAATTTTATAATTACATGGAACCTTTTAAGTTTAAAGTTTAAACCACAATTATCATCATCTTAATTGAACAAATAATAAAAGTAGTAAACTAAAAATTATCCAGAAAGATTATATTGCTGAGCTACAATAATTTATATTAGTATATCCTAATCATTCAATTTTAAATAGCGATGACGACAACAGTGTTTTGTTTTAGTAATAACGAGATAGTGCCCGTGTGATGCACGGCTTAATCAAATTTTTTGATATATTTTTGTATTAAATTTATATTTTATTTCACAATGAACAGTTGTATACATTACGTACATTATATCATATTTTGCATTGTGCGCAATATAATTATATCTATACTTTTATTTTTTTATTTTGAATAAAAAAGTAAATGGTTCTCACCTTAAGTACAAATATGAAACTATGATTTTTGTAAATAAATAATGACATATTAATTTTTCTAACAAAAATACCTATTACATTAATTTAGTAAAAGTATTAATATAACTATCAATACCACACTTTAAAATCAAATATAAATACATAGAATTATGTAAAATTATTTTATTAGTTTAAACAACACAGATATTTTTTTCTCATAAAAAATATAAGTGACTTACATAAAAATAGTCACAACCTAAATCATATTAGAATTAATCATCGCATTTAAGTAACCAGAATTATAAATAACAAAAATAAATCCTAAAGAATATTATATTTTAACCATTTTAAAATATCCAATACACTAAATAATATTCTTTTAAAAAATGAAATTGAAAACATTTTATAAATAATTAAAACAAATGAAATAAAATATATATAGTTTTCTAATACATTAAATGTGATTTGATCCAAAAAGTAAAAAAGAAAACAATTAATAAGATAATATGCTCAAATAAAAGATAGAAAGTCAAAGATCATAAGAATGACATCATCATTTAAGTTTAGAGGGAAAATTTTTAATAAGAATGCGACACCTAAAAGTTTCTATTATCAAATAATACCTCCTATTCAGCAAGATTGTCCCATTTGACTTTTGGCACTATTCATTCATCACTCTTAATTTATATTTTACTCTTAATCTATAAGTTAAAACATAGTCATGTGGGATCTTGTTTGATTCGTCTCAATACAACGATTATTAATATCAAATTTTTATAATTTTTAATTAACAATAATTGGAGATATTAAGGGTTAAAATGTTGCCTCGGCATGTGTGAAAAGTCAAATGGGACAATCTTGGTGAATAGGATGGAGTACTTTTAAACATAGAGCAAACAACCCCTTAACATCTTCAAAACAATATCTCTAGCTTAGAAAAGGCCTAATTATTACTCCGCATTTCCTAAAAGATTTTTTAGTTCGTCCCTTTTATATTGCGATAATTTTTTTATGAAAAAGTTTCTACCATTATATTTTATTTGTATCCATGCATTTTAGTTTTTTTTTTTTTTGATTTCATTCATTATCATCATATCATATATATTCAATGTATTCCGCTCATAAATCTATGATGTGACAAAAAAAGCCATCATCTCAAATAAGGTCTTTCAATACCCTTCATATGAATTAAATAATCTAATTATTTGTTTTAATATTTGTTCAAAATCTAAATACTTCTGCCGGTCCGAAATACTCGTTACATTTAGCTTATGTGCACTATTTATCGTTGAAGCTTATTTTACATATTACGACTAATGTGTAAGTAAAAATATAATCAATTGAAATCTTGTTTAAATCGTTTAATCGCATATTTTCATAATATTAACTTTTATAATTGATACTAGTATTAGAATTTTTTAGCAAAGGAGGAAATAACAATAGTACTCGACACATTGGTGGGTTCGTCCTAAAATTGATACTAGGAGATTTTTGGATTTGTTTGCATGAGTGCATCACATGAGGTTTTTTGTGTTGCTTTTACTTTCACCTTTTGTGTTTGATTGACAAGTTACCTAATTCCAAAGTAAAAGTTAAAACCAATTTCCATCATCATCATTCATCATGTTCCCTCAATCAATATTTACTTCCTCCGTTATATTTTACTTGCAACACTTACCGTTTTTGGAAGTTTCATATTACTTGCAACGTTACTATTTTGGCGAAAATAATCTACTTCTATTTATAATAATTTTTTTTTTTATTTCTACCCCACATATCACCATCAATCATAAATCATTCCTACTTATATCATACTGATTTGACAGCCCTAAATGATGTGTCAAACCCAATGGTGCAACTAAAATGGAACGGAGGAAGTACTATATTTCTTTTTCATTTAGTTTAATAATACTCTCACCTAATCATTTTAGATGTCTCATTTGGATTTTCACGGTTATTAAGAGTGGTGTGGGGCCTATTAAAAAGGTGGTAGTTGGGTATTTTAATTGATTAAATTAATTATAAAGGTGGTAGTTAAGTATTGGGAATAGGAAAAATGGAGGTATTTAGAATAAAAAAGATAGACAAAAAAGGAAATGAGACAATTGATATGATTTTGCCAAATAAGAAAATGCGACATCTAAAATTATTCGGAGGAAGTATATTTTAATACTTTATTAATATTTTTATTTTGACTATACAAAAAATTATGAAAAGTTATATATTTTTAAAATAGGTTCAAAGATTTATCAAAAAAAAAGGTTTAAAGATGAATAAAACAAATTCTCATATATCTACATTATTTCTTATGTATAAGTCGGAAAAAACTAAAATAAGATTAAAATAAATAATGTTACTATTGAAATGTAGCGAATATGATGAAACGGGGAAGTATCAAACAACTCTTGAATCTTGATTTTATTTTTGTTTGCTAGCCATAATTTTTATTTTTATTTTAATCTTATTTATACATATATTCTTTCAGTCATCTTCATCACTAGTTAATTGTATTTTTTTCCTATTTAGAGATGCCTAATAAAAATCCCACACGAAATGTTAACGTGAATTAAGAAAAATAGAATATTTTAGGTTGTGGATAATCATTAAAAAATGTTAAAGAATGATAGTGAAAAAAAAAAATAGAGACCACAACTGATAAAATAATATTTTAATAGAGTTAATGGAAATATGTGGAAACCATAAGGAATATAAAATTGTTAAAATGAAGTTAGTGGAACTGTGGAAGATATGTGGGGATCATAAGTATTATAAAAGTGTTAAAATGACGATGAATAAGGTTATTTTTGTCCAAATTTTGTGATGTACTTCTAAATAGAAACTTTTTTTATAAAAACAACAAATAAAACATCCAAAAATGATAAATATGAACTTCTTTACAAACGGAATGAGTATAAATAAAATGTAATTTTTATGATATAAATGGCTTTTTTCCCTTGCGGAGTTTTGAGCTTCCTGGTTTCAGTGTTTGTGTTTCTTTCTTATATATATTCCTAATTTGCGGAAAAAAAAATTTTATGGTATAAATTATGATTTCTAAATGACAAAGGAGTGTATATATATTATGCTAGATCCTCATCATAATATAGCCTAGGATAGCCCTAAAGTAAAACAATGGATGCTATCTTATTAAAGTTAGGTCCAATAATTGTTATATAAAGGAGTATAATACAAATGCACCTCTTTATTTATTTACCGGTCCTTTTTAATCATAAAATTCAGAAATTTGTGCATAGATCTTTATGTCTAATATTTCCTATAAATAGAATTATTTATATAACTCAAATGACCTTGATTTATAATCAAATAGATTGATAGGAACTTATTTTACTAAACGTTACTTGACCAATAAAATCTTGTATAAAACATTGACTAAAAAAAGTATACATCTATAATGTTAGATGTATACAACAATAAATATAAAATTAACACAAATAAAATTAGTTAAATAATTAACAATATAAGCAAAGCAAAATAAAATAGATAACAAATCAAAAATATAAAAAAAATCATATATTTTTGAGATTTGTAATTGTAGAAAACGAAAAATCACAAAAATGAATAAAAAGTATTTATTAGGACAATTACCTTATTTTTGAATAATACCTTATTCATTTATTAATAAAGAGTCATACGACATCTACATCAGAGATAAAAATTAGCAAGTACATTGCAATTCTAATCAAATATAATTCAAAATTAACAAACTACGATCGTCGTGTATGAGATCTGACAAATCTGAATATCCTCTTTTACATCGCTATTTGATACAGTCTTATACAAGGGGGTCTTTCGATCTGTTGTAGTCTTGAGATATAATTGAAATTGATGTAGTTGATGGTAATTGCAATTTTTTGTGTCTACTGCATCATCGCATTATTATTTACTAACAAATCCACTACAGACCAAAATTCATAACTCCAAACTCTCACAAAGAGAGACTTTAAAACCCAATATATGGGTAGAATCAACCCAATAAATTGATAAAACAATTCTTTTACAGGGAGAGGACAAAAATCTATTCTAATCATATTCACAAACTTAAAAGGGAGAAATTAGGCGCTTACCATCAATCTTTAAAGATTGATGATAGCCCCAAACCAACTATAGATTTTAGGGCTTTTTTATACAGATAAGAGAGAAAAGTATTGTATTACCTATTGTATAATGACTTAAAGTCCACTTAAATTTCGTGTAGGTCTAATTGTGATGCACTCTATAATAATATAATTATTGCAATTATACATATATAAAATTAATAAACATTCAATTTAGCAAAAGTATTGTATTATGATCTAGATTAATGGTTAACAATCCTATTTTCCACACAATAGGATCAAAACTCACCTTATTACTTTTTAATTTAAATAAGTATAATTACAATTAGATTTTAGTCGTGATGGTGACAGTATTGGTGAGAATGGTGATGATATAGTGAAAAATTGGGGTGAAGATGAAGAGGCAAATGATGAAAACGAGAACATTCAAGGTGAACCAGATTTTGAATCACGGCTAGAGGTGTTCAACGGGGCTGGAATCGGGTCGCAATTTACGGGTTATTAGCAGGTCGGATCAATAATGGGTCGGGTTATTAGTGGGCCTTTGTCTAACGGATCGGGTCGGGCCAGATCGGATAATTATAAGAATTGGTGGTAGATATTATTTTAGTTTTTTTTATATATTTTTATACTATAATATTACTCTCTCCGATTCATTTTACTTGTCCACTTTCCTTATTTGGTAAAGTCTCTTTACTTGTCCACTTTCTATTTTTGACAAAACTTTTTACCTAAATGCCCCCAACTAAATGGTGGTGGAGATTTTCTAAGTGTGATAATGTTCTTTGGAAGCATATATTAATGTCTGTTCATAATATAAAAGGATTTAAAGCATCTTCTGAAAACTTTAAAGATGTAAAGGATGGTATGTGGTCTCAACTTATAAGTTCGGATAGGGAAGTGACACGTATTCGTGACATTGTTGAAGGGGGTATGTTGCTGAAAGTAGGGAATGGGGAATCTATTTTATTTTGGCATGACATATGGTGTGGGGATGGCCCTTTGAAGGTTGCTTTTCCTCGACTATTCTTGATTTCTTTACAACAGAGTGCAGTTATTAGGGCTATGGGTGATTGGCATGAGGACTCTTGGGAATGGTTGCTTTATTGGCGTCGCACTTTATATGAGTGGGAATTAGTGGATTATGAACGTTTGTTGGTTCTTATTGATGCTCATAAGCCGATACGACAGGTGAATGATGAGGTTACTTGGAGGGGCGCTAATGTTTTGAATTTTCCGATTGATCGAATTAAGGATCAGTTATATGCATCATCGGTGGCGATTATCCCTCGTACGGTTGTCCCATTCATCTGGCATAAATATGTTCCGCCGCGAGCACAGTTAACTATGTGGTTTGCTTTTTTGGGGAAACTTAAGACTGGTCGATTCCTAGTCGATAAAGGGATTATTCCGATTCAACATGCGATGTGTCCCTTTTGCTGCCTACAGGTTGAATCCCAATCACACTTACTTTTTTCTTGCTATTTTTCATGGTGTGTATGGATGCAGGTATTAGATTGGTGTCATATACAGAGTGTGCTTCCGGAGGACTGTGGTTGTTTCTTTGAACAATGGCGTGGGCTATTAGTTGGTCGGAAATGGAAACATATGAAGTTTTTGGTCCTCGCTTGCGTCATTTGGTCATTGTGGTTTGAACGCAACAAGATTAAATTCCAGGGTAGTACGCCAAACATAGTACACATGGTTTCCTCACTAAAAAACCGAATAGGCGCTTGGGCGAAGGAGTATATGGGTTTACATTCTTTTTCCCCACGGCTTACTTTAGTAGACAATTTATCCTGATAGGGAATGTTATATGGTTTTATTCTAGGATTGGTGTGGTGACTTTTGTTTTTTTTTAAGTTTTTTATATGGTGTATGGTGATTGTTTTGGGTGATGGGTGTAGGTGTGGATGTTTTGACTTTAGGATTGGGTGTATTGGGGTATTTATGGGCTTAGAGTTTTGTCATTTCTCCACACCTATTTTGGTTTTAGTTAGGTTTGTGTTTGATGTACGCATAGACCACTCCTATGCTGTTTTGAGTGGGCTGTGTATTGGCCCTCTTATCCAATGGCTTTTTCCCCTCGCGGGGTTTTTTATGCCGGCGGGTCTGAGGTTTCCCAATATTCAGTTTTTTTTCTTATGTTTCTATAATAAAATCATCCCCAAATTTTCAAAAAAAAAAAAAAAAAAAAAAAAATGCCCCCAACTACCCCAATTTATATTATACTACCTGGTAAACACCAGGTATAGCGAAATTCACAAAGTAGCTATTCTTATTTGCAATTCTACCAAATAGCACTCAACTTTTGCAAATTCATCTGCCGTAGCTTTATTAGGGTAAAAACGTTAAAAAAACCGTTAAGTGTTGAAATTACATAATTACCCTTGTTTTATTTCTTAAATAGTGGTCTTTTTCATGGTTTGTAATTTTAACACTTAACGGTTTTTTTTAACTTTTTTACCTCAATAAAGCTACGGCAGATGAATTTGCAAAAGTTGAGTGCTATTTGATAGAATTGCAAACAAGAATAGCTAGTTTGTGAATTTCGTTGTACCTGGTGCTTACCAGGTAGAATATCCCTATTTAATAATACCCCACTACCACCTTTTCAATTATAATAATCATTTAAAATACCTCACTACCACCTTTTCAATTATGATAATCACTTAAAATACCCCACTCTTAAAATCCGTGTCCATGCAAATTGGACAAGTAAAATGAATTGGAGGTAGTATTATATACGTAGTTGAATTGACCAAACAGGCCATGAAATATGATAAAAAAACTATTTTATGAACTTTTAAAAAAGGGAAATTATCATTGGTGCCCCTGTGTTTTGGCCTTTTATCAATGGTCTACAATCTTTTTTTTTTTCCAATAGCACCCCTGAGGTTCAGTCAAAGTAACAATCGTGACACTTTTGGTATTTTTTCCGTTAAACTTAACGGTAAGTATGATTTTAACTCAACCATGGTTAATTGTAAACCTTCTTCCCATAAACATGTTCTTTCTTTGCAACGAAAACAGCAGAACTATGACATTGTTTAACATTAGTCTTTTTAAAGGCTTCCTTCCTCATGTCCCCAAGTAGTAGAATCATTTGTTTATCACACACAATTCAACTTCTAAACTTTTTGACCCTTTTCTCTTAGAGAATAACCATGGCTTAATATCAACCTTACATAAACAATGGTTGCTTGAATCGTCAATTCCAACACTAAGACCTTGACCCATCAAATTCTTACTCCATGTAACTGTTATAAGACATGATTTCCCTCGAAATCGACATTGATATATACAAGTAACCAGATTTTGGGCAGTTTTATTACCATTAGAAGATGAAGAATCACTTATTTGCACAGCATTTTCTCCGAAACAAGATGGGAAATCTCTCATTTTTTTGATGGATACAGAAACTTCAAATTCTTACTTTTTTTGTGTGCCTATCAAAATCAAACAACCAATTACTAATTATACATTACAAAACAAATTGAATACCAAAACAAATCAAAAAGAAGGGTAGGTAAAACATACCTAAATTCAATTATGGCGGAATAAAAACGAACCCATTATTTGAAAACTACCCAGAAACAAAAAAATCAATTGTTTTTCATCAAACTAAACAATTGAAAGTGAATTAGAAGATGGGTACATGGAGTATAATTTTAGTGCAAGAAATGAAACAAATCTGAAGTATGTTGAGATGGAGTAAGTGAGAAGGAGAGTAAGAGAAGAGAGAAAGAGGAAGGGACCAGTAGAGGTTAGAGACAAATTTGGAGAATGTAGGTGGTAAAAGAAGAACAAGAAGAAGAAGAAAGAACAATGGAAGAAGAAGGCAACCATGGAAGAAGAACAAGAAGAAGAAGAAAGAACACCTGGGTATACAAACATCCATCAACAATTAACCATGGTTGAGTTAAAATCATACTTACCGTTAAGTTTAACGGAAAAAATACCAAAAGTGTCACGGTTGTTACTTTGACTGAACCTCAGGGGTGCTATTGGAAAAAAAAAAGATTGTAGACCATTGATAAAAGGCCAAAACACAGGGGCACCAATGATAATTTCCCTTTAAAAAATTGGTCAAAAAGGTTCGTATTTAAACGGGCTTCGACCCGCCCCAACCCGACCCATTTACATTTGATGCAACTGGAGCCGTTGAACACCTCTGATCACGGCCACCAAAAGATGGATTAGAATATCTAAGGTAAGTTAGATATTTTTCATGGTTCTTTAAGTTACCTTGCTCTTATGCATCATTTTATAAATTTAAAGAGTAGTTCCTACTATCACTGAGGGAGGTTCTGAGCATGTTCAGCATGTTTCACCGCACAGCCGCACAGGGTCCAAAAAAATTTGGGGGCCTCAACATTAACTTACGTAATACGGGAGTACTATATATTTAGTGTCTAAAGATACAAAATTGATAAAAACATATCATAATTTTCGAAATTGCACAGGGCCTTCAAAAAATTTTTTAACTTTTGCTCCGCCCTTGATATGACCAATTGGTTTTAGTAGAGAACCTTCTTTGAGTTAATAAGTAGACTACTTCTTCTCCTCCTTGTTCAAGTTGTCCAGACCCATTTTCTAAATTCTATCGAGTAGATACCAAAAGTTAAGGTTGTTAAGCTTAACAATATAAATATTGAAAGATCAAATCTACATGCGCAAGTTAAGGTTGTTAAGCTTAACAATATAAATGTTCTATGATTATGTTTTTGTATGCTTATCAAGTGAATGTAAGATGTTGAATAATTTTCGTAAGGTGGCCAACTTAATAATATAAAATTAAGTGACAAACAAATTCGCTTCATAACTAGCTTACCGTCTTTCAATCCCGTGTTTTGAATAAAGGATTTTAATGGGTCGGGTCGAGGCGGGTGTAACACCCCTGAATTTCTGACCCCTTACGGAACCGGTGTTACAGCGGGTCATGTCGGATGTTAAACGAGCCGTGTCGGGTCATGTCAGTTGACCCGTTTTTTAAAAGTTCATAAAATAGTTTTTTTTAATTATACTTTATGATCCGTTAGGTCAATTCAACTATTAATATAACAATATCATATAAATATATAACATAAATTGTAAAAAAAATTTACAACCAATTCCTATAATTATCTAACTCGGCCTTGCCTGACCCTTTACACAAAGACCTGTTAATGACCCGACTCGTAATTAACCCGATCGGCTAATGACCGGCTAAAATTTGACCCGACCCTTAACCCATTGGGTCGACGCGCCCCATTGAACACTTCTAGTCTTGAACAATCTAACATTTGTATAGCAAAATAAATTACTCCTTATGTTCAACACAAATATTTCCTTAACTATTTTTTAAATCAAAATAGGTATAAAGCACTACAACAAATTTATCTTTTTGCAACATTGAATTTAGTGGCATTAAATAAATGCCACTGATTCATATTTTTAGTATAATAATTTTTGGTTTTTTTTTTTGAGTTCCATCATAAAGTGATTGGGCGACACTTAATTTGGTCTTTGGTGACCTATGTAATTGTCACTATAGTCTATAGTGGCATTTGTGAGATATGTCACTAGATCCTATATATCGCTAAAAGCTTTAGTGTGACTTTCTAATATGCTGCTAAAGGTTCTAATAAATGTCACTAAATCCTCTATATACACTATAAAAAAAATTTAAAATAGCGACATTTAAATTAAATGTCGCTAAATATATGCCACTAAAAACAAATTATATTGTAATAAAGTTATCATGAAACTCAAAAGTTAACTTAAAAATCACGTACTTAGCACGCGGCCTCACAACCAGTAACAGTGAAAAACGAGTTAGCCATTATTTAAACAGTTAGATGATTTTGTAGGAGTAATTAAAGGGGCCTAAATTGGTGGTAGTGGAGATATGTAGTCTATACTTTCATGATGATACCTTTTTAATGTTTCTTAACTGCTCAAATACGGTTCAACTATTTTCTAAATCTTTAATTTCTACACTTGCGGCCTTTATTAGGTTGAATTCATCAAATATGTCAACAATATTAAATTTAACAAAATTAAAAAGTTAGATAATTAAGATAACATAATTTCATCCAATACACATTGTACATTTGTTATAATTATAAACTAATTAATTTAAAGAGAAGTAAGAAATCACTAATCTTACCTAAAAGGGTTCAAAGTTATAATTGTAAATGAGAAAATGTCTTTGATATTGGAATGCTCTTATAATTTGGTACGTCTAGAAAATTTTTTATACGGCATTGTAGAGATAAGAAAAAAAAAGTAAAGTTAATTAAAGTCGATGTATAGAGAGAATAGAGAATATGATATTCATTAAATAAAAGTCTTATAATAGAACGATTTTTTTGGGGTTCAAATGTCTATTTATTTTAGCCCAAACAAGTTTAGATTTCTCACTAATTCTTATTTGAGACCGTCTTTTATAAAGACAATTCTCAAAAGCCCAGTTCAATTCTAAATATATATATCATTACTACTTTAAATATAAATTTGGACTGAACTTCTGAGAGTCATCTTTGTAAAAAACAGTCTCTAATGACGTGTTTAAAACAATAACTTCACTTAAATTGAATATTTGTAGTATCAGACAATGACTTGATCACTTAAGGGTGAACTTGTTTCAATCAATGATTTTTGTTTGAGGTTAAGAAAAGTTTATTTTTTAAAAATTATTTATTATCAAATTGATTATATATTAAATTTTGTAAAATACTTTATTTAAAATGAAGTTTTGACTAACCTATATATATACCCTATGTTTTCATTTGTTTTCTAATTTACTTTTTGCGCAGATGCTAATGCAAATTTAAAAGTCAAATATTTTCATGTTAGATGCTCCTCATTCTTTAAATGAATATATGTTATAAAATTAACATTTTTTATTTGTATAATTCTCTAAGAAAAATCACTTTGAGTGGTATCTTTTTATGTATGACGTAGGGAGTATCATTTTGGAAATATATATAATAAAATTAAAATTTATCAAAATGAAAATGATTTAGAAGAGTTATGCTGTATTCTTATTTATACCTATGGGAATTTCTTAGGTGATATGATAACACAATAACTATTGTGTTCCAACCTGAGTGAGTGAGTGGTGATACCGTGATAGAATGTAATTAGTAACACCGTTAACTTAGATAAGACTTTTCTAAACTGTAGTCAATTAAAAAACAGGAAAAATATTATAGCGGCCCAGGTAATATTTTTTTCTGAATTCGCCCCTGACTGATTCGACCCTGTTTAAGGTTCTAGATTCACCTAGTTTTTTTATATTTTATTGTCCGAATTTAGGTCCATACATTTGAGACTCAAATCTAACCACTTTATCCTTCTACAGTTTTCAAAAATAATTATATAAAAACTATTATGTGTATTTAAAAACTATTATTGTCCGGATATAAGTAATTTAACTTAGTGAGCTTATGTAATTTCAAATTGGTTATTGAATTTGTACATTAAAATTCGAATGACTTGATGAATAATGTATTTTACTTTATATACTTCCTCCGTAAACGGTTATTTGCAACTTTTACCTAAAATGGCCGTTTACTATTATTTGCAACTTTCTTTTTTTTTTCCATTTATAGAAAGTTTTTTATTAGTTTTTTATTTTCTCTCTCTTACTTTTTAATACTCTCTCTCTCTTGCTTTTTAATACTCTCTCTTACTTTTTTATACTATAATACTATAATCCCACCCCACTCAACTTAATTAATTTATTTTAATACACTACTAAAAGTTTTGCCTAGGAGTCCGCGCACCCATCCAAAGTTGTAAATAACCGTTTACGGAGGAAGTATATAATCTCTTAGTTGCATAAAGAAATAGAGAATCACTATTAAAGGAAAATGTTAATAAGCTTTATACAAATGGAAAAAATTAAAAATAGTTTTAGACCCTATGGATATGAATCTCGATCCAAGTCCAATAAAAGATAGGGTTTGGATCTTGGTCCAATTGGACCCGATCCATATCCAACACATGCATGTTCCTACTTTAAATGCCTTATTTAAGAGTTATAACACTTACTATGGATCTTAAAACCCATACTTTTGGTCTTATAACACCTATATTTAGAGCTTATAACACCTACGTTAGATATTAAAACACATAATTGAAATTTTAAAACAACTACTTTGTAACTCGAAAAGGCTTATTTTTATGTTAATATAAAGAGTTATATTACTCTTGTATGAGATCGCTTTTCGGGGAGCAAACCTCAAATAAGATGCCTATATTCTTGTAATGTATAGACGATCTATTAATGCATGAGTTAGGCGCATCTCTCGCTTCTTGAAGAGATTGTCTTATAGACACTACAATATTATTTGCTTTTAGTGGAATATATTTACCGACATTTAAGTTAAATGTCACTATTTTCAATTTCTTATAGTGTATATATAGGACATAGTGACATTTATTAGGCCCTTTAGCAGCATATTAAAAAGTCACACTAAAGTTTTTAGCGACATAAAATCTAGTGACATTTCTCACAAAAGCATTTATAGACTATAGTGACAATTACATATGCTACTAAAGACCAAATTAAGTGTCGCTAAATCACTATGGTGGAACTAAAAGTAAAAACCAATAATTATTACACTAAAAATATGAATCAGTGGCGTTTTTTTAATGTCACTAGATCCAATGTCGCAAAAAGCTAAATTTGTTATAGTGAGAATTATTTAATATAAATACTTTGTATTTTAGAACACTCTATGCGGTACAATATGCGTGCCAAATTAGGGTTTATCATGGTCAAAGCACTCCATGCTCAATTTAAGTAAATCGAGATCTGAAAAAAAAAAATTTTAAAAAGGATTATTAAAGATGGCATGCACATTTTATAAGTAAATTGAGCAGTCCTTCCTCCTATGGCTATACGATTTTGGGATGGTAAGGTTATCTTCTTGTCTTTAGCGGGGTGTGCAACTCGTATTTTCTAATTATAGGCTGACATTCACTAAGTCCAGCTCAAATTAACAGCGTGATGATGAATTTAGTCTAGTAATGTTGAAGTGTCATCCACGATTACACATGCAGTGTCTAACATTGAAGAAAGAGAAGATGATATGTTACTTTATAAATCGGCGGAGTAATCCTAGTAATACCAATTGGGTTTAGTACTGAAACTCCTTCAGCTTTGCATGTGAGTTATCACTTTTCCTTCTACTTAAATAGCTCAAACCTATTTTCACTTATTTGTTAGACCTCAAAAGTAATAATGAAATTGTTTAACTGGAGAAATCTAATTAATTCCCTTATTTTGAATGCGCTTATGACCCAGCGTAAACAAAATTACAAGAGAGATTAATCTAATTCCATTGCCTTTTATTTTCTCAACCAAACCCTTAGACAAGGTAATATCTAACTAGTTTATATAATAAAATCTCATAAATTTGATTAAAGATCATTACATAGTGAAATTCACATAATCATACATATCATGACATGATTAAAACAAGCAAATAATAAGCTAAGCTACACCACCTAGCATGAAACCCATAAAATTACTAATAATTAACATATATACATAAATATTTCCAATCACATATCATACACAACCCATTCCCCTCCCCTTTTAATAAAGAAGAAGTCTTATTCTTAAACCAAATTACTACATACCCTCCGTCGTTTTGAGTTTGCTACTGAATCTTAAATTTCTCTTCATAACATATCCTTTTTATCATAGCAAACTCAAAAGAACAGAATAGTAATATTAATATATATATTTAGTACATAATTAATAAGATTATGAGGTTAATTAATGAGTAATTAATTAACGCCTTCTAGCAGCGGTTTCTCTTTGACAATTGAAATAAACAGCAGCAACAGGAAGATCCAATTGGTTAAGTTCAGCAAATTTGTTGGTGCAGAATCGATCTCGACTGGATGGTGGAGCAACACTACCCCTACGTTTCTGCTTGAACAAGATGAACACAAACCTGTGTATGCCTATGTTTGGCCTTGGTATTTCATACGTAATTACCTCTTTCCCTGTTTTTTTTTATACCATGTACAAATACAATTGATCAATTATTGTCCGATCGTTTTGTATGAAACCGTTTCATTATGAGATAAACCCATGTTGTTATCATCATCATACCCAGTGTATCCCGTTCATAGAAAACTATGATTATGGTCTGGGGAGGGAAGAACGATGGCAGAATCATACCCATAGAGGAGAGTACGATGGGCCGACCCTAAATATTTTGGGGCCTTGGGCGAAATGACATATTGGGGCCCTTTTCCTTTTCAATTTATAACTTACATAGATTTTATTTAACCATTAATTTTGCTTTTTTGACATTGGGCCCTGAGCGACGGCCCCTCTTGCCCACCTTTAGGACCGGTCCTGAGTACGATCACAGAGATGAGATAAACCCATGTAATTAACTTATTTTTTTAATTGATCGTTTTCATATTATAAGTGATAATTTTAAAATAGTTAACGGCTCGTTTGATAGGTGGTAATAAACAATGGTAATAGGAATGAGAAATTAGTGTAATTTTGGTTGAAAACTTTTTTGGCTGCTTTGATGGCCATACTTGTACAACTTCAATCATCTCATTTTTTCATAAAATTTATTTCAATGAATTACCATTGGGAGAAGTGGTATTAGGTGGTAATGAAAATTTGTAAACAAATAAACTTTTTTGTGATCAAAGTTCCATTACCATAAAAATGATATGAAACTTTTATTGAAATTTTACTATATACATCATTTCCATTACCACTATAATTAGTTTCACTAACCAAACGGGCCATACATATAAATGGACAAGCCTAGTAAGATGAACTCAATACGAGATTGTCTCACTTAAGAATTTATTTTTGGTTATTTTTTACGATACTTTTTATTAACTTCAGATAAATTTACTTTTAGTAGGAGATAAAGATGGCGACAAAATGTTTTATTGAAAAAGATTAATTTGGATTAGGTTAATACTTCATAATTTTACTAATAAAAATATAGCAACTAAAAATATGAAAAATGTATGACATATAGTTGCATGTGTCTTACCAAAAGTGGCATCTGTTGTGCCTGGAATATCTGTTACAATCCTGTAACAAATAGGTAAAATACTTTTAGTAAATTATTATTATTATTATTATTATTATTATTATTATTATTATTATTATGAATACAGTTTGTTTTTCCTATATACTTTTTCACAATTTTTAACGTAAATTTTGACACTCATTATCTCTAAACACATACTTCTATTTAAAAAAATTACTTCCTCCGTATTTGGTTATTTGCAACTTTTACCAAAAATGGCGTATACTATTACTTGCAACTTTCTTTTTTTTCCATTTATAGAAAGTTTTTTATTACTTTTTTATTATCTCTCTCTTACTTTTTTATACTCTCTCTTACTTTTTAATACTCTCTCTCATACTTTTTAATACTCTCTCTTACTTTTAAATATTATAATACTATAATCCCACCCCATTAACTTCATTAATCTATTTTAATACACTACTAAAAGTTTTGCCTAGGAGTCCGTAAAGGACCCCAAAGTTGCAAATAATTAAATACGGAGGAAGTATAAAAAGTAAACAACAAAAATTTAGACTATGATACAAAATTAACAAAAAAATACCACACAAATTTGTTTTATTATTTATGTATATCTTAGATTTCTTATTTAATTTCACTCCTCGAGTATAAATTTGGTTGATAAGTTTTATATAATCATAAGCATGTTATACTTTTCACTAATTAATTCTTTATTGATTAGGTCTTCTCACCTAAGAAGACTTCAATTAGATAAACTCAAACTATTTAAAAAGTACCAAGTCCTATACAAGTATGAATTAGGATTTTATTTGTTTCCTTTTACGTTTTTCTACTAATGGACCTTTTTATGTAGACCCATCTCATTTTGAGACGGAAATGAGACAGTCTTGCACAAAATTTTTGTATATTTTTGTCAAGAAACCAACTCAACCAAAAACTTAAGCTGATGGTTGAGGCCCCCAGAATATGTTATATACTCTAACACGCCTACTCACACGATAGCCCATTGGGCTAGAAGTGATGCAACACAGGCTCTCCCCATGCCTAGTGCTAAATATTCCACTTAAATGAGGGGTGGTTGAGATTCGAACCCGTGACCTCTTGTCACGTTGGCTTCTGATACCATGTCAAGGAAGCAACTCAACCAAAAGCTTAAGTTTTTGGTCGTTGAGTTGGTTCCTTGACATGTTATCAAAAGCCAGTGTGACAAGAGGTCACGGGATCGAATCTCAACCACCCCTCATTTAAAGTGGAATATTTAGCACCAGGTATGAGGAGAGCATGTGTTGCATCACTTTTAGCCCAAAGGGCTCTCGTGTGAAGGGGGCGTCTTAGAGTATATAACATATCTAGGGGCCTCAACTATCAGCTTAAACTTTTGGTTGAGTTGGTTACTTGACAATTTTTTTTGAAAGGGTTTAATTTAGGAAGATACCAGTGAAGATGCTCTCTCAGATAAGGATCACTGGGTCCAGGAACATCTGGATCGGTCATAATCTACAGAATGAACACAATAACCTCAGTTAGTAATAAGTCTACGTTGTATGTGTTGATCACTGATTAAGTCATGATAACTTCAAAGGATTTCAGCTAACATTTTACTTTTGTTTAATATAAGAACTTTTAAGAAAAGTCTATATTAATTAGTTAATATTCAAAAGTAATCTTGGAATAAATAAAAATAAAAAGTTGTACATTTATATAAACCTATAAACAATTATTCAATATTAATTTATCAAAACTATTTGCATGAAGTAAAGAATTACTCTCTTTGATTCTATTTAGTTGTTATATTTCCTTATTTGACAAATTTATATTAATTGTCGCATTTCCTTTTTTGTCAATTTTTTTACCTAAATACCCCATATTGACACAAGTAATGTCCAAAATGCCCCCACTTAATTACTACTTGCAATACCCCAACTACCACCTTTACAATTAATATAATTATTTAAAATACCTCAACTACTCACTATTTAATAGACCACACACCACCCTTAATAACCGTGCCCAAGCAAATTGGACATCTAAATAGAATTGGAGGGAGTAGTTCATATCTTCCTTTTTTTTCGTATTCTCTCTATCCAAACACATTGCAAAGTAATACTCCCTCCGAATCATTTTAGATGTCCCATTTCCTTATTTGGCAAAATCATATCAATTGTCCCATTTTCTTTTTTGTCTATCTTTTTTTTACCTAAATACCCCCACTTTTCCAATTTCCAATACTCAACTACCACCTTTACAATTAATTTAATTAATTAAAATATCCAACTACCTCATTTTTAATTGGACACCACACCACCCTTAATAACCGTGAAAATCCAAATAAGACATCTAAAATGATTCCAAGGGAGTAATAAAAAAGCATAAAAATATGGATGAAGTAAAAAAATAGTTCATACCAAAGTGAAAAAGGATTTCATATCACCATCATGAACTTGAACCCTAGGTTTAAGAGTGACTAAAGAAGGGAAGAGTTCATGACCATTATAAACTTGCTTATTGTTATAAGTGACAGACATTCTTACACTTGGGCTAAAAGGGTATATAACATCCCCTATTACTCTTCCAATTGTAAGAGGGTCAGATTTTGCCATTTCAAAGCCTTAATTTATATTTATATATCAAAATAATTATGGTATGTAAGTTTTTCTTTGAGGGTGTCTAGATGACATTGGTTGAGATGAACTCATTATGTATATATAGTGGCAAGAAAAGCTCTTATTATTCTTCATTACAAAAAGGAATAATGTAAAAGAAAATATATCAATAAGGGGCTAAGAAGTTTATTATGGGTAGAATTGAAAAATGGCCAATCTAAAGTGTACTTAATAATATTATTAGTTTCAAATTCTAGTGTATGTCATTTTGATATCTTCTATATTATCAACTAGAGGTGTTCATTTAGGTTATTAGATTTTGTTGAAATGCCCATTATTACCCACATGTGAGTTGTCCCACATTGGAGAAAGAGAAGAGTATGCATCACTTTATATACTCAAGGAGTAACTCCTACTATTACCAATTGGTTTTAGTAGTGAACATTCTTTGGGTTTATGAGTGGTCTACTTCTTCTCCTCCTTGTTTGGGTTGCCCAGACCCATTTTCAAAATTCTATCAGATTTTATTTCGGGTCAGGTGTTTTGGATCAGTACAAATTAATTAGGTTTTGTGTATACATTGGTTTTTACATAATTGTAAATTCATTTCTAAGTGGGGTCAAATTGGGTTCGGTAACAGGGTCCGATTGTCGGGTCTGTTTTAAACACCTATATTGCCAGTACAAAGGGGTGAAGAGATAGTTTAAGGTTTTTTTATTCTCGTCAACTTATTTTCTACATGAGTTATAAATATTTTGGTTTTATTAGTTTTAATTTAGTATGACGCAATTGAATTGCAATTAGTTAAATTTGATAATTTCTTCGTGAAAAACAAAGCCGAGTGTCTCAAAGGTTGCATAATCATAATGCATAAATATAATTATTGAAAGGAGAAAAACCCTTAAAATGTATGCTATGTACTTTTTGATTTTATTAATGTTGTTTTTCTGCAGATAGTTTTACTACAAACGTAAGATTGATGAGTTAATAATAATAATGTACTTTTTGATTGGTACGCTACTCATTTGAGTTTACTTCATTTTAGTTCTTCATATCATTTTTAAATTTTTTTATTGTTATATTTTACAATAATTAACTTGATGCATATCACATATGCTATGCACTAATTTTGAATGCTAGTGGTTTGTCTCATTTTAGTTTTTCATATCATCTTTGATTCTTATATGTTTTGGAATAACTTAGGACATGCTCAATAAATAGATAATACAAGTTAGTATATCTTTGGGGTATGTACATCAAACCCTAAAAATAATAGGCGTATGTACTATGTACGTGAGGTTAGCTTGCATTCTATTTGATGTATACTTTCTTCGTTCTGAAATACTTGCTACATTTTGATTTTGTGCACTATTCATCGTTCAAGCTTATTTTACATATTGCGACTAATGTATAAGTAAAAATATAGTTAAGAGCGATTTTGTTTGAATCGTCTAATCGCATACTTTTATAATATTAACTTTTTATTATTTTTAGATTTGTATGATTCAACATATAATTAAACAAATTAACGCATTGGAATATGTTAAAAAGTGAAATGTAACAAGTATAATTGAACAGAGGAAATATTATTTAGATCCATTTTATGAGTATTCTTATCTTCAATGCTAGTAAAAAGCTTCGAATAATGTAATGTAATCTTCTTGGTGTACTTGCACGGTTGCACCATTCAATTGAGTTTATAAGCCATCTAATCTTCTTGGTTTCCACCATTTGTCATTGTGGTAAAGTTAAACTAAATTTGATGTCAAATACGTTAAGTTGAATTGAACTTATTGTCATGTGAGTATATAATCGAGAAAAAATAAAGTGTACATATTTCATAAATATTTTTAAATATTACATCAAACCCTTGCTTGTTTTCAAGAGTTGACCTAGTTTTTAAGTGTTTAATGGAACACATAGTTAAAAATTATTGAAAAAATTATCTTGAATAATTTAATATTTTATTGATTTTCTTACAATAAATGAACTTTCGATTAATCATAATAATCCTAATTTTAAGGTCACTTATCCAAGAACGTTGTTACCCATATGGTGACCGATTTTTGCAGGTTAATTGTTATGAAAAACAAGAAAAATAAACTCAAATGTCAAAAATATCAAAAATAAAAAGCTAAAATCAAAAAAATAAACTTACTTGATTTTTTTATTTTTTTTCAATTTTTTATAATATAAATATTTTTAAATAATACATCAAACCCTTTGATTTTTTTATTTTTTTCAATTTTTTATAATATAATCTAATCAAAAGTAGAGATAAATGTAGGAAAATCAGTAAAATATTTGACTATTCTGGATCGTTTTTCCAAAATTATTTTGTCCGAAACTCTAATCTTTTAGAGTCGTAAAGTTGTGAAGCCTGAAAATTAAGTGAACTTTTTATAGGGTATTTGACAAAATAGTTTGTTAGGTCTTTCAATATAAACTGACGGTTGGAAGGTCAAATCATCCAATGTTAATATTTGATAAATTAGTTGGCTTAAACAACTTATTTCTACGAATAAATAGCAGTGAATTCAATATTAGCTACGCAAACTAGTTAAAAAATCAATTGATCAAATCAACCAGTGTGATCATGATTAGCTGGGCAAACTAGTTAAGAAAATCAACTAGTCAGCTATCAGTTACTAGCTATCAGTAGTTATCTAAACACCCTTATATAAAAGTTGCAAATTACGTAGGTGGTTCAAAATATTACATCTATTTAGAAATACTTACAAGTGATAGTGCTAATCAGTCGCAAGTATAATAAAATCGAAAAAGTATACCTTATTTGTAAAATAAACTTAGATATGAAAATTTCTAGTTTTTAAAAATCCAGACAAGAAGAATTTAATTAGAAGTTGCATAAAATTCTTGAGCTATTATAGAGTCTAGAAACTTTTGCTTAAGAGGCAAATCTCTAAAGAAAAAGAGTGCATTTTTTGAAAAAGAATCTCATCATACAACCAAAAGATCATTAGGTTAGATTAAACCTTGATTAACATAGAATTATGAAATATAAAGTAATTCCACCATTAATAAAATAAATTTCCAAATTAAAAGTGATGGAATTAGTCACTTAGTGATGAGTCGTCATTTCAATTAAAGGGATTCATTGTTTTTTCTTTTTGCTTCTTAAATTAGTAAATAACATAAATGAATTACTAGAGATGGAAAATAATAGCACCCATTTTCTTAATGTTGTCATTACACTAATTCATTATCATAATTATGCTAAAAAATTTAATTATATTAATAATAATATAAATTATTTAATTGCCACCCAATTGATTCGGATTCAGCCACAATTTTGATTGATTTATAAGTATTTTGTTTTCTTTAGTACATATGCTAAGTCCATTTGTATTTGTAGCCTCTATATTGACATTGTATAAATTTATGAATGCCAGCAATTATTGGGAAAAACACGAGGTGCACACACTTCACAAGCCAAGGAAATATATGTCATCACAAAACTATAAGGCAGTAGGAAGAAGGTTTCCAATAACTTATTTAGTATACGGGAATTGAGCCTTGTGGGATGTATATATGAGTATATTACTCATTTGTCCTTATGAAATTGTCACATTTTTCATTTTAGTTTATTCTTGTAACTTTGCAATATTTTTATTTTGGTTAGTATTATGTCTTCAGCTTGTGTTGTGATTTGCAAGTACCTTATGTTATACGATTTCGCTGTCTCACTCATTCCTTTTTAGGGGCTTGCTTGGCTGGGGTTAAAATGACTGTTTGCATCTTTTTTTGCTCTCTAATTGGAGGAAGTACGGGTATGGTCTGCGCATTACTGCCCATGGACCATGACTTTATACAAAAATAATGGGTTGATGACTTAACCTTGACTATGACTATGACTATGACTATAACTCTCCTAGTTTTAGTTCTACTAACACGTCATTTTCTTTATTTTTGTGCCAATGTTTATTATTGCAATAGCAAAATATTATAATAATTAATAAGTCGACTCGACCTGATCATATATTTAAAATGTTAAAAACTAATGTGATTATGCTACAACCTACAACTAGATAGGTCGATCCCTCTTTAGTTAAGAAATTATCAATTACATAAATCACGCAGATTAAAAAATTGGTAGGATCATTTAAATTGAATAGAAAATATTAAAAAAGAGTTGACATGTATGAATGAGAATAAAGAAAGTGACAAAGATAATTTTTTAAAAGAAAATTGTAGCAATGTAAAAAAGACGGACTGAAAAGAAAAGTAACGTACTCTTTTGGGACAAGATGGAATATGCTACGTATACAACTAGTTTGGGGGCATAAGGAAAAACAATATTAGAACTAAATGGAATACAACAACAACAACAATAACATGTTCACAAATTCTTGCTATAGACCGTCTTTAGCATAGACGGGTAAATGTGGGTCAGTCCACTTTGCAAAATAAGTAACTAATTGGTCATCAGCCTTATTTTTAAATTTAAAATCATTGGGTTGTGCTGTTAGAAGAGTTGTCATTGCCATATACGGTCTCTCATGAGACCTTCTGTAACATGTTATAGCGTTGATATAAAACATTTTTAAGTTAATATAAACTAATATATCAATTTCAATGGTCTTCCACATAAATTCTTCTCCCTTCTTTCTGATTTTCTTCCATGCATCTTAAATTTTATGTCTTGATAAAAAACAGTAAAGGTAAAGGACACTCTCAGTATCCCGCACAAGGCAGAGGTCCGGGTGGAGGGTTTTCTTTTTTCTGAAAGATGCGGACAAATCATACCCGTTCCCCCAAGGAGAGAGTAAAGAGAAATGCGCACAGTCAAAAAACCCCCAACAAATACCTACGCCCAACAGGGGTCGAACCCAAACCTTCTATTTCACATGCAGATGCTCTATCGCGCCACAAGCGCTTTTTAGTTAAATTTGAAATCTTGATCCTTCATATCATTTTCCACTCTTGTCCACTAAGTCATCTTTAATCTTCCACGCTCTCCTTTTAAGTCTCTTAAACTTCAACTTTCTATCTTCCATTGTACAAATTTGCAAAACCAAATTTCCGCTTCACTATTACATTTTGATGGTATAAATATCCTTGAGCATCAATTTTCATAATTTATAGAATACCTTCAATACTTTTAGCATATTTTAACGCCATTAAGTGCGTAAAAGGTTGATTTTTCTACCAATTAATATAAAACCTACGGAATTTCCCAAAATCATGACCAAATTTTAGCATATAAAAAAATAATTTTGTCCAATCAACATTCTGATCTCTTACACAACTTGATCATTGTCAAAAATCCGATCCATTGTATAATTGAATTTATAATAACTTATTACCAAAAATAATTGACATGAACAAAACTCAATAAAAATCTATATATTATAAATATAATCTGAAAGTTATAACCACAAAAAGTATGAGATATAGTTATATAATCCCATAATTTTTTTTTTAAATAATATAATCCCATAATTTACTCCAGACACAAAACTCAAATTTGTTTTAGAAAAAAGAAAAATTATGTGAATAATGCCACTTTTTGTTAGTTTTTCTACAATAATATCAAATTTTGATTAACCATGAATAACACCAACTTATGGGGTTTTTTCAAAGAATAATACCAACTTTAGTTTATAGGTAATTTACCAATCTCCTATAGTTCGATTTTTAACCAGTTGGGGATATTATAGAGAAACACCACTACGTTAGTATTATTCAAAATTAATCAAAAATTGGTATTATTACAGGAAAATAAGTAAAAAAGTCTATTATTCTTAGTAATTATTCTTTTTTTTTTCTATAATAACTTGCACAAAAATGCTTTTAATGTACCAATTCCTGAATCACAAATCTTACTCAAAAACTTATCATCAAAGGCATATAATATATAACTATTTATTCCCTAACCATGATAAGTCATAAATTTCAGATCTAAACTTTTGTAAGTTAAATTTCAGAAAACGTAAATTAATTAAATAAATAACATAAACAAGACAAACTACAATACTTAATTACAAATTAAAGCAACAAATTAAGAAGAACTACTTGGATGAAATTAATAATTTTTTTGATGTCTAAGGTAATTCAAAAGGAATGATTAGAGCTTAATGTAAGAATTAAGTCATTCCTCAATAAAGTTATCTCATCTAGCAATGTATTTTAGAAACTGATAGAATTTAGAAAATGGGCCTGGGTAACCCAAACAAGGAGGAAAAAAAGTAGACCACTCATAAACCCAAAGAAGGTTCACTGCTAAAACCAATTGGTAATAGTAGCAGTTACTCCTTGAGTATATATAAAGTGATGCATACTCTTCTCTTTCTCCGATGTGGGACAACTCACATGTGGGTAACAATGGGCACTTCAACAAAAACAGTCTCTAAAGAGAGCACCTGATTTTAAAATGGATTCTTTTATTATATAAAAAAATAAAATTTTTTCCTCCTCAAGAAAAATAATTTAAGAGAAAATATATCGTAATATTATATTATTTCAAATATAAAAATGGATTTACAAATGAATCACTTAAAAAGTGTTGCTCGAAACCGGGCCTGAATAGCACCATCTAATATTTATGGGCCCTTATTTCGGGAGCCTTAGGCGGTCGGCTACCCGGGATGCCCACAAACCCACGGGTCTAGAGCGTTGACTTGCACATACACTCGGTGAGGTTCATTATTTCCCAAAACCATATGGCCATAGGAGAATTAGCTCACCAAGTATATATGCAAGTCTACAACCCACTTTTTTATCGATGTGGGATCTTGTCTCACATGTGAAGTATTTCCAACACTCCCCCTCTTATGTGAGCCACATCATTCCAGGAACCACCTTCGGCTCTTGATACCATATCAAGGAACCATTTCAACCAAAAGCTTAAGCTGATGGTTGAGGCCCCAGAATATGTTATATACTCTAACACGCCCCTTCACACGAGAGCCCGTTGGGCTAGAAGTGTGGATGCAACCCAGGCTCTCCTCATACCTGGTGCTAAATATTCCACTTAAATGAGGGGTGATTAAGATCGAACCCGTGACCTCTTGTCACGTTGGCTTCTGATACCATATTAGGCCTTGACATCGTCACATGATCTCACCGTGGGTCCGTGGCCCACTCGTGGGGACACGGGACACCCGTGGGCTCGGGCCTACAAACCCACGAGTCTAGAGCGTTGACTTGCACATACACGCGGTGAGGTTCATTATTTCCTAAAACCATATGGCCATAGGATAATTAGCTCACCAAGTATATATGCAAGTCTACAACCCACTTTTTTTATCGATGTGGGATCTTGTCTTACATGTGAAGTATTTCCAACAAAGAGTCCCCCGGCTCAAGGGTTTTCAAAGAGAGGAACCTGCAGATATCTGAAATCCTGTATCTTACATCCATGTTAGCCAAGAATAAAGATCAAGCAAAATATAAGACTTCAATTCTGTACATACAAATAGAGCAAAGGCACAAATATACAAATACCAAGATAAGAGCAAGAAAAAGGTAGAGCACAACCAAAACGGGCAAAGACAAAGACAAACAGAAAGTAAAAGGGACAAGTTTAGTAACTTGGGACGTGAATAAGTTAATTTTTTGTATGTATAATAATGTATGTTTGGTTAGCAATATAGAATGTAAAGATCAATTATTAACGATGGTGATTGTAATTCGAAGTGAAATATTTAATTAATGTATTATACTTGATTCTTGTTCTTATAATTGACTTCCAAGAAAAATGTAAATAAAAATGTTTTCAAAACACTTGTCTATAGATTGTATGTTGATTAGTTTAACGGAATCAATCACAGAAAAAGTAAGAATATCTAGCTTTTAGCTAGAACTTGTACAAACAAGATAAAAAACACAAAAATAAATGAGAGTATAATTAGGATCGTTCCTGACATTTTATGGGTCGTAGGCAAAAAAAAAAATGGAGCCCTATTGCGAAAATTTTAAGAAATAATCTTAAAAAACAATGATTTTAATAAAAATTTGAATTCCTCTTATGGGATACATACTAATTGTCCTATGGTCAGTGACAGATCCAGAATTTAAAATTATGGGTATCACCAATATGTTGAATATTATATTAATAAAAAAATGTATATTTTTAGTTGTAAAATGAACAACCCTAAAAATTTTCATTATTAACATGTAAGTAAAATATCGCAATATATAATAATTGCATGTCACTGTTATTATAAAATAAAAAGGGAGATAAATATCATCCACATCGCGTCGTACAAGCTTATAAGTTACAAGTTACAACGAGATTAATGAAAAATATATGCAAGTAAGATCTTGTTTGAATCGTCTAATCGCTTACTTTTATAAAATTAAACTAACTTTTTATAATTTTTGGATTAGCATATTTCAACATAATGATTAAAATAATATATTTTATTTTAATTGATATAAATAATATATTGTTCAACTCAAAAAAAAATATATTATATTGCATAAAAAATTAAATAGAAAATTATTTTATAAAAAAAAACATGGGTACCTATGCTACCCATTGTTATATGGTTGTTAGGCTCTTGACCTATAAAAATTTTTTTTAAAAAAAGTAAAAATATTTTCATAATTATATCAATGAGCTCGAAAACACTAATGAGATAACAATGATCGTAAAGTGTATAAAAACATCTTGGTTGGTAAATAATAATTTATGTAAATTCAAAAATAGGCAATAGCAATAGGCAGGGCCGTCGATCGGCAAGGGTAAAACGGGCTACCGCCCAGGGCCCCGTGTTTTTTAGGGTTCAAAAAACTTATTTTGATGTATATAAGTGATACTAATTTGAATTAAATTTATATATAACTTACATTTTTTGCTAAGTAATATGAGTTTTTAGGTTTTTTTAGTAAGTAGTTTAAAAAAATACAATAATAAAACAAAAGATATATTATATTATGCGTTATGTTTTAAGTTTTTAAGGGCCCATTTTTATCTTTTGCTCTGGGGCCTAAAAATAAACGGAACGGCCCTGGCAATAGGCAATAGCAAGCTTAATTATAGATTTAAACAAGTTTAGAAAAGTTTAAATTGTCTAGTTTCAATTAAAAATGACAATCCTTAGAAATAGTTTCCTTTTGCAAGACAAATGACAGCTATCGTCTATCAATCTAATATTCCCCTAATTATTCTACATCTCGTCATTTATTGTTTCAGTTCTTTTAAATTAATATATTTACCGTATGTTTGGCAACTTGGAATTTATTTTTAAATATTGAATTGGGTTAAATATTATATTTGGGAAATCTTGAATTTGAAATTTGGAATTGACTCAATTTCATAGACTTTTAATAACAATGTAAAATTTGGTCAAGAGTCAAAATTTGCAAATTCTAAGCCTTTAGGTGTCATTTACAATTCTTGAATGGGAATATCAAAATCAAATTTCTTATTTTCAACGTTAGTCGTTTAATGAGTGACACCTTTTTAAGAACTTTTAAATTTTTCAAAGGTGAGTGTTCTCACATGTGGACATTGAAGCCAATTGTATTCGCCTATACTTTCAAGCACAATATATTATAAATTTATTTATAAAAAAATTAGTAGCTTTAAGAAAATTTGGGTTGAATAAGATTTCTTTAATTATATTCCTATATATATTTTATAAGGTTGGAAGTTGAACAACTAATACACATGGAAATAATGATTAAAAAAATAAAATGATGTAATTGAAATAACAAATTCTCTTTCTATTAAAGATAATTTTAAATTAATCTAGTAAAAAAAAAGCTTTATGAGAAAGCAAATTTGTTATATAGTAATAAGCTAGTATATTTATTAAAATACTTAAGTAAAACTTCTAAATAGCTAATAATTTTTGTGTTGAGGTACGAAAAATCATGTACTACCTCCGTTTATATTTATGTGCAACTTTTAGCCCAAGCACGGTTGCCAATGCAAAACTTTGTAGGGATAAATTAGAGGAAGTAGGTATAGGTAATTAAGGGAAAGAAGGAGAGAGAAAATGATGGAAGTAGAGATAGGTAAGTAAGAGAAAGAAGGAGAGAGGAAGTAGGGATAGATAATTAAGGGAAAAGAAGGAGAGAGAAAATGATGTGATATGTAATTAAAGGAGAGAGAAAATGATGGGATAGGTATTTAGATAGGTTATTTTTTTACTAAAAAGGGAAAGAAAAAATGAGTTGCACATAATTTTTAGCGAACAAAAATGGCAAAAGTTGCACATAAATATAAACGGAGGTAGTATTAAAAGAGAAATACAAAGATTTTAAAGAGATAATCAAGTTCAACTTTGAAAGTTATAATTACATTAATTTTCAGAGCAACGTTCCCAGAAACACTAAATATTTTATTTCACAAAGACTTCACGTCTAAACAAGCCCTAAGTCATAATCCACCTCATTGCCACTATGCATTTTGAAGGACTGGTTAGGCAAATCATCTATTTCTTGATACTGACTTGGGCGTTGGAGAAGGTCCCCGAAAGGACCACCTTCCGGATCTTTCTAACCCTTGTGTTGATATTTTCAGGCTTTAGTCATCAAAACTATTAAGATCTTACTGCATAACCAGTAAGGAATTAAAGATCTTGAGCCTCACCAGCATAATCTTCCTAATTAAAACACAAATTAGGGAGATTGTTAACTTAGTTAATTGACTTGCAAAACATGACAGGAACATATTGTGAGAATGTAATTTGAAATTTTGAAATTCTTTGAAATCCCAATAAATTTAGGGAAAATTACATTAAAAACTCCAAACTATTCGTGGTTTAAATATAAAACTCCCAACAATTATATTGATTATTATTTAAAACTCCCAACTTTAGGCCCAATTTATATTTAAAGTCCAAGATGAATTATGGTCGGATAAATTGGTTTTAGTTGAGAAGTAGTGGGACCTAATTGTATTTATTAATCACCTCACCCCTTTGACCTTACACGACCCTTCACGTACCCTCCCATTTTAACAACATGGTAATCGGTTAAACAAGTCATAAAATTGTATCGGTGCTTTGAATTTAAAATGAGCTTAAAGTTGAGAGTTTTGAATAATAATCAATAGTTGGGAGTTTTATATTTAAACCGCGAATAATTGGGAGTTTTTAAAGTAATTTTCCCATAAATTTACCCCTTACTATCACTACTCATCAAGAGCATCAAAATCTCCTTTTTCTTTTACATAATTTACGTTTTGATTATTTCTTCTATCTTGCTTTTTTTGTGATTTTTATTTTTTCAAATGTAAACAGAATTGATTTACTTGTATTTGAAACGAGCTTTATGCTAATAATTTGTATATTAGGCGTTTCTCACGATAAAAACATCTCATACAAAAATTTGTAAACAGAATTTCGTCTTCAATTTTATTTTGTATAAATTTAGTCCACACAATATTAGTGTTCACCAACTTTTAAAGATATTAAAATAGTAAGTATTTTCACTTGACAAGTACAATTATTAGGCTTCTACTCTATTTTAAGCATAGTGCAAACTAAAATAGTGTGGATCATATATATATAAAACTTTCACGTCGTTCGCAATGGTTAATTCACTAGATAATGATCATAGTTTCTATGAATGGATAGAGGTGGTACAAAAATGATGAATACTTCAACCACCTAACATGCTGACATTTACTATTCACCGGTGAATCATGAATGTAATGAAACCGTCCATTACGACTAACGTTATATCTTGAAAATAAATTCTCATTATACATTTTCGATTATGTTTGTGTCAAGGAATCAATTCAACCAAAAGCTTAAGCTGATGGTTGAGGCCCCAGGATATGTTATATATTCTAACACGCCCCCTCACACAAGAGCCCTTTGGGTTAGAAGTGTGGATGGAGCACATGCCCTCCTCATACATGGCGCTAATATTCCTCTTTAAATGAGGGGTGGTTGAGATTCGAACCTGTGACCTCTTGTCACTCTGGCTTCTGATACCATGTCAAGTAACCAACTCAACCAAAAGCTTAAGCTGATGGTTGAGGCCCCAGGATATGTTATATACTCTAACAGTTTGCAGTATATCCCGTATTACAAATTTAATTTAGAGTACTTATCGTGAAACCAACTCAATTAAAAGTTTACGCTGATTCAGTGCCGTTCCTAACAATTTTTGGGCCCTAGGCGAAAAATAAAAAAAAGGCCCTTAGTCATGCGCTTAACTAAGAATTCTAATACTGCAAGTTCGATTCATGATAGATGCTACTTATGCAAATACTAAATTAATTATAAGAATCAACTCAATTTGGGCCCCTACATGAGTTGGGCCCTAGGCGGTTGCACCTCAAAACTACCCTCAGGAACGGCCCTGCGCTGATTGTTGAAGTCTTATGATATGTTATATACTCTAACACGTCTCCTCATACGAGAGTGTATTAATTAGCTAGAAGTGTGGATGCAATACAGGTCTTCCTTATACTTATTGCTGAATATGAGACCTCTTGTTACACTGAGTTCTAATAGCATGTCAAGAAACCAACCCAACCAAAAGCTTAATTTGATGGTTGAGACTCAAAATATGTTATATACTCTAACAATCTTCTCCTAATTACATATAGTACTTTAAATAATTTGATGTTGTCCTTGTTTAACTAAGATCTACACCGACTCAAATTTAATTTTTGAAAAATTTTAAAAAATATTCCCTCCTATTTATAGAGGATAGGACATTTTCTTATTAGGTCGGCCAATTCACTGAAAATGTCTCATTTTTATTTTTGTCATTCTTTTTTACCATTTTACCTTTATTACAACAACACAACAACACATAAATATCAATACCTCAGCGCCAGCCTTATGGGATGGGCAAGAGGGGCCGTCGCCCATGACCTCATGTCAAAAAAACAAGTTATTAATGGTTGTAGAAGGGTATATATATAGGTGATGCATTACAATGGAAAAAAGGCTCAAATGTGTTATTTAGCCCAAGGCCCCAAAATATCTATGATCGGCCTTGCAATATAGAAAAAGAGAGTTTTCTACTCACTTTTAAGTGGTCCCTCGTCCCTCCTTAATTTTAGTGCAAAACCCAAATATCTCATTCGCTATAAATACGAGTATAAATTTGAATTTGAGCTAATTTCACCTCTGCATCATCCACACCTTATTATTTTCAATTTCTTTATCAATTATTTTTTAATTGAAATATACAATTTTAAATGTAATCATATGGTTTTTATTAAAGGTGTTCATTCGGGTGATCGGGTCGGTTTCGGACGGGTGCCATTCGGTTCGATTGTATTTCGGATCGGTTATATTTCGGTTGTTTGTTATGACGGGTCACACTCGGATCGGGCCGGTTAGTCACGATTCGGTTAAAGATCGGTTATCCGAGCTATCGGGTTAGCATCGGTTCGGTGCCGGTTGAAGTTCGGGTCGAGTGTTAATCGGTATCGGGTTGTCATCGGTTAATAATTGGTTCGGTTTTGTCGGGTACAGATCGGGTTCGGTTTTTTAGAAAACAGAATTCCGTTACGTATTACTAGTTACTATCGATCAAAAACAAAATAGTTAAAATGCAAATCAATTAGTGATCATTATTACTTTGTTACTTTTACATGTTTGACCAAAAATTAAAAATATAAAATTCTATAAATTTTTCTCTAGTACGATTAAAAGTAGTTTAATAAACATTGACCATTGATTATTAGCTCTAAATATATGAAATCATGTATTTATTAGATTAACTAATAAAATGATTGAATATAAGTATATCATACTTCTATCTTAAAAATTGGTTCAGATTTAAAGCAATTCGATCAAAAATTTGTTCGGGTTAAGTCGGTTTTAGCCGGATCGAGTTTGGTTTCGAGCATGATTCGGGTAGGATATGACTCGGGTCGGTCATTTTTAGGTTCGGGTAATCTCGGTTAACGGTTATGTGTCGGTTACAAAACTCGGTTACAGTTCGGGTTCAACTTTCCCATTTTCGTTTGTCAACCGGTTCGGGTACAACATCGGTTCGGGTATTGTCGGATCGATAAACCTGAAACCAGAAGATATTTTCGGGTCGATTTACTTTCGGTTTCGGTTCGGGTTTTCGGGTCGGGTCACTTTTGAACAGCTCTAGTTTTTATATATAACATTGTTAAGAGTATATAGATACATGAGGCTTCAACCATCAGCTTAAGCTCTGATACCATATCAAAAAACCAACTCAACCAAAAACTTAAGGTGATAATTAAGACCCCATAATATGTATATACTCTAACAAACATAACGTAACTTAAAAAGAAATTGGAGTTATTTGAAGTTGAAACCGTAGAGAAGGGGTGGCATGCATGCCATTTAGTTTATTTTGTTTTTTGGGAATTTGATGTTTGTCTATTTTCAGCCTTGATTCCTGCCGTTAGATGTTATAATGTTGTAGAAACAAGCAGAAATTTACAGAACTTGGAATACAAATTATACTCTTACAACAAAGAAGCACATACAGAAGCCTACTGGAAACTATTCAGTAATTTTCTTACTATGCTTAGCTTGCATGTTGCATCTATTTGTTGTTTTTGTTCTGAAATATTGATTTTTTTTTTTTTTGTATTGAGTGTTTTCTATATTTTTTTTCTTTATTACAGAATTTTTTTTATAGATTTTATTTGCATGCTTAGCATATATAATACCAATTGATAAATTAGGAAAATGATCATTACCGGTGGGCTTGGCGGATTCAGGAAAAAAAAATGAGTGATGACAATTTAAGTAAAATGCATATTATGGGTTTTGATCCCTGATTAAACATATGATAGACATTTAATATTTGATTTTAGGAAAATTTGATCAAAATAATCCCAACAATCACCCGTTGGCTAACAATAATCCCAACTATTTTCATAATTTGTTGAAACCATACCCACCTTTCTTTTAACCGAATGCAACATGTAACATTTCCACTTTTTTCTTTCCTTTTTGATTAGTAGATAAAGGAAAATGGTTAATTTTAAATAGTTAAGTAAAAAAAAGAAAAAAAAAAAGTGGAAAATTTACCTATTCCAGCCGATAACAAAGGGGTGGGTATGTTTTCAACAAATTATGAGAATAGGAATTATTAAAATTGATAGTTGAGATTATTTTTGGCTAACAAGTGATAGTTTGAGATTATTTTGAGCAAATTTTCCTTGATTTTATTATGAATTTAAGTGATGTTAACATACTTCAATAATACTTCTATCATGTTGGATCTGCACTAAATACACAATATAATTAATGGCTAATTATTTCACTATTAATGATGCTTTATAATAATACTTTATTTATATAAGCAAATTGGAATGTTAAAAACATGTGCAAGGTGATTGACTACACATAGGCATATAGCTTTCTAAATTATGAGGTTTTAAATATTAATTTCTACTCCTTCTCTGATTTGCACCATTTTAGTTTGTCATACTAATTTTACATCTTTTTTTAGTAATGATCTCAATTCTCACCAATAAACTTATACCTCTCTTCATTTAACTTCTTATTTCTATCAATAATTTACTTTTTGTCTATTTTCCAACTCAATTTCCCTTTACACTAAATTTCACTTATTTTACAACTTATACAAAATGAAAAGGAGAAAATGAGTATTGTTTACATTATTTATGCTTGACTTTAACTCGTTTCTTTTAGCCTCATGATCGCAAAATAACATTTATAAACTAGTCATAAAAAGTTATACGTGGTATGTTTTTGCTTCGCCCCTATCAACAAACTTCTTGACTATAGTTGGTTTGTTTTACCCTTTACAATAGTATTTTCACTACGAACATTTACTGTCCGTTTTGTTATTGGTACTAAATGGTAATAATGAGAATTATCTATAGTGTAAATTTCATCAAATGTTCAATATGATTCCCATGGTAATGAAACTTTGATCGTAAAAAAGATTTTTTATTTTCAAATATTCATTACCACCTAATACCACATCTCCCAATGGTAATGCATTGGAATGAATTTTATAAAGAAAATGAGATGATTGAAGTTGGACAAATATAACCATCTAAGTAGGCAAGACATTTTCCAACAAAAAATACACTAATTTTTCATTCCCATTACCACCGTTTATTACTATCTACCAAACTGGCCGTTTATCTTATAAGTAAATTAAGAAACCTATGTATGTGTAATGCAGAAATGTTGGTAGCAGTTATTTTAAGTACTCTAATAGGTGGTGCAATATACTTGTATATGTTAATAAAGCCACCTCCTTCAAGAAGATGTGGTTCAGTAAATGGGCCTCCTGTTACTTCACCTAGAATAAGACTAAGTGATGGAAGGTACTTAGCATACAAAGTCCGAGGAGCAACCAAAGCAAATGCAAAATACAAAGTAATATTGAGTCATGGTTTCTTTGCTTCAAAAGACACTTATATTCCTTTGTCAAATGTAAGAATTTCTTACACTTTACACTTTATGTTATTCATAAAGAAATCTCTTTCATTCTAAGATTCTAATCTCATATCTGCTTCGTTGTAAAGGTTTCAAAACAAATGAAACGATACATCCTGCATTGTAAAGGGTAACAGAATGTGTTTTGAGTCATATTATGAATAGCTTATGATTCGATCAATATTTAGACGTTACGATAATTAACTGCATCAATCCTGTTACTGCATCATTATTCCCTTATCGCGATTGACTGTGACCGCATTTTTACACTATGGCTTATACTCAAAAAGTGTCGCCTATACTATTGAGTATTGACAACAAAAAAAAAAGATATAGTAAAAACATTTTGCCAAGGAATTATATCAATGAAAAGTTAAGTTTATGGCCGAGGCCCAAGTATATGTTCTCTAACACGTACCCTCACATGAACGCCTATATATTGGGTTAGAATTGTGGATGCGACACAAGCAACCTCATACCTGGCACTGATACCATGTCAATGAACCAACTCAATACCAAAAGCTTAAACTGATGGTTAAAGCCTCAGAATTTGCTATATACTCCAACACATTTTGTCAAACGGGGGTGTGTTGGTAAATGGCTTGTTGCATAGCTTTTTTGTTTGTTTTTGACTTTTTAGTTACTAACAGAGCTAAAGTAAAGTTTCGTAAATGGGTCAACCAATAATTATAGCTAGTCAAACCAACCAATTAGAACTTTCAGTTCCAGCTAACAATCATTTGCCAAATATTCCAATTACTTCTTCAATTAATAAGCCATACTTTTGATTGTGGCCTAATTAAGTGATGTTATGAATATAGGAATGGTTGCAAGAGATGAGCATATATCTGGTAACATTTGATAGAGCAGGACACTCTGAAAGTGATCCAAATCCTGACCGTTCTCCAAAAAGTGATGCTCTTGATATTCAACAACTTGCTGATTATTTAAAGCTTGGTACTAAGTTTTATGTTATTTCACTTTCAATGGGATCTTACTTTGCTTGGGGATGTCTCAAATATATTCCTCACCGGTATTAAACTGTTTCTTATTCCTCTTATGTTATTAACGGCTCGTTTGGTAGATAGTAATAAACCGCGGTAATGGGAATGAAAAGGTAGTGTAATTTTAGTTGAAAAATCTCTTTGTTTCCTTGATAGTCATGCTTGACAACCTTCAATCATCTCATTTTGTTCATAAAATTCATTCCAATGCATTATCAATGGGAGAGGTGGTATTAGGTAGTAATGGAAATTTGTGAACAAAAAACTTTTTTGTGATCAAAGTTTCATTATCATGGGAATGACATGAAAGTTTTGATTATATTTTACACTATAGATCATTCCCATTACCACCATTTAGTACCACTAACCAAACGGGCCGTAAATGTCATTCCCTATCCCAAAAATGTGCACATATGAATTAAACTAGCTAGTCATCCTTAGGTAAACTACATTAGAAATATATGACCTACAAGAGAATGATCAACTACGTATATACAGACTTAAGAGGTTTCATCCTAAAACTAATTGATAATTAAAGAAGTATTAGTCTATCAAATTAAAATGTTAGTCAACTTCTCTCTAATTATACGATGAAGAATCACATATAGATTATTTTTCAACAGTTACGTGTTTGAGCTTGGGGGTCAAGCCTCCCCTTGTTTCCTTCTCTCTGTATATAGTTGTTTTATAGGAGTTTTGTAAAAAATTTGAAACAATAGAGAGAACTATCCATCTTTCGATAAACGGACTATATTTACCAAATAGAGATTATAGTTTTGCTCCAAAAGGAACTTTCGGTTGTTTGGAGAAAAGGGTATCTCTGCTTGTCATGTTAACTATAGAATTCTTTCCCATGTTATTAGGCTTGATGATAAATGTAAGGACTGGCTCATTGTGTAGGTCTGCACTTTATTATTTTGTTGCGTCTGTTGTTGGGGTTTGGCTTAGTGCAACTTTCCTTTTGTGTTTGCAAAGCGTTTTTCCTTTTACAGCCTAAAATGTAATAGTTTCATTTAGAGTTAATATATTCCTTTTAGCTGCCAAAAAACATATAGTGCTAAAAAATTATGATAGAAGAAGCGGTTGTGATGCAGGCTTGCAGGTGTGGCATTCGTGGTTCCGGTCGTTAATTACTGGTGGCCGTCACTTCCATCTGAACTAAGCAACAAAGTGTTTAACAAACTGCCGTTGCTTGAACGATGGAGACTAAGATTAATTCATTATGCCCCTAAATTTGCATGGTTGTTGCAACAACGTTTACCACTCCCTACTATTGATCTTATTCTCAAGGAAAACCCCAAAATTTTTAACAAAAGTGATTTGGCTATCATGAAACTCTTGTCAGAATTACCTTCTTCTGATAAGGTAAACGCTTTTTTACGCAATTCAATGTAATGATTCTTTTGTTAATATCTTTAATTATGTGTAATAAAAAAATTATAAAAGTTCTTTTGAAATTTGATCAAATTGGTTTCAGTTACAAGGACAAATAAATTTCGGATTATCGGCTCTGTTATAACACCTATAGCTTTGATATTGATGTTATTTTTTTCAGCTAGTCTCTTGAGAGACTTTCTCTTTGAGAGAAATTTGATCTTAAGCCCAACTCATTAAAGATTGATGTTTAGTTATCGTATTTTAAATGCCTAACATTATCCTTATCGCTTACAGGGACGGAGCAAAGATGTTAGAGGCCCTATCTATTTTTCTAAAATTTTTCAAAATGGGGGCCCTTTATTATATCAAAAGATAAAAAAAAATTCTACTTAAAGAAAAATAATTTTAGACAAAATGTGTCGTAACATTATATTCTAAAATTACTTCAAATATAAAATTTTTTTATAAACAATTCACTTAAAAATTGTTTCTCCGAACCGTGCTTGAATAGCACTAATTAATATTTGAGGCCCCTTATTTATGGTGCCCTAGGCGGTCGGCTACCCCGCTTGTACTTAGAGCCGCCACTGATTGCTTACTTACCGTATCGTTAATTTCTACTTTCAATATCATAAATCTCCACTTACATCATTCTTAATGCCTACTTACAATATCTTAAAACTATATAATAGCCGGCCAATTAAAAATGATCTTTCAAAAAGAAATCGTCTATTTTTTTTCAATGAAATTAATGATTGTTTGTTGACAGGGAAAAGTAGAGCAACAAGGCATATATGAGTCCATGTACCGGGACTTTGTAGTAGCATTCGGGTCTTGGGAATTCGACCCATTAGAAATGCCCAACCCGTTTCCAAAAACAAATAGTTCAGTTCACCTTTGGATTGGGGAAGAAGATGGAATGGTTTCAAGAAAACTACTACAACATGTTGCAAAAAGACTGCCATGGATATGTGCACATCAAGTTCCTGATGCTGGTCATCTTATAATTCATGATAAAAACATATGTGAAATGATCTTCAAGTCTCTTGTACTTGGAGATAATCCTTCTTTGGAGTAGGCCTTGTAATTTGACTTTCTAATTTTAGCATTTGTATTGCTTTCTTATGCTTTTATGTTTGCTTTGAACTCGAGTTGACTTCAAATTTCACCTGATGCTATGTTTGGAAATGATGATTTTATTTGGAGATATAGAATTGACTGAAGTTTAGTGTTTTGTAAATTAATGAAAACCAAATTTGGATTTGTATAAGTTTTACCAAAAGCGCTTGTGGCCCAATGATTAGAACATCTGCATGTGGAGTAGAAGGTTTGGGGTTCGACTCCTACTAAGCGCAGGTGTCAATTGGGGGGTTTCTTGACTGCGCGCATCTCTCTTTACTCCCTCCTTGGGGGTATGGGTATGATTTGTCCGCATCTTTCAAGGAAAAGAAAAACCCCCACTCGGACACTGCCTTGTGCGGGATACCGAGAAGGTCCTTTACCTTTACCTTTGCTATGTTTTGGGATTGATGATTTCATTTGAAAATCTAGAATTGACTGAAGTTTAGTGTTTTGTTAATTAATAAAAACCAAATTTGGATTTGTATAAATTCAACCATTGTTTAAAAGTTAGTTAAAATTGATATTGTTTTCTTAAGCTTTTATGTTTGCTTTGAACTAGAGTTGACTTCAAATTTTACCTAATGCTGTGTTTGAGAATGCTGATTTCATTTTGAAATTTAAAATTGACTGAAGTTTAGTGTTTGATAAATTAATAAACACCAAATTTGGATTTGTATAAATTCCACCATTGTATAAAAGTTAGTTAAAATTGAGGATTTGAGAATGACTTTCCACACTTTTTCATTCTCAAATTTTTCATTTATGATTTCATAATTGAAATCTAAAATTTGAAACGTAATACTTATTGCCAAACATAACCTAATAGATTTTAATTTTTGATCGGCTAGCTTTTCCGTCTTGTTTGTTGCACTAAAGAAAAGTTGGTATACCGACTGAATATTCCGACTATGATCGAGCCACAAGATATGTATTTGCCTAGGGCCCAAAATTAGAAAGGGCCCCAATTCCTAAAATATTGGTCAAAGAAGTTGGTACTTTAAATTTTTCACTTTATGATTAGTTTTTTATCAAGTGAGAAGTATATGACATGTCTACATTTATAATGATAATTATATGAGTATGTCTCATATAATGAGACGGTCTCATACGAAATGAGTTGTTAATGAAAATACATTTATTTTGTTATTAGCGGCATACAATACCATTTGTTTTCTTTATTATTTTAAGATATAAGGAAAATATTGTTATTAATTTCACAGCGGATTGGTGAAAGCTTGGATTATTAATTTCAAATTTTCCAATTTTTTTTATTATAATAAACTTATTGGTTTGGCCCAATACACACTATTTGTCTTAAAGTGATCACTTATAATTTGTGTTTTAAAATAATTATTTTTTTATAGTCTTAGGGTTGTTGCTTATAACTTTAAAACGATCACTTATGATTTTAAAGTAATCAATTAAAGAAATGAGCAAATTATATGGGCCCGTCTCGTTGTAAGAAGGCCTCATACATGACGAGCTGAAAATTTTATACTCCCTCCGTTCCTTTTTGTTTTTCCACCTTACTATAACGGGTAGTTCCATAAGTTTTTCCACTTTAGAATACTTTTCATTTTTGGAAAGTTTTCATCCCACTTTTACCCCTTAAAACCCCACTTTCCATACTTCACACTACTTTTTAATTATTTTCTCTCTCATACTTTCAATACAATCATTACATTACACTATTATTTAATTATTTTTTCTCTCATATACTTTCCATACAATCATTACTTTTCATTACTATATAATTAAAATAATACCCACTGCCATAAAATATTCCATTTTTTTAATCTTGGTGAAAAACTCAAATAGGAACATCAAAAAGTAACGAAAGGAGTATTTTTTATATTTATTTTTTAGGGGCCTATTTTTTTTATTTAGCCTAGGACCTTCAAAATGTCAAAGACGGGGTATCAGTTAAAAAAACACTATTACAAACAGAGAATATAAATGAAAACACATTAAATTCGTTTCAAAATAAGGAAATTTTCTGATGAAAATAACATCTTCTAAACAGGCACTGAAGTTCATGACAAATTTGGATAAATCGGTAATTCGTTGTGCAGCAATTGACAGAGACTAATTCATGCAGTTTGCCTGGAACAGAAAGATGAAGACACAATCATGATTGTTACAGGGCCGTTCATGACCATAGGCAAATTAGGCATTTGCCTAAGGCCCAGAGTTGGAACGGCCTTAAAAATTAAAAAATATTAGTTAATGAAAGTATACACTTAAAATTTTTTCAGCTTGCCTAGGGCCCACTTCTTTCAGCTTGCCTAGGGCCCATACAATGCCAGGAACGGCACTGATGATTGATGAAGCAAGCATCTTGTAGTAAGAGGCACTCAGGCAATACTTTGCACCTTGCAACATTACCAATCAGATCCGAAACGCGATGTGCACAAACACCGAATCAGACATCTATAATAGTTGCTTCTCGCCAGAGCTCCTACAAGTCTAGGGGAGTAACAGTCGTGTTTCTCATTAACGGACCCAGTAGCTCAAGCAAAGTCCTTACATAACTGTCTGCTAGAATCCTTCCTAATCTGTGGAGACAATAATGTCAAGAGAAGAAAGGCACTACTGACTACACCCTCCACTATCTTGCTCGGACTCGAGTAGTTTTGTCAAACATGGATGTTCGGTAGTAGACATGGTCGGTCTTGAAGTCTATAATGGGGCGTACAAGTACTAATTTTATGTTCATTCTATGGAAAATGTAGATGGGGCACAGGAATTCCTAAACCGACCACAAGCTAGATTCGCCTGGGAGTATAGGATATCACGACAGTCGACAGTTACTATAGTCTAATGATCTGTTAAAAGAGACTCGAACTAGATCTGGCTAAACATTAGGACACCTAACCTTGTCCTTTCTTAAACTAAAAAGTTCTTAAGATGGAGTTGATACCAACACTCTATTACCCTCAATGCCAAAAAATGACTCCCACGTAATCTTCCACCTTGGTGGGGTTCGGAAGGTCAGATGTACCCAACTTTATCCTTGCTAACAAAAAAATTGTTATTAATCGACCCTTATCAGTAATAAATAGATCTAAACCTAAGAAACATGAGAAATGACTTTCGCATTTCGCGTCACTACGACCTAAAATAGGAATCCATAATATATATTTTTTGACCCTTTCTTGAGGTCTGAGCCATAGCAAACAGCCATTACAATGTAATCAACAGTCAACACACAGTCGACACTAATTCAGATTACAGACAAACCTAGATCAGAGGACGGGCGTTCAAGGCCAAACACAAAGGGGTGATAAAAAATGTTCAAGAATTTCCCAGTTGGAAACTAATTCAAACTGCACGAAGGCATTGAGAGCAAACAAGTCAAGATCTGTAGCGGCAATAGAAACGAAAAAAAGTTGAATAAAATGAATTACAGAAGAGGATCAATCATACAAAATTATAAAAAATGGATATATGCAAGGAAAAAGGAACAAAACATGAAATAAATCAAACATAGAACTATAGAGCATATTAACAAAGTAAATATTGCAGAAAAAGGGCAGGCAAGGAAAGCCCTACCAGCTCAAATTCTTAATTGTATCCAACAAAAGGAAAATCCCATCAATATGATTCACAAAGTAATTGATGATTAACTAACAATTAAAAATAATGAAAACCTAAATTTTGCATACCAAAATTTTGAGGATCTACAAAAAGATATGCCCTTACTCATATTCAAACTGCACATTTACGTGCATATACTGCCGCATTAGACGAACAATGGAGGAAGTAAAATTGGCCAATATTTGGCATTCTTCATATGTTTTGGAATCAGAAACAAACCCGTGAATAATCAGCTTCTCGAGGTTAGGGCATTTTTCCAAAATCTCTTCAACCCATTGAGAAAAAACATCAGTGATGACAATCCAACCAACTTCGAGTACAACTACATTGTGCAGTTGATAAGAACCCTCCAAACTATAATGATTCACACCATTTGTTAAATCGTTACTCAGTGAAAGATGCCTCAAATTCGGGAAGCAAATTTCAATAGATTCCAAATCGACAATGTCATCTTCATCTTCAAACACCACATCCCAAAGTCGAAGAACTTTTAGATTTGATGACCCAGAGATCATTTGATAGAACCTCGGCCAGATGATTGTGAAGTTGCTAACATCAACAACTTCAAGAGATTCGGATGCTTCACCAATTTCAAGATGCATAATACTAACATCATCAATCTTTAAACGCTTCAAAGTCCCTTTCCCATAAAAAATACATTGCTCTAGGGCACAATCTTTCAAATGCAATTCCTCAAGTGAATCGGCATCTAAAACGAACTTGTCCAAACTAATGGCTTCAATGTAAATAGTTTTAAGCGTAGGACTACTCAATTGTATATTTGATTGCACATCAGACATGGCAATCTCGAGATTAATAAGGGATAAAGTCTCAATCTTCGGGCACGCAGTCAAGAGAAGGCTCAAATCCAATGCTGAAATACTAACATTACTCAAGGATAAGGAAGTTAGGCAAGAAAACCTTTGGTAATTAGGTTCAACTCCTGTAATAGTATTATGAGCCAAAACCAACGTTTCTAATTTATGTCTCCCACAAATATCAAGAATGTTAAGATTAGGACGTGTTCTAACATTGTAATGCAACGTTCTCAAACTTTCCCTAGTATACATAAGCCAAGCAATAACAGTTGACGCTGAAAACACGAGAGGTTCATCCATTAAGATTGTCAGCCCTTGCAAACCACAAGTTTGGAAAATAGTTTGTGTAATTAACATCTCCAATTCACCAGTCAAAAAATCGCGGTACTGAGGCCAATCCTTGGAATCGAATGAGAGAGAATGGAGGTGGTTACTAAACGCTTCCCTCCATTTTTTACATATTGCAGACGCAATCACCACATCCCTAGCAGCCCCAAGGCAAGACAGTATGTTTCCAATCACCTCAACAGGCAAATTCTCCATTTTCTAATTATAAATCAATATCAATTAACCTAAAAGAAAAACAATTTTGTGATTCCTTAATTCATCGTCCATAGAAGTTTACTCCTACATAATTATAGCATCAATAAACCATATTATCAGATTCAGATCATAACCAATTTCTTCAACCAAATTATCAACAGATTAACAAATCATTAATCATTCAGCCAATCAATCTTCACTAATTGTATAATCTTCCAACCAAATAAAAGATCCAAACCTCGGCAAAATGATCAATATCAAAGTTTTAAAATTACAGATCAGCAAGACTAACAATTACACAAAGCAAACTTCCTGACTAATCAATAAACAGTTGGAAAAAGGGGAAATTGACGCATACCTAATTTAGAAAACTGCAAAATAAAGGAATCAAGATGAAGAAAAGGCCTGAATTATAAATCTGGTGATCAGAGAAAAAGGAAAAAGTTGTGTTGATCGAAGCAAATATGAAATTTAATTACAGGTAATATAAGAGCGAGTGAAGCCCAAGGCCTGGTTGCAGGCGTAAGTTGGGGAGAGAAACTCGCCAACCCTTTGAAGATTTAATCAACTAAGTCAATATTGGATTTGTAGAATTGTAGATGGACTCCTTAAGATCCGATGTCCCGATAGACACCAGATTTTATAACCGAATCCGATTTGACCCGACTTAAAAATGGATGTACAATTATGTAAAAACCAATGTGAACACAAAACCCGATTTTGAACCGACCTGAAACACGTGACCCGAAATCAACTCGATGACCTGAATGAACACCTCTGCTCATAATATACTCCCTCCGAATATTTTTAGTTGTCTCATTTTTTATTTGGCAAATTTATGTCAATTGTCCAATTTTCTTTTCTGTCTATCTTTTTTTACCTAAATGGTAAATACCCTCACTTTTACTGCTCCTAATACCCAACTACCACCTTTCCAATTAATTTAATCAATTCGAATACTCAACTACCACCTTTTTAATGGACCCCACACCAACTTTAGTAACCGTGAAAACCCAAATGGGACATATAAAATGATTTGGAGGGAGTATCTCATAAATTGAAATGTAGAGGTGTTCATTCAAGTCATCGGGTTGATTTCGAGTCAGTTGTTTCGGGTCGGTTCAAAATCGAGTTTTGTGTTCACATGGGTTTTTACATAGTTCTAGATCCATTTTTAAGTCGGGTCAAATCGGGTTCGGTTATAAAATCGGGTGTCTATCGGATCATCGGGTCTGTTTTGAACACCTCTATTGAAATGGAGCAAAATTGAAAAAAATGTATCATAATTAAAAAAAATTGTATCATATAAAAATTAAGTTAAATTGTCGGGATATTTATGAATATGGTAGAAATGAGTTTAATTCGAATCATATTAGAATATGCTGATGCAAGAACAGCTGAATAAACACTTCAAGTTATAGGGCAATTACATGTTATTAGTATAAAATTATATATATTTAATATATTCTAAATAAAGATGTAATTACATGTTATTAGTATAAAATTATATTTTTTTGTATACTTAATAAACAATTTTAGAATATGTTATTTCAATGAATAAAAATTCGATTGTTAATATAAGTAATAATTAAAATTCTCATAGCAAATATGTGTCGTTTATATTCAAAAATATTATATTCTTCTGCTCCATCAAATGGATGCACGAAGTTTACACGAAAGGTGCTGATTGAATCTAGTGTCTGTATGGAATCTGAAACCTTGATGTATGGAATCTAGTTTCTGTGGGCAAACTTGCTTGATATATCAGTTCAATGCAAGAGTCCCTATGGATCAAATGGATGCACGAAGTTTACACGAAAGGTGCTGATTGGATGCTCTTCAACCCTTCCATAACGGTTAATTAGGTATTTGGGCTCCGAAGAGGCTCTGCGGTGTAAAGCTTCAATTAAGTGAGTGGATGTACAGGCAGAATCAGGGATAAATTGATTTAAATGGGTGTACGTTCGCCTAATGTGCAATGCTGCACCCGAGTCTATTGATCAATGATCATATCGTTTTTCAATGTACTTTCAGCATACATTGTTTGCAGTTTATGGAGCAGTGGCCAACTATTCGAATCTCTCATGTTCTACACAGACTTGCTTTCAAGAAATGAAATAGTCCTAGATTCCGTAGATCACTGATCCTCATCAGTATTTGCAGCCTTACCTATATAGTCTAACGAACCCGGAATAAAGCTATTTTTTTTTTGAAGATCCAGAATGAAGCTATTTGAATGATGAGTAGGAACACTGTTGTTGTTGTTACTAAAAAGATCCTCTAGGAAGTGAGGTGTCAAACTTTAAATTGTGAGTGATTACTTTAAATTTATAATTAATCACTTTACAACTTTAAATATACATTCAATCATTCCAATAAAAATTGTCTCACCATAACTATATCATTTAATTTTTTTTTAAATTTTCGATACACAATTATTTTATTTTGATTGTCTATATTTTCCCATTTTTTAGCATGGGCTAAATGAACTATGGAAACTTGGCCCATCATATAATAAACCCAATGAAAACCCGTCTATTTGGGAATTGGGATAACTGAATCAAATCTTCATCTCCGTTTTTGACATAATCTCTCTCTAAATTTGTTATTCTATGGTTTTGTCTTTAATTTGATTCTAATCGGTTAAGTGAAACCAATTTCTTTTAAAAACAACAAAATCAGTTAAGATTGTTGTAATGTTTTATAATCTGATTGAAGATGCCCTCTGTATAACCTAAAGATTGAAACTTTTGAAGTTATTTTTGAAGAAGTACTCTTTGGCATTTTGATCCAGAAAATCATATGTAAGTTCAGTTTTATCTTTTTGTTTTTTGGTTGCTAAAAAAATAAAAATTGTTTATCATTGTTAATACTCAAAAACAAATAAAAATTGTTTATCGTTGTTTTATGCTGATGAAGTGTGTTTGGTTACTGTGTTTTTCATATGAGTTATGTTAATATATAGAAATTTAAGAATAAGAGATTTAATTAATACTCAAAAGTTTGAAAACATCTAATTCAAATATGAGATTTAATTAATACACAATGATGAAAAAAAGCATGATTTTGGTCAGGTAAGATGATTTATTTGTGGGCAATTGTAGTAATTGTAATATAGCAAGAAACTTATTTATGGGCAATTGTTAGCTAGTCAACCAAGAATACTTCTCAAAATACTAATTCGTGTAGTAATTGTAATATGACAATAAACATATTTGAAGGCAATTGTAATAATTGCGATAAATGAGCTGAATAATTTTTTAGAGAAGTGCTTTCAGTAGAGAAGTGCTTTTGGCGGGAAACGAATCATTGCGGTAGTGACAGTCACATTAACATATTGTTTTAGTATAGTTTATGATACTTGAATTGAATAATATTATTAGTCTTGTTGTAATTCAAGTAAGTTAATTAGTGTTATTCATTACATGCCTTATGTTTCACAAATGATCGACATAATATATGACATGAGTTTGTACTTTGTTGTAACAAAATTATATCAAATGTGGGTGTCCATGTCTTCACCTTTGCATATTAAACTACTTCTCATTGCACCTTCACCTTTGATTTTTGATGTTGAAGCTTCTTGAAATGTAAATGTGTGTTTGAAGTGAATGTAGGATTTAGTATTTTTGAGTAATTATATGCAAGTAAACTTGGTTTTGAGTAGCTGATTATGAAATTAGTATTTTGAATAATGTGTTATGGACTTATGGTTTTGAGTAGTTGATTATGAAATTAGTTTCAAGGCACTTCATTTCCTCTCCCTTGATCACTTCATGGATTGATAAAAAACTTAACCTTCCATACTATCTTGTATACTCATTATCCTTTTGCAAAGTGCAAGACAAGACATGGACTATGAGATGGTCAAAGTCATCTTCTACATAAGGAGATTTGGGACTTGGCATAACATTCTTTAGGGTTAATTTTAGGGATTTGACAATCTGAATTGGAGGAAGCTTGTATTGCAGTGTGCAGTGGCCTCATCAGAGGGCAATAACATCCTTCATTCTACAATAATAGTGTTTAATTGATAATTTGGCTTCTAACCTGTCGTCATATGTGTAGAATTAATTGATAATTTAGCCTTTAACCTGTCACCATATGGCACAAGTCCTACATATTATTGTATTATATGCGTCATCGTTTAAGTAGTTTGCCTTCAAATGGAGAATGAATTCAATGTGTTATGCAAACAGGTTAATGACTTGTCTAAATATGTAGGACTTAGTAGGATACTTGATTTTAGGTTTTGCTCGAGTCAGTTTTGACTTGTATAGCAAAGCTGAGGGTTTGTTTATCTGAAGTGATGATTGCAGTTCTCAATAGTGTTATATATTTATTGTTAATTTTGGATTTTATATAACAATTTTCTATATTATTATCATTGATCAAATATTATGATTCTAAAGATAACGCAATACGAAGCAGTTTATGCTAACCCGCAAAAATAAGCTTGGACCCAAATTTGGGTCCCTCTTCAGATCTAGGATTGTGTTCAGATGCGACCCTTTGCCATGCTTAGTTGTAACGTGGTATAAAAGAAGTTAGTAGAAGGATGAAACAATTGGAGGGTAAGAAAAGAGGGAGGTTTAAGTAGAGGTATTTAGACAAGAATGTTAATTATGAAGAGCATTCTAGAACTTTGATTGTGCCTAAGAAATTTGGGTTCAATGTTTGATTATTTTTAATAGGTTTATTGTTTATCAGCTATTGTTTTATTTCTAGTTTGTTTTATTTCTAGTTCTGCCCTGCCCCTTGATTTGAACTATTCAATTTTGTATTTTGACAAAAATTTAACGTTACCTTTTTCCCCCAAAATTATTGCACAGTATTACTGAATTTTTATCATAATGGAAAGCGAAGATGAGTTGAAGAAAGACAACCCTTTGGAGGAGAGAGAAAAAGAGGAAGAAGTAAGCAAAAATGAAGATGAAGAAGGTGAAGGAGAAGAAGGTGAGGATGAAGAAGAAGAAGAAGAAGAAGAAGAAGAAGAAGAAGAAGAGGAGGAAGAATGCGCACTGAGATTTGAAGGGGAGATGAGCCCTTTAGAATTTGTGAAGGATGGTACTTCTCAAGTTCAACTTTATCAACAATTTGAACGCCTTGAGTATGAAGCTTTGGAAGTAAAGAAGCACAAGATTACTTCTTCCAATGAGTAATTTCTTTTTTCCTTTGTTTTTTGTTTTCATTAATTTTATTAATTGGGGGAAGCTAGGGAATATATGTGGTGAAGTGAGAGGAAAATAAACATTTTGTAGGTTCTGAGAATCGAAACATAGTCGTAAGGATGAAAGGAAAAACCTTTAACCATTAGGCTGTTTTAGATTCCTAGCTTTCATTGAATTTTAAGTATTCATTTGAACAGAGAAATTTTACGGTTTCAAATGTTTATGTGGACGATGAGTATCTTTCCCAATCTTTTGGGATTAAGGCTTTGTAAGTTTTTGGTTTGTGATAGTAGCTAATAAAAAAAGGAAAGTGAAAGGGGAATTTATGTCAAGGACGACTAAGCTATGGTTCATATAGTTGTCTCCCATGTTTTTGGAGTTTTTAGGAGTTAGACTTTGATTTGGCATTACTTAAACTTTCAAGAAATAATATGGTTCATATAGTGTTAAAAAATTGGCGTTGGTGATATATTCCGTTTTTGTATTTAATGATTGATATTCGAGATTTGATTCATTTATGCACCTATTTAAAATGTTAATATGCATAAAACTAGCTAGGAGTATATTATAATTTATAGATAATAGAACTATATAAACTCTTTTCTTGAAAATTTTGTGATGTTATTTGAATTTAGATATTGATAAATTGTTTATGTTGCTAGAGAAGGGCCAGTAAAGAAACCAAGGACAGAGATTACTGCTGGAGCTACTGAAGAGGAAATACGAGAAGTGATGATGATGACGTTTAATCGAAGAAGATCCAGAAAGGTATTGTTGGTAACTACTTACTAGCATTCCAGTTTTCTTCATTGAGCTACTTTTGAAGTAATGTTCTAATTAAAATTTCCTGTCAGAAAATGTTTCTTTCTTTAAGATTAAATTTAATTTGGAGGAGCATTAGTGTTTGAGAAGAAAGGGTAAAAGGGATTTAGGAATTGGATGTATTGAACTAAACAAATTGCTTGTTATTAATAGGATTGTTCATAACGGGTACCTATTGTGACAGCCTGTGTATTGACCCGATTTATTCGGGTATCCGGATAAATCGGGTTTGGACACCGGGTACCCGATTTCAATTATGTTGATTTTTTTATGTTCAATTTTACTAGTTTTATACTAGTTTTACTATAAAACACAACAACACAATAATATTTGCGGCATAATTTTTTAATATAGAAAAATGAACATTTTATGGCATAATTTGGATTAATTGAAGCAAGACTTGAGAATCAGATATTAAACGTAGGAAATTAAGATATACTGAATACTAAGGAAGAAGTTAGTTACAGTGTAAGTCTGTAGGACTTAACTATTAGGATTCATAATAAACCTTGAATTTATTAGTTCACTCCTACTAATAATAACTAAAATGCTAGGAAATATAATTTTTTTATTAATAAAAATTCTCTTTTACTATAATGGGTCGGCTGGTACCCAACTTAATGTATTTTGTGGCCCATGACCCGATCCGGTTAAGGTAAGTCGACTACCCAACCCATATTATATTATTTTTTAAATACCGCTATTTAGAATGCGGGTCGGGTTTTTTTGAACACCCCTTATTAATGTGCTAGGATGGAGGAGCGATTCAATTTATTGTGAAATGTAGTTGTGTTAGTAAACATTTTGCTCCTGTTGATTATTTTGAAAAAGGAGTTTGATATATAATACTTTGATTGTTCATATGTATTAGCTTAATGCTTGTATTTCTAAACTTATGAATAATGCTTCTTGCTGTAGCACTTAGAGAAACTTCATTAATTACTATAAAATTGGTGTAGGTCTCTACATTGTTAGCACTTTTGTTTAAATATTGTTTTTTTTGAACATCATAAAATTCTTTTGTTTTGAACTAAGGTTGTCCATATTCTTAAGCTTTTGCGTTTTTTTATGAGTTGAGATCATAGTGCAAAAACAACGCCGCTTTGTATTGTAATCTGACGTATCGTAAAGGCTCTCAAGTTTATTAAGCTGGTATTGCCGCATTATAAAGGTGTGATAAAACCACATTTTTGGCCGTTTTAAACTATATTTTATGGTTTAGGCCTACATTTGGTGGTACGACAAGCGCGTCATTCCCATTAAAAAGGTGTTACTTTTAGGAAGAAGTTCAAGTGAGAACCATCCTTATATGAGAACCGTGAGAACCAATTTATCTGACATAAAAGTGTTACTTTTCTATTAAAAAGGTGTTACTTTTAGGAAAAAATGTGTTACTTTTTTTTATATGATACTTTTCCTCAAAAAGTGTTAATTTCGAAAACAAAATTCTAAGTAAAACTCACAAAAGGTGTCACTTTTTACATAAAAAGTCTTACTTTTCGGAAAAAAACGTGTTACTTTATATTTTTTTTTTCGAAATTTTTTCTGAATCATGTCTTAACTCCTACGCTATAATTTTGTCTATTTATATTATTCTACAGCTTCGAAAAAGGGGAAGGCGAAAAGGAACAAGAAATAAGCTTAAGTCCGAAGTCACTAGGAAACTGGGTGATGCAAATCTTCATTATGCTCATGGTCGTTATGAAGATGTATGTGTTTCTCTGTTACATTTTGCTTCTTCTAATTCACTTGGGTTAGAAGTTGATGCTATCGTTATTTTAATTTTATGCTTTGTTTTCTAAGTGCATGAGTGCATCATGTTTTTTTAAAATTTTTTTTTATTTCTCTATGATAAATTCAAAATTTCTCTTTGATAAATTCAAAGACGAAGTATTTTCTTTGATAAATTTCTCATGTATTTTTGGGATACATTTATAACTAGATTTTCTTGTCATTTAAAAGTCAAGTTTTGTTAATGGTGTAAAGTGTGATGTAGAGCTAGCTAAAGTGGCATATTGCAGCCATGTCATAACAGAACAAGGGGTGGCAATGGATAGGGAATGGTAATAGCTATGCTGCAACGGCCTATTCCTCAGAATCCGAAAGAGTAATGGGGGTTCTGGGTTTTGATGGGTTTTATTGGAGGTTTGTACCACGTTATGCACTAATTTCTGACAGACCAGCAGGACAAGGATGCCTTTGGTTGAACCCTAGAAGCTATGAAGGCTTTTGAAACTCTTAATGCAGCTAAGGTCTCCAGAAATGTTTATGCCTCTAAGGTTTGTAGTTTCTGTCAGGCTAATGCTTCTGGGCAAAGGCATTAATGCAAAATCAAATGCCTATCACTTTGGTAAGGTCTTGGGGGCTAGTGGGTGGGGCAAAGCACTATCAATGAAAAATAATTTACTGGCTATTGGTTTGGTGGTGCAATTACTTGTTGGATTGCCATTTTCTGATCTTTAGGGAACAACTCTACTTGATGTTAATAATTAGGCGAGGAGTAGTAGGCTCAGAATATCAACAATGGGTTAGTAAGTTTATTGGGAGGTTTTCAGATTGGATATGAATCTGGAATTACTAACATGACTACAAATTTCTTATTAATATAACTTGGCCCGTAGGTGGACCTGGGTGTTATAAATGAAAATAGAGTATCCTGGGAGTAGCTACTGAAAAAGTTGAGCAGGATTGTTAGGTATTATAGAAGGAACACAGAAGGATTATTTAAGGTGGACTCTAGAGCATGTAAGATACTTGTATAAAGACATAATGTAGTGTTTGAAAACAAGTATTTCATTTCAAATTATGGATTTCAATTATGAAATTATAAATGAAGAATTCGAAAATGACAAGGTTTGGGTAGTCATTCTCAAATTCTCAACTATAAATACTTTAAAAGCAATGGTGGAATTTGATCTAAATCCAAATTTGAAATTTTTTGATTTGCCAAACAATAAATTTGAACCAATTCCAATTTTCCAAATGAAATCATGGTTCCCAAACATAGCATTATTATTTGAGGTGGACTCTATAGCTGCATGTTCCTTCCAAATATCTCCATTGTAGGAAATATTTTTGTTTCTCACAATATTTAAAGGATATCATTCCCTAATTCCCTTCTGTTCTCACTTTCTATTCAAATGGAGGAAAATTTATTTCTCTATTTCCCCCTCCTTTCCTTCCATTTCCTTTTATCCTAGCAAAGCTAAAAAGTCAGAGTTGGTTATCGTTGGAGTTTTGTGTTCGCTCTACACCATTGATTTCTCTTCAAGTTGGAATTGAAAGTGGTGTATTCTTCCCATTCTTTAACTTTAGCTTCTCTTGAAGTCGCAATTGATTGTGGTTTGTTCTTCTCACTCTCCAACATTGCTTTCTCTTTCAAAAGTAGTGTATTCTTCTCACTCTACAACAATGATTTATCTTGAAGTTGCAATTGAAAGTCGTGTCTTTTTTCTCACTCTACAACATTGATTTTTTTTTTTTCAAGTTGCAATTGAAAGTGGTGGATATAGTAGGGCCAAGGAGGTGGAATTTACTTTCGTTTAGCGATTTTGTTATCACATAAACTTTGAGACTTACCTTGGGATATCAGGCTACTCGATTCACCAATTTATCTATACACTCTTCATAATATCTCCATTTTATTCCTTTCTCTACCCCTCTTCATTTGTCTTTCATGTCAATTGATCCATTTTAGAAGGATTTTTTGATTGTAATTTTTCTGTCTTATACCAAATGAAGTGAATATCCCCCCCCCCTGCGCAACAACAACAAAAAAACCGAAATTAAGAAAAAAAAAAAAAGTTCCTTCTGTGTAAAGTTTTATGCAAAGCAACTGGCTAAAATCTTTTTTCTGGTTCATTTGCTCTTCTAGTTTATAGCTCTTTTCCATTTGGTTCTACTGTTTGAATTTATAACAAATGTATCTTCTGGATATTTGTGCTTCTTTTCTAAACTATATTACAATAAATGTTACTTATTTTAAATTTACTTTGTTTAGGAAAATTTTGTGACTTCATAATTGTTGCTCAAAACATTTTTTCATCTTTTTTCATGCTCCACATTCTGAGTAAAGTACATTCAGCTTTTAGTTTAGGTGCTTTTTAGTATATTCCTGCCTTTGTTTTGATTTAGTTTATTTTGCATTTGTTAACTTTCTGGTCTATGTGTTGTAGGCTGTCAGTTTGCTGACTGAAGTGGTTCGATTGGCCCCAAATCTACCGGATCCCTATCACACATTGGGCCTTGTATATAATTCAATGGGTGAAAAAAAGAAATCTATCGAGTTTTATATGCTCGCTGCGTTTCTTGGTCCGAAAAACTCATCGCTTTGGAAAGTTCTTGTGACTTCGTCCATGTAAGTATCCTTAATATTCTTTGAAGATGCTTTGTACCTATGAGACACTCAAAGCTGCACTGTCATGTAATCAAATATCTACATTCTACAAATGAGATGCTTTTTGAGTATGCATAAGTTAACTCACGTAATTTGTAATTTTGGGAAAATTCAACTTAACCGATCCATGTTCAACCATATCTTTCTGCTATTCTAATAAAACATTGGAAATGAAAAATACGCAAGAAAATTAGAATATAGTAAAAATAAAAATCGTTTTGATAAAATACCTAAGCCCCATTCGGTTTGTTCTACCTTTTTTTTTTCCGGAAAAGTTACCCAGAATAATCTAATCTTTTACTGAAATCTCCCTACAATTATCTCAACTTTGATTTAACATGAATAATCCCAACTATATAGGGTGCTTGCAAAGATTGCATCAAGGTAAATATTGGGTCGTCGGGTCTATTTTGAACACCTCTAATTGTAGGAAATAAATAAAGGTTGGATTATCATATGTAATTTTTCCTTTTTTTTTCAGCCATTACAGAAAAACAATGATTCTTATGAAATAGAAACTTGAACAAGGAAACCAGTAAAAGTAGTTATGGAATTTTTGTTTTAGGAGACCTGTTTCAGCTATTTCTTTCGCACTTTGTCTTCTTTTTTCCTAACTGCATTCCTCTTAAAGCTGAGAGGATCTGCTAATAATCAACTTCTTCCGTTTTCGAATCTCAAGGAGAGGTGAGTAGGAACGTTGAAGATATGTGGCTAATTAATTGATTAAAAAATAAATATCATAATTAAAAGAACTATTTCCCACTTAAATTAAGCATAGAAAATGAAGAACAATAAGTGAGTAGGAAACTCTTTACTGACTTATAATGAAATAGAGATAAACAGGAAGTAGTCTTCAATATTCAATTTTTAACGCTTGACACTACAATTATGTGTTTTTTGAATTTTAGTTGCCAATCAGTTCCTATAAAAGCTTGTCTTTATGAAGTTTCTCAATATTTAATCCAAGCTTCAATTTTCTCTCACTTAATAAAAAGAAAAATTTTAAAGTAATTAATATTTATTTGGTTGTTCATGGAAAATTTAAAAGAATATTCCATATAACACTCCGTTTTTTAAGTTTTGTCCTCACACTGCACTAAAACTTCTATGCTGTCCATATGGTAGCAAAAATGGTTAAAATTGCATATTTTGTTTAGATTCCGTTATGTGTTTTAATTTTTCTGTTTTTTTTTCTCTTCTTTATATCCTCCTCTCCAACACATAACTTAATGATCTAGGATGTGACGGAATTCAGGGGTGGTGATCTGTGATGGGTTTTGATATTTATTTGGTTGTTCATATATCTTCCTCCAAATATTTTGATAATTATTTGGTTGTTCATGGAAAATCACACTCTAACAACATGATATATAAATGAAGTGGAACAAAGAGATTCAGAAGAGAAAAAGAATAGCGTAAAATATCAAAATATTTGGGAAAAGATTATGTACAATTATTATGATGTTTTTTTAATGTGTTCGACAACACATTCATTAAAGTTTACGTTCATATAATTCAATTGTAATTTGTTGTATCATTATGAGTTCATTAGTTCAGTTGCTGGAAAATATGGACCAATGGAGTTTTATTTGGTTGTATAGAAGCCTAAACTGCCTTTATTGAGGTAATACTAATGGGTTTATGGATTTGTGTGCATTCTAGTTCTCCTACCATATTATTGCTGTTGTTCACACTCAATGACACACACATGGGTATATTGAATGGGAATATGAACACATGAAGTAGGAACATGCTTGAAAAAAGATTTATCGCCACGAACGTTTATATGGAATAAAGTTATGAAACGTAGATGAAAGGGGAGATATTCACCTCCTTTAAGGATCACAAGATAAGGTTTAAGTTGGGTGTTTGTGTTGTGTCAATAATAAGAATCAAATAAGCAATGTAATAATGAATAGCAAAAATAAACTAAATAATCAAGACAAGTATTTAAGGTGGTTCACCAATATGGCTACATCCACCATCTAGCCTAGGATTATATTAATGTGTTTAAAGGAGAGAATTACAAACTTTGAAGGAATTACAATTGAGATAAGTGTGGGTAAGAGAGGAGCTAAAATGGGGAGTATTCTTGAGCAAGAGAGTAGCTCACTAAGATGAGACTTTTGGTGCCTTGTAACTAAGGATATAAAGGAGTATATATAAGGGAATACATGGCTTCAATAGGGGCAGTAGCTTTATGAAGCAAAGAGCCAGCAGTTTCATACGCCAAATGGGACAGAAGACCTGCTCGACCTAGGCTCGACCTAGGCTCGATCGAGCAGCTGGTCGAGCAGCCTGCAGTGGCTGCGTTCTGACTTCTTTCCTTGCTTGCCTTTCCATTTTCGTGATACCCACGGTCTCCCATGCTTGTCACCTTAGTTCAAGGGCTGACTTTATCCATTTCAAAGCTTCACATGTTAAGATTACACACCCACACAATCTTTTACTTGGGATTTCCAACAAGACAAATCACAAACATGTGATATGTATGTCCTCTTCTTACCTTTACTAATTATAATGATTAATTACCTTAATCATGTCTTGATTACTTGGTGAACATAAGTCACCCATAATCATAACAGTAGACAAATGTAACAATATTACCTAATCTTATATGAGTAATAATAATAATGCCTAAGCCTTATTCCTGAAAGGAGGGGTAAACTATACCAACTAAGAGGCTGTTTGGTTCTAGAAAATGCTACAATGGTAAGAATATGATTCAAGAGAGATAAAGAAATACTAAGAAATAAATTCATTTAAACTATGGGTTTGGCCAAACATGAAAGAAGCCCTCGGTCATATTTTCTCAATTTTCCACGAGCAAAGCCAAGTAATTAGACCTTGTCCAACATGCCTGTATCCCAACAACAAATGAGGGTCTGCAGACCAACCTCCAATGAATTTGACCTTCTGGTTCTTTATCTTAACATTAATGATCAAATTTGATCTTATATGATTGATATGAGGGAGCTGATTAATTCAATCTTTCTCCTTCATCCTTTCACCTTCATCTCAAGCTAGAATAATAAGTGGTGGTAGCAACCATGGTGGAATTGTAATTAGCAATGTTAATTATAGTGGTGGTTTCTAGAAAATTAGTGATGTTGTTGGTTGGTTAATGATAGTTTATTGTGTTGGCTTAGAGGAGAATGGTGGATTCATAAATTTATTTGAGGATCAAGGATTTGGTTTTTAGGTAAATAGAGTGAACTCAAATTGAAGATAGGGAAAGGAAAGTGATTAAGGATATCAAACATCATATAAGGAAATACACAAGCTTTGATGACTTTTTACTTTCTTACTTCTGATAATAATTTGCCCCAATAGTTTTACTCTTGTGGCCGCTCACCTAGGCTCCCACATAGGCTAGATTTTGTAGGGTTGGATGAATCTTATCCTTTTTATTTACAAAGAAACTTTTTTCCGTTGACCCTTGATAGCAAATCATCCGCAATAAATACCCTTGTGAATACAAAAAAGTTGTTTCCGTTGACCCTCGATAGCAAATCATCTACGAAATAAGAAGTGCACATGATTTAATGAGTACTCCACTACAATTCAAAACCAAAAAACTAAATTTTTGGCCTTATCAAAAACGAATGAAGTTGAAAGGAACAAGCCCTTAATAAAAAATTATTTACCGTGTTTGATTTAAAAGTTAAGGTTGTTCTTAAGAAAATTATCAATTATTTGATAAATTTCTTTTATGTGAATAATTCTATATATTTAAACATTATCTTCATTATTTGTTATATTTTTTTTAATTTGGTTTTATCTTTTTCTTGGAGTTAGCAAATTTTGGTAATGTAAAACTGTAGGTTGGTTTTATCTTTTTGATAAGTTTCCTTCTGTTGTAGTTAGCAAATTTTAGTAATGTAAAACTGTAAGTTGGTTGTGCAGTGTCATCTTTAATAATTTCTGTAGTACAAAGTAATGCTTTTGATTAAGATTTTTTTATAATTTTTCTCCATCATCAAAATCTTGTAGACCTGTTTAATTTATTAATGATAGTATTGTACTATTATCTGACTGGTTTCCTTCTGGTGCAATCTTTATGCAGAGAGCAGGGAAACATTGGTCAAGCCTGGTATTGCCTTTCTAAGGCAATTACTGCTGATCAAACTGATATCTCACTAAAATACCTTCGTGCTTCACTTTGCATGGAGGCAGGAGATCTTTTAAGAGCTGCTGAATCGTATGAACAGATAGTTAAAATTTGTTCTGATGATGTTGAAGCCCTCAAGAAAGCGGCAATGGTTTCTTCTTGTTCCTTGTCTTTGGATTTCTTTATATATACTTATCTACTGATAGTTCTTAATGCCTTTATGGTCTCCAAAAACATGTGGTGTTTGCTGCAGTACAACAAAATGCCAATACCTTAATCCGTGATGTTGGGGTTGGCTTCATGTTCTAAAAATGTGTTTGATGGAATCATTTTTCAGAAGAGTAGGCTAGGAATTTTAGGGGTTATGTGTGTAATCACCCTATTTGCATTTGAATAAATATCAAATTAGATTCAAGTATCCAACAACACATAAAATCTGTTTAATCTAGTTAAATTTCTATAACAGTGTTAATTAGCATTCATAATGTGTTGATTTTGTTAATTGGCACCTATGTTAAATTTATATAGCAAAATATAAAATCATCCTTGCTGTGTAAGCTTATTCAACAAATGCTAAAATGACACTCTGGATCAGATAAAATAAGCTAAAATAAAAAAGATCAGGATTGGAGGGAGGGTGCTCATATTAGATTTAAAGGGTTTACAGGACGTTTTTATAGTTTGCATTCTGCTTTTGTGTTGTGATTTTCCAAATTTTGTTTCTTGCTGTTATTTGTCTCATCTGAATTCTAGTATTTGAAGATTATCTGCCTGGTATGCTTTTAATTTTCTGCATAAGTTGTATTTATGCATTTGGACACTAGGACATTGTATAAAATGTTCTGTACTTTTCTGTGTTTTCTTTATTGACTTTTGGATAAGCTAAGAAACTAGAATGATATCTAGATTAAAGTGGATCAATGTATTAATGCATACCGAGGAATTGAGTATCATTAAATTTAAACATTTTTTTAAACCTCAAAGCAGGTCAATGATAATGATTATCAATGGGAGATTAGTTTTTAATGTTTTGAAGTCTTGGAGATGTTACCTCATTTGCTTGCTCTCTTTTGTAGTTGTACAAACAATCTGGCCAGTTTGAGCGATCTATAACTATCTTGGAGGATTACCTCAATGTCAGATCTTCTGAAGCTGATCTTTCTGTTGTTGATATGCTCGCTTTATCATTAATAGAAAGCAATTCGTATACAAAGGCGCTTCAGCACATTGAGCATGCAAAGAAGGTCTGTGGTTCTGTAAACGAATTTCCGTTGTGTCTGAGAGTAAGAGAAGGCATTTGCCACGCACATCTCGGGGATATAGATAGAGCAGAGGTATGTCATTTGCACTGGCCACTGATACTTGTTTATTTTCTAGTTGCTTGAATTTTGAGCTGCACTTGTTTTTTTTTTTCGTTTTTTTTCTCCCTTTTGCCAAGGAGACAACATACGAGACAGATTTTTTTTAATGAAAAAAGGAGACTTAAAAGAAAAGCAATAAAGGTCAAAAGAAAATTAAAAAGAAAGGAAAAACAATTATCGGTGTATGACTATCTTGATGGAGGATAAGATATACAATGACAATGTCAAAGCCTTAATCCCAAAAGATTGGGGTTTGCTACATGAACTTAGTTCTAGCGGCTGGTCATCCAATCAACTTCTTTTTTTCCTTTCATTTCAACTTCATATCATCCAATCACCAATATCCTCTCGCTGCACTTGCACTTGCACATGCCTCAACCATTGGAACGATTCTATTTGATCCTTTGTTAAGTTTTAGTTTGAATTCCATCCCTCAAAGTATGTCTGTTCATCATCTATTTTATTATCCACATTTCCCCTACTTCCACCTTCCTACAATGATCATATCTAAAAGCCCAACATTCTGCTCCATACATCGCTGTTTTAGTAACGGTCGCGGTGTCGCGGGAACAACACAAATGATGTTGCGACAAGTTCTTGTTTTTATTAACTTTTATGATTATTTAGTTTAAAATTTAAATAAAGGACAAAAATTGAAGTCTCTAGTTTAAGTTAAGAAAATGAGAGGAAATAAAGGAAAATCACATATTATAGAAGTTCAAAAGCCCACCTACTTAATTCCCAACCCATCAAACACTTTCTCATGTGCCTCCTATTCCTGTTTGGTCTCCTCTAACGCTCTTCCCTCTTTCATTGGAAAGAGTGGTTTGGAAAGCTAAGTTTCCTACCAAAATCATAGCTTTCATTTGGTTAGTAGCCAAAAGAAAATTAATACTATGGAGAATCTTCAAAAAAGAAGGGCCAATAAGCTTTTGAATCCAAATAGGTGTAGTATGCTTGTGGAGGAGGGAGAGGATATGAATCAGAAATTTTTGTGATCGATGTCTACAGACTACAATTGGATATCATTTGGAACAAGGCGAAATCTCTAGCCACTTAATGAGTTAAGCTTAATGCCCTTTTTGAACATGATTCTTTTAATGATTTATGTAGAAGTGATTGGAGTGTCTTGTAGTAGTTTGTGTTTGGTTTTTTGGGGATCTCTCATCCCTGTTGTTGTACCTTTTTTGCGCATTAATATAATTTGTCTAAACAAAAAAAAAAAAATAAAGAAAGAATAACTATGAGTTACAAGTTATAGCAAGTAATGAAGAAAATTTATAGGAATTTAGCTAGATATTAACTTAACATCTTTAAAATGTTTTTATCATTAGGATCAATCCCTCCTCATAACCTCACTTTGTGTGGAATGGGGTGCTTTGTGGTCTATAAGTTTTGAACCAAATCCATACCCAATTTTTACCACCTAGACTCACATCCAAACCCGGATCCATTGGGTCTCACATTATCAGACAAAAACTCTTAAATTAGGTGTGTGTACAATACGGTTTTGGTTAGGTTCTAATTCCATGCAAATATCTAGTTACAACAAAGAGAACTCTACACAAATTAAGAAAAGTGGAGAAAAGGGAGCAATCAATAGATGAAGTGCAAAGAGAGGAACATTGTGAAAGATCAAGTAGTAGAGACAAGGAAAAAAATGAAACTTTGGTGGAATAACATACCACAAAAATAGTAATGGTACAACAAAAGCTACATTTTTTAAAATGGGAATTGGGAAAATTTTGCAACCAATCGGAATTAAAGGAAGTATTTTGTGATTGCATTTCATGGTGTAAATATTTCTAAGACATATCATGTTGAACCTGTAAGGCTGTTAGAGCTTGTTTGTTGATTCATGTTTGGGAGAATGTCTGAATAATGATAAAAATGATTATGGAATTTCTTTTTCTACTGGTTTTACAGTCCATCAATGTCTCTTGATTATGTGCAGCTTTGTTTCAGTCTTCTGCAGAAGGAAAGTGTTGAGCATCATATGAACCTTATAATGGCGGTGGCCAACTCATATGCGAGTCTCAACCAGCATCAGTCAGCATTGAAGTATTATCTGATGTTAGAAGGCTGCGCATCAAGAAATGTACTGACATCTTTCTTTCTGTGTTCTTCAATTATTTTTAATCTAACATTTCTTAGACCCGTGTTTTTGACTGAACTGACTTTGTTGGTGCTGAACTGTGTTAATGCGGAACACAACCAAACTTTTCAGTGCTCAACCAAACTAAACTGAAGTTAAATACTTAATAGAACTTACAACAGATGTACTGAAATTAAGTACTTATTAGTACTTATGAGTTTTGAACACCTTATTAGAGCTGCATTAAACTTAATATTGTTTAAGTAAACTTATCAGTGTTGACCTAAACTGAAATTAAGTTGAAATAACAGGGCCTTGAGATTTTGTGTGGTTGCTGACTTTTTTCTTATATGATCATATTCTTGTACCGTATTTCCAATTTGTAATATGTGCTAATGTTACTTGGCGTACGATCAAGGATGCTTTGAGTTTTTTTAAACACTTGCTAATACATGCCTATTATAAATCAGTTTATGTAGATTTTTCATGTTTTGGGTTTTGGCTCAATTTGATAATTCAAGCTTGTATACTTATAATGGAGTCTTAAGGGTTTGACATGGATACTTGAGGAAATATGGAGAGTCCAAAATCCTTGAAACTGAGTGCCAGTTTGGGTTATTTTCATGTTTTTAAAGCTAAGATAGTTATCAAATTTGTTTTCTTTCAAATGTGGCTATGTTTAGGAATTAATAAATAGTCTTACTAGATAGCATTATAGACTGTATCAGCAATCTAGTTGCATTTGCAAATTTGACTAATTGGAGTTAGCAGGTACTCTGTTACGACTTTAAAATTCCACGCTCTCCCTTTTCTTTAGTTTTTTTCTCTCATTTCCCCCCTTTCTTATTGTAGTGAGATGTTTATGTACTCTCTTTCTACCCACTAGCCATTACTCTTAGAAAAAGAAAAGTACGTGGGGAAGTTTCAATGGGATTAAGGGAGCAGTAGTTACCATCATTGTTTATTAATCAATCTTCTTTAATACGTATAATATTTAGGTTTTACATTTCACAAAAATAAATTAGGAGTTCTTCACTATAGCATTAGCATCGTAATAAATGTGTAGTATCTATTAACTCTAACATTTCTTATAAGTTAGGTTTTACATTCCCAAACTCCTAGTCACTCACCTCTAAATTGTCTAGATCTGAGAAGAAAAGTGAGCTTTATGTATTTGATAACAAGCTACAATTTTTTTCCTTTCCTAAGTAGGATAACATATACCGATTGCCGAGTAAAGATGAACATGATAATTGATCTAGTTTTTCTTGGTTGCTTTTCTTCATACCTTGTTGGGCCCAAATGATGTGGGTCCAATTTTCATCATGTCAAAATTTGTTTTGTGGGTTGGGGGATTTTTCCAGGTGCTGGGTATAAATGGCGGTTTGATGAGTCTTCTATTTATGTGCAGTTGTGCACTGCTTGGTATTTTTGGGCATTGTCCGAACTCTTCCTGGTGTCGTAGAATCTTATGAAGAGGATTGGAAAAGGAACTCAGGGTACTTTTGTGTTTTGATGCATATCTGGATAGTTTATAAGTTCCAATTTTGGGTTACATGGGGCACAATTTCTTAGAATGTTATATGATTAATTTGGGTATTATTCTGGTTTAATGCTCTTGAGTGGTCACTTGTTACTTCTGGTGGCATTTCTAATATCGGGTCATGATTGTGGCAGGTTGGATTAATTGTTATTGTGGCATGATTTTTTAGAATTTACTTGGTTTGAATTATGTGAGTCTTTGTGATGCCACGTATAAGATTGTTATTAATTCTCGGAATACTGCCTGTGTGCTCCTCTCATGAGTATTGTGTTTATTTTTTATTATACATTCTTGTAGGAACTTTTAAGCCTGAAAATTGCCCAGTGCTACTTAGCTTTGAAGAAAACAACCTCTGCTATCGAGTTCTTCTACAAAGGTTTGTGATTTTGCCGAAGTTCTTTCCCTAATTCTTTTTAACCTTTCAGGCATTTCGAATGTCATATGCTTATTTATAACTTTGTAGAATCATTCTATTGCAAATTCTGATTCTTTCCAGATTTGTACTCCTATTACTTTAAGAATATATCTTTTTTCTTTCACTAATCTGGAAGGGGTATGACAGACTATTTTATAGAGTTATTAAATGCTTGCCAGTGTAATATTTCCTAATCCCAGTTGAACTAGCCCTTAATGTAGATAATATAGAAGAGGACCCTTAAATTAGTCAATACTTAGGATTTTTACATGTCAGAAATGATAGAAGAGTAACATTTCTCTTTGTCACTCCTCCAAGAAGTGATTTTCCCATGTCAATCACAATCAAGCCTACCAAATTTCATCGCACTTAGATCTTAGGTTAACTTTGTGTTTGTAGATTTGTCTCAAGTTACAGAGTAACATTTCTCTTTGTCACTCCTCCAAAAAATCTGGGAGATAAGGTATGAAGCGTAGTGAGAATCTGCTGAGGGAACATGATACCTTTCCAGGATACTGTCTTCTAAGTATTTTTATATCTCAAAAGTGTGGATCAGTTGAGGTTCCTTAGAAATTTAGGTGTTCATTGCTTTTCTAGTTGGACCCTGGCACTTCAACAAAATGATTCAACTAAAATAGGACAAATGTCTTCTAAGTATTTTTATATCTCAAAAGTGTGGCCAAACGCTTTTATTTCCTAGAAATCCTCTGGAAAACAGAATACTTCCTGAAAACTTGCCAAATAGAGCTATAGACAACTTAACCAACGCACCCTTCCTGCTTTTCTAGACGTGGAAAATTCAATTGACAACATTTTCTCTCAATCACTTCAGCCAAAATAGTAGTTTTGTTCCCATTCTTGAACTTTTGGCGGGGTCAGCAGCATATAGCTCCTTTGGGCTGAGATATCGCCTTGAGATATTGGCCTAATATTATCCTTTTATACCATAATAGATATGTCGAATGTAAAGATCCAAAATTAGCTAGTAACCTGTGTCAATTTTGCAGCATTACAAACACATGAAGATGACATTGATACTCGTTTAGCTTTAGCTTCACTTCTCCTTGAAGAAAACAGAGAAGATGAAGCACTGGAATTGCTTTCACCTCCATCTAACCCAGGTAATGTAGCATAAATTTTCTTTGTTCTCTATGACATTTTAACGATGTTTGACAACCTCTTAAATGAATATATATTTTCGCAGTATCGTCGAAGGATATGCATGAAGATAGAGTACCATGGTGGCTTAATGTGACTGTAAAGTTGAAGTTATCTCATATTTATAAAATTAAAGGGATGCTTGAGGCCTTTGTTGATGTGATCTACCCTATCATTCATGAATCACTGAAAGTATTTTCAATGCATTATAGGGTAATTGTTTTTCTTCAATTTGCTTCTCCTAGAAGTCCAATCTCCTTTTCATGTGTCCACAGAACCAGACATGAGTGTATATGCACCACTGCACATGCACAAATCTGGATATGCTTTCTTTATGTTTGGATATGCTTTTTCTTTTGGATGATGTTGGAGAAGTGACTGAAGTATAATGAAATATATGCTTGTGGTTCACTAGAAAGGTGAGGAATGTGAGCTCATTTTCCCAATAGTAGTGCATCTTAGGAATGAATAGATGGTGAGGTCGAGACTATAGAGCAGTGTCATTTGGTTTGATTAACGGTACGATTCGGGTTCCAAATTTTCCATACCCTATGGATTTGGGTCGGGTCTGGTTCCAATAAAAAAATAGGGTCTGGATCTGGGTCTTGTTGGACTCGGCACAGATCCGACCCGTGCCCATTTCTATTCGCTAGTCGACATATTTGTTGGTCGTTTGCTTAGGTTGAGTTTTTTTTAGGTTCATGATTTGTGGATTTGGTTCGTTTGAATTATTTTCATATTAATAATTTAATTTAATAGTAACATTTTTATATTAATAACATGATTATGAAAAAGTAGCATGACATTAATTTGATTTTAACATTGGTTGCAAGAAGTAATGTGATCTATCAGTTAGAATGTATAGTATGGTGTAATACCACAGCACTAGAGTTTAAACTTTAAGCCATTACTCCCTTGTCCCTTTCAATTAGTACTATGTGCTTTATGAGTGAAAATTAGTGAAAAAAAGAATTGAATTGGAGAATAAGACAAAAAAAATAAGTGGATGATAGAAATAAGTGGTTAAGTTGCAGAGAAAAAATACGTTTATGGATGAGATTAAACGAAAGAGTGGTGCAAAATTAGTGAACAAACTAAAATGAAAAGCGGTGTTAATTGAGAGGGACAAAGGGAGTAAATAATACTTGACAAAGTAGTATGTTGTTACTAGAGTACTCGAGTCTACACAATTTAATAGTCAAGGATTAAGATGAAAAGTAATTCATGGGTACAAGGGCCTACAAGCAAGAGCTATGAAGTTCTGTAATTCACGGGTACAAGGGCCTATAGGCGTAAAAATCGAAACATGTGAAAAATCAAAATACAAGTCCCTTCCTTTTCTTTCATCTTCAGCCTACTTCCTGTCTCAAAGTTCATCACTTTATCAGTTCATCTTCATCCATACTTCCCCACTTTTTCATCGTTGTAATAAATAAAATTCATTCTTTCCCATTTTTTCATCCTCTTTCTTGCAAACATTTATAACATTCGTAGAAACAGTAACAAAATTATAGCTTTGTGGTGGACAATTGCTTGAAGAGCAAGTTCAAGATGGGAGTCTTGATGGTGGAAATCACATAAGGTTTGTATTTTCTTTTACTTTGTAAAAAAACGCTAACACTCTAGATCTATGATTATACCGATCTGAATCGCAAAAATAAATTCTATTCAACCATAGTGCACAAACAAGGCTGCATCATATTATATCGGTTGTATCGTAAAGGTTTCTAAATTTACCGAACCAGTATTACCCGCATTGTAAAGGTGTAAGTAAACTGCATTATAGGCTATCTCAATCGATATTTCATGGTTTAGGGCTTTAGGCCGATAGTTGGTGGTACAGCAACCACATCATTCCCGTTACCGTATTACCTTGTCCTTTACCGCTTACCCCATTTTTGCAATATGGATTCAACACAAGAATGAACCCTGATTCGGGTCGATAGAACTCGATCACAATTTGAGGGTAAAGGCACCGAATCATGTGACACTGGCACACTGCTCTAGAGCTTGGAAACCGCAGATGTGGAGAGGAATCTGTCAACATATTTGACTTAAATTGTTCTTATAAAGTGGTTTTGCTATAAATTTTTTCCGTTGGCTTAGATTATGCATGTTGAATTGATGTTCATGTATTCATTTCTACTTGTTCTGTGCTGTATTTTTTGCTTTCAAATCCTTAGTGGTCCCTGTATAGGATACTTCTGGTTGTGTTTGAAATCATGACACTTGTTTAGGTTGTTTAACTATGGGAAATGATTGAAAGCAGCAACACGCAGAGGGAAGGTTGTTGGTTGTGATGAAGATTGGCTTAAATAAAACTTGCGAAGCTCTCTGGCATTGTTGATTGCTGGATTCTGAGTTGGGATAGTTGGAGGAATTAGAGGACTCAAGTCTATTTCTAATGTGGTTACTAGTATTAGATTACTGCCAGGTTCATTTAAATTGGAACTCTTTCTTAAACAGTCCAATAATAAATACGTGCCTGAGTACTTGCTTATCTTCTTTCCAGGAGCTGAATTTGCAATCAGTCATTACTTTTATGATTAACAAACCACTCACAACGCAAAAACATTTTTCTTTGCCATATCTTTTGTAGAGATGACCATGGCTGCGTCTCATGTTTCTTTTTATTGGACTAGTAGAAATGAACTTCCGAGTGCCTCTCTATTGCTAAATACGTTAGATCAGACTCTCTTTGAACATCGATACCTTGCAGCTCCCATTGAATTTTCTAGAGGCTTAAATTGTTTTTCTTACCCTCAATCAAGATCTAGTCATGGGTAAATACATATCACATTCCGATTATTATGCAGTTTGTGTTAGCTTCTTTCTCTTTTTGATATGTTTCAGGTAAAACAGAAGAAAAGGCTCTCAACGAGTGAACTATCCGAGCGTGTCAAAGTTCTTGGTGATCATGAGACTGATACTGTCTTTGGTAAATTCAGAAGACCAGCTTCGAAAAATGATTTGTGAGCATCATTATTCTTTTGCTTTGAAATAAAAAACTTCTCTTCTAGAAATTACGCAAATTTGACATTTGAACTGATATAACGCTGTCAATTCTTGCTATATGTTTTATCTTATGTTTTCTGTGATCACACATTTATAAATTAGTTTCTGTTACTCATATACTTTTTTCTGTATGTGTAAGTGTTTGGAGGTTATGTAACTCCCTGTAGTTTAGCTAAGATTGCAGAATATGCTTCTTAGTGTTTTTCTCCCTGGAATCTGTGGTAGTGCTAGTGCCATGTAGATACTCTCTTTTACCCTAAAATAAGTTGACATCCATGATTTTTGGATGCCATTTCTTTTGTTAGTTTTCTCTCTCGACATCTGCTCTAAAATTGGGCTGGACACATAACATCCCACCTGCTTTTCTCTCTCTATTGACTTAATTTAGGGACGGATATGATCTGATATTTATATCCCTCATGCTTCTGGTTTTGTAATTTCCTACTATCCCTCACAGAAAATGACTGTTCTCATCTGAATGACTGATTAACTGCTTTCTTCTTGCTTCCTGTATAGGTTGAAAGCTAATAGGGCCAAAAAGTTGCTCGACAAGAGGGCAACATCAAAAGAACAGAAGATCTCTGCTGCAATGGCTGCTGGACATGATTGGGAAAGTGATATTTCAGAGGATGATGTTATGGTAAAAAGAGTAGTCATTTTAAACTTTAATAACAAGAAGTTCTGATTATGTTATTGGCTTATCATGCCCATTTATCTTTAATTGGGATGTTTACAGCAACAACCACTAAAGGAGCCTCCAATGCCTGATCTCTTCATGGATGAGGAACATGATAACCTCATTTCAGATGTCAGTATCTATTCATAACTGCTTTGCTTATGTTGCTTATATTGTAGCCCCATTCTACTCTGATGTCAGTCTCTTCATAGATGAGGAACATGATTTTATATATATATATATATATAGGAAGAAGTTCCAGTGAGAACCATCCTTATATGAGAACCGTGAGAACCAATTAGCCTTACAAAAAAGTGTTACTTTTTACTAAAAAGGTGTTACTTATGGGTAAAAAGGTGTTACTGTATTTTATGATACTATTAGGCAAAAATGTGTTACTTTAAGAAAAAAATTCTGAAAAAAACACATAAAAAGCTGTTACTTTTTACACAAAAATGTGTTACTATTCGAAAAAAACGTGTTACTTTATTTTTTTGGAAAAAATATTTTTTTCTGAAAGTAACACATTTTATACTAAAAAGTAACAACTTTTTTTTTAAACAAAAGTAACGTTTTTTTGTTCAAAAGTAACACATTTTCTATAAAAAAGTAACACATTTTTATCAAAGCGATTGGTTCTCACGGTTCTCATATAAGCTTGGTTCTCACTGGAACTTGACCCTATATATATATATAGGAAGAAGTTCCAGTGAGAACCATCCTTATATGAGAACCGTGAGAACCAATTTGCCTAACAAAAATGTGTTACTTTTTTACTAAAAACATGTTACTATTAGGGAAAAATGTGTTACTTTTTTTTAATTAAAAAGATGATACTTTTAGGCAAAAATGTGTTACTTTAAGAAAAAAATTCTAAAAAAAACTCACAAAAATGTGTTACTTTTAACATAAAAAGGTGTTACTTTTCGACAAAAATGTGTTACTTTGTATTTATATTTTTTTCTCAAAGTAACACTTTTTTGCTTATAAGTAACAGCTTTTTTTAAAAACAAAAGTAACATATTTTTGTCTAAAAGTAACATCTTTTATGTGAAAAGTAACACATTTTTATCGGAGAGATTGGTTCTCACGGTTCTCATATAAGCTTGGTTCTCACTGGAACTTAACCCTATATATATATATATATATATATATATATATATATATATATATATATATATATATATATATATATATATATATATATATATAGGGGTAGGATCTAGTGAAAACACTTAAAGTGGTGAAAACTAAAAACCAGACAGAGGTATACATGTTGTAGCAAAAGGGGTACATATTATCTTATAGGGTGTACATATTTTTTGTGAAGAAAAAAGTTCATATTATTGACAAAAATGACATTTGAATATGTACCCCTTTTAAGCATATATGTACCCCATTTAGTAAATGTCTAATTATTTACAAAACTGCCATTCAAATATGTACTCCATTTGAGCTTTTATGTACCCCTGTTTTCAGTTTTCACCATTTTAATTGGTTTTCACATGATCCAAACCCTATATATATATATATATATATATATATATATATATATATATATATATATATATATATATATATATATATATATATATATATATATATATATATATATATATACATATATATATATATATATATATATATATATATATATACATATATATATATATATATATATATATATATATACATATATATATATATAGGAAGAAGTTCTAGTAAGAACCATCCTTATATGAGAACTGTGAGAACCAATCTGTTTAACAAAAAATTTTTACTTTTCTATTACGAAGGTGTTACTTTTAGGCAAAAAATGTGTTACTTTTTTGTTGAAAAAACACGATACATTTCAACAAAAAAGTGTTACTTTCGGAAAAAAAAAAATGAAAAAGTGTTACTTTTTACATAAAACGTGTTCCTTTTCAGAATAAACGTGTTACTTTGTATAATTTGATTTTTGAAAAATTTCTGACAGTTTCACTTTTTTGCTAAAAAGTAATAGTAATTTTTTTTTTACAAAAAAATAACATTTTTTTTGCTCTAAAGTGACACATTTTCTGAAAAAAGTAACAGATTTTAAACATGTAGATTGGTTCTCACGGTTCTTATATAAGGCCAAGTTCCAGTGAGAATCAAGCTTATATGAAAACCATGAGAACCAATCTGCTGATAAAAAAGTATTACTTTTTTAAAAAATAAATGATGTCATTTTTAGCAAAAAAGTGTTACTTTCAGAAGAAAAAAAATTACATTTCAAAACAAAATGTAATACAAAGTAACACGTTTTTGTTCGGAAAGTAACATCTTTTTGTGAGTTTCGTTCTAAAAGTGTTACTTTAGTAAAAGGTGTTCTGTAAACTGAAAGGTTATTGTTTAAATTGCTTTTCATTGATATACATGAAGGAATCTAACATGGAAAACATTTACAGTCTTTTGGGAGATAGGTATAGATAAGGCCGAGATTATCTTGAAGTTAGATTTCGAAATTTATATTCTGCTATTTTGAATCTAGATTAATCCAATAAAGGATCTTCTTTCTCATGTTTTATTTCTCCTTTGTCTGCCTGATCGAATTATCTTTGTGTTGTTTTTTTTAGTTATGCATTGCATTGACGTCTTTGCGAAGGTATACTGAGGCTTTAGAGCTTATAAAGCTTACTTTGAAAATATCTTACAAGACACTTTCTGCTGCAAAAAAGGAAAAGTTTTGGTCCCTTGGTGCTCGTAAGTCCTTGTCACAAACTCTTTCCTACTATTTGTAATCACACTGTTTGGAATCTATAATTACACACTTTGAGTTGGGTCTCTTAAAAACTTTGTTTTTTATGTTTCTAACAAGATGCATTTTATATGTTGTGTTGCAGAAATAGCATTGAATGTTACTGATCCTTCAGATGGGTTTGAATATGTACGCTACATTGTTCAGCAGCACCCACAAAGTATTGCTGCCTGGAATTGCTATTACCGATTAGTGTTGAGGCATGTATTTATATCATCCTAACTGTGATTCATTAGTTCTTGAATTTTATATATTGAATAACCAAATATTAAAACCTCCTTGCAATAGTTAATGAGATAGTATCACCTAGACTTGAGTTCTTTCTGGTTTACAGGCACTTTACTCTATTATCATCCTTAGGTTTCTCATTCATCTTTTTGCTGCTGCTCGTCATCGACTTACCCATTGGCTAATTATAAACTAAATTAAACTCCTGATAAGTCTAGTCTCAATGCTGTCCAGATTGTAGGAGGTAATGCGATTGTTGCAAGAATACATTATAAGGTGCCACATGGTCATGTGTCATGTCTTTTTTGTGTATAAGATCAACGCTTCATCTGAATAGTAGCAAAATAAGACATCCCCTTGAGTTCTCTTTGCCCTTCAGATTATTGTATATCCAAACAAAGGGACCTAGAAGAAAGAAGAAAAAGTAACTAACAAAGGTAGCCTCATAACATTTTGGCATTCAAACTGTCTATCACTATCACGAGAAGTATTAATTTGTCTTGTGAGTTATGATAGGGTTTGAAGATGCTTGTGTTTTTATTATTCATTTGTATCATGCTTCACCACAAAATGACTACAAGAATATCAATCTTTTGACGCTTCATCTGCCAAAAACCTAAGACCTAAATAGAGAATTTCCCTTGGAGTGTTCTACTTCCCTTGCCTTGTTTTGCTATTTGTCTTGTTATCAGTCTTGCCTATGGTGTGTACTGGGTGACGGGTCATTTGTTTTATTTGCAAGTGATCCTTGAGTCTTGCCGCAACCTCCTTATTTCTTTTGATGAGGGTATGGTACAACGTCACCCAATCCTCCCTGTACGCCTGATGATGATGAGGATGAGTCTTTTCGCTTCCCACCCCACCTCACTATCGCCCTGAGGAAGGATTATTTACTGAGCGTAAATAGGTGAGCTTAGGGGCTTAAAATTGTATCTTCATAGACAAGGGGAAGGGACTAGGTTAGGATCGTCATGGAGACAGAGAAAGATAAAGAGAAACCCCCTTAGATCTAGAGGGACTGCACCCCATTCTAGTAATTGGGTAGGTTAGAAATAGCAAGCTTCATGACACTGCTCCTACTTCCAAAGTCACAACTCCCAGGGTTTTCCATGTAAATAAAATTGTGCTGTATCAAGTTTTTCTGTTGAAACTTGAAATCTGAAGCCTCTTAGTGTTCTGTTTTACTCATGAATCATTTATCTTTTCTGTCTCATTATTTAATTTTCTGGACGTAGATTAGAAAATCGTCTCTCAAGGCATAATAAGTTCCTGCATCATATGCGGGTTGAGCAGAAGGATCTTGTGCCACCCATGATAATTTCTGGAAATCAGTTTACAATGATCAGTCAACACCAAGTAGCTGCAAGGGAGTACTTGGAAGCATATAAACAAAATCCAGATTCCCAACTAATTAATCTCTGCGCCGGTATGTTTAATTTAACGACCGCTGTTATTTATTTTTTCTTTAAAGTTTAAACTGATGTTTCTTTTTTCCTAGGGACTGCCTTGGTCAATTTAGCCCTTGGACATCGACTTCAAAACAAGCATCAGTGTGTTGCACAAGGCTTAGCGTTTCTTTACAATAATCTGCGACTTTCTGAAAATAGCCAGGTGAAAGATTTAGTTATTTTTAATTTTTTGATTCATTTAAAAAAGGGATGTTCAAGGGTAAAATCCACATGGAACAGTGTTCTATTGAAATTTGAAAACGGAATTTTGTTTTATTCATGAATCAAGGCACAATCATTAAGCCGGCAAACATTACATTTCGGATTAATGGTAAATAATGTGAAATTAGATGGCTAGACGCAGTTTTGGTCTTGTTACTATGAAATCCTGGTGAAGCCTGGCTAACAATGTTGATATAACCTCCTTAGCAATGAGACTATGAAACCATCTAACGCATGGGAGTTTTTCATCTTTTTGAGGCTCTCGATTTGTCCATCATAACATCATATTTCCTAGGAGCTCCTAAATTCAAGGAAAATTAAACAGTATCTTAAATGTTGAGAAGATCTCATGTATGATGCTGATTTGAGCCTGGCATGACTAAGATCTTTATTGAAACATGAGATGGAATTGACATGAACAAATTGAAGATGACAAACTCCATACATCCCTTCAATTTATTTGCAATTTTCATTTTGGATCGTTCTTTTCATTTTGCTACATTTCTTTGGCATGTATCCGACATTCTCTCATAATATTATCAACAAATCTATTATCTTTCTTCATCCCACAACATGAATCTTTCATTCATGTGTTTATAATCTCAATTCTTTACAAAAAATAATAAATCAAATTTTTTTTGTTGTAACAAAATCAAAGGGACTGAGTGAATTCGGATGGGGGCTTTCAAGGCAAAATAACAGAGTCTAACCAACTTTGTCACTACCGATCTAAGCAACTTTTCTAGTGATTTCGTTAGAATGGAAAAATCACTAGACTTGAATATATCTTCTTTACTCGAATTACTAGGTATATATGAAATGCATAAGAGGGGAAGATTAAGAGATCAAAAGAAGATTCAACCAAGAGTAGATTTAGGATGAATGTAGCAGTAGTATATTAGTACTATTTTTAATACAGTAGAATAGAAATGTCAAGATAGAATAGAGGATGGTGGTTTTGCATTGAAAAAAATATTAGAGCTACTCCCACGCCAAATGTTAAACACCTATGAAAAACTTACAGATGATGTTCCCTATCCTTACCATTTTTGTGAATACAAAACGTTTGCAAAAAGCTGTTGACCCACAATGTCAGATACTCAGACTTTTCCTTCAAACCAAGAAACTAATTACATAACTTTATTTATCGAGTATTCATTTCTAGAAACTGCCAGGCTGTCCATTGTTTGTTTCAAGGATGCTCCTCTTCTTCCTCATGTTGTAGTTATACTTCACTGTGGGTTTAGAAACCTGCATGACATTACCTGGTGCAATGAGTTTCAGCTTGTCCTCTAGGTGCAATTCAGGAAAGTTGTCATTAATTTTGTAATAGAGCTCCCAAGCTGCTTTTTATTCGGGTAAATGCATCTATTTGATGAGTACCTGTGACGTATTCGAATGTGCCTCGATCCTGATAGCTAGCCAAAACTTCTGTTTTCCACCACCTTTTCTAAGTCAATTGGTTGAAGCTTATCCTACCACTTGTTTCAGCTGTCCTGTCACACATGAAAGACGGGGTGTTTGTTTCTAGGCGTTCATGTATCTTGTATGCACATCCCAATTCGTTCAGTTACTTCGAAAGGTCCATAGAAACGGGCAACCAACCACTTTTCACAGTATTGATTAGCCAATTATTTCTGTCTATATGGTTGCAACTTGAGGCACACCATGTCACCCACTTGAAATTGCACATCCATCCTATGAACATCTTCTAGCTTCATTCTTTGTTGAGCTGCTGACCCGCAATGTCACAGTAGTATTTTATAAATACAGTAGATTCAATCAAGAAGATACAATAGAGGATGATGGTTTTGTAAAGTGGCCGAAAGCCAATGAGTATCCTATCGCTGCCATCCCTTTTATTTCAAAACATTTCCAAAAAGCTGCTGACCCACAATATCGGACTTTCTCCTTAAAACCAAGAAACTAATTACATAAATTTATTCATCAAATATTCACTTCTATAAACTTCCGGGTTTTCCATTATCTGTTTGATTGTGAAGGCTGCTCCTCTTCATCCTCCTGCTGAAGGTTAACTTCACTCCGGGTTTGGAAACCTGCACGACACTATACTGACCCATATGTTTGGCTGTGATGCATTCGATAGTACTAATTAAATTCTGGTGCCTTTTCAGGAAGCGTTGTATAATATAGCTCGTGCGTACCATCATGTAGGAATGTTTACATTGGCTGCCGCGTACTACGAAAAGGTCCTTGCAACTCCCCAAAAGGACTGTCCAATACTGGATATTATTAAAATGGATAAAGAACCCAGCCGAGATCCAAAGTCTGGGTACTGTGATCTTCGAAGAGAAGCCGCATACAATTTGCATTTGATCTACAAAAGAAGCGGAGCAGTTGATCTCGCAAGACAGATTTTGAAGGATTATTGCACCTTGTGATATCCTTGCAGTTTTTAGGTTATCTGTGTATAGTAATGGAACATCCTTCGGTTTCCGACTTGTTATGTAGGAGATTAGGACTTAGGAGTATATTAGTGTTAAGCTGTTGTTTCCCAGCCTCCTCTGGAAACAGTCAAATAAAGTCTGTTAATTTAGAATTTGTGTTCTTGTAGAATTTTTTTTGTATATGTAATAGTATTTATTTCAAATACAAATTTTTATCTATTTTTTATTTGTAGTATTCCATTTTATTGTCCTTGAATATCAATATGTTAATAATTGGATGAGTTAGTTTAGTGTTCAAAGATTTTTCCTGGGATAACTTTTTTGGAAATTTGGTTGTAATAAGTATTTATTCACCTATTTCTCGACACGTAAACTGAAAAAGATATTTAATGCTATTTTTACCCATCATGACTTTGGGTTTTTAAAACTCAGACGTCATGATTATTCTTATGGGGTAATTCTTTTGGAAATCTGGTCGAATCAAGTTTTATTCAGCTATTTTCCGACACGTAAATCCAAAAAGATATTTAACGTGAAATAGATGTTAGCTAGTGGTTCGTAACCTCTCATAGAAGCTCAAGCATAATAGTACCGGAGGAGTGACTACTCCCACCACAATTAGAGGGTAGGGCTCCAAACCCAATCTAGTCAGACCTTTAAATATATCAGGTGCCTTAAAAAGTTGTGTTTGTTGTGAATTGAAACAATGATACTTGATTAGTATTGATGCTATAACCGAACACTTATGAGTATCGAACTAGATTACATAAGTATTAAGATTACTCAATTGTGTAAGTAGCAACGTACCTCTGCTAGTGTTGAGAACGATATCTTAATGACTTAACATATAATAAAGTGAAAGTAAATAGTGGTGTCAATTAATAAGTACTTTGATTATTGTTTGATAAATCGAATGTACAATTGTCATGTTATTGAGCTGGTTTTGGAAGTATACTCAGCTTTTGGCATTTATCCGATTCAAACGATTGTCATTCGTATAATGGGAGACAACAGTTTGCTGGATTTAGTTTCAAGTTTCATTTTAGACTGTAACTATAAACTATTTATGCTTTTAAGGACTTAGGTGCATTTTGTTTATTTACTAGATGTATTTGATGATCATGATATATTTTTATTTCTATTAATTTGTATCTTGGAACATACGGTATGCATTTTACTTTTTACTCAGATGTAATATTTATTGTTTGTCATAAAATAATTTTTAAATCTTTAAAATTTTTTAGCACATCGGTATTTTGAGACTTTCGCAATTATTATAAACATTATTTATTAATGTTAATTATGTATTTGAGCTTGTTGCTCTTGCTATAAATTTTATTAATTCAACTTATTTTTACTAATGATACTAATTTTTACTCGAAACTTCTGGTCACGGTGTGTTCTGCTAGGTGACAAGTAGGAGGTGGTTATTTGGTAGAGGGGTTGGTTGGTGCTAGTGGTGGTGGATGGGGTGCTTTAGGAGATACTTCCCCGTTCCAATTTACTTACAATATTTGCATTTTCACGTATTCCAATATATAATTTAATCTTTAATATCTCTATTTTATTTAATAAAAAATTATAAAAATTTGATATTAACGATCTTTGCAATGAGACGAATCAAACAAGATCTCATTTGACTATATTTTAACTTATAAATTAAAAATTAATTACAAATTAAGCGTGATGAATAAATAGTACTAATGTTGCAACTAATATCGAACGTAGAAAATCCAAAAATTGACTTTTTAAAGTCAAGTCAAAAGAGAATAAGTATTTTTTTTTGAGAACAAAGAGAATAAGTTTGATGAGAATAATTAATAAAATGAATAGAGTGAAGCAAATGAACAATCGAAAAAAAATGAAGGAAAGAGTGGAAATCGAGTGAGGAAAACTAAAACCCGAAAATGTCATTATTAATGGGGATTGGGGACAGTGACAGTAGTACACTTGAGCAAAAATTTTGACGCCATTGTAATTGTAGAGAAATCAGAGAATCCCCAATAGTTCTTCCCAAATACATTAAAAGTCGATTATCTGATTGCTCATTGTAGAAAAGCAGCTAAAAGCCATGTCAAAGATCCCAATTTTCTTGCTAATTATCATAGTATCATATTTTATACTCATCATTTCAATTATTTATTGGGTTCTTCCTCTCCTATCTTCCTCTAATTCTCCCCTAGATCATCACTACAATGTTGGAGATCAAGTCCCTCTTTTTGTCAACAAAATTGGTCCCTTGAATAATCCTAGGTAACCCACAAATTTCCCATTTTCTTCCGTTTAATTTGATTGTTATTCACTTATTATGTCCTTTTTGATTGCATTTCTTTTTGTTGTTTTTGCATTTCTTTGAAGCATGTTGCATAATAAACTTTAGATTGCCTTATTGAGACTTTCAGTTGATTTGGGTTTTGAAAGTTTTTGCCTTGAGTTTCGTAGTTAAATGAGCATACTAATCTATCAATGTCTTCTTTTGTCTTGAGTTTCTTGGTCAAAATGGGTATGAATATCTATCATTGTTTTGGTTTTGGATAATTTTTTTCAGATATTCAATGTTTGAATAGGTATTTTGTTAAGTGGGACTTGGACATGAGACTTGAGATATGGAAAATCCCTGTTATTAGAGAGATATAGATGTGAGACTTCATAGTTTTAGAGAGAAAGTTTCACCATACATGCCCTGTGGAGTAGCAGCGGAGCAAAAGATGATAAACTTTTTGAAGGCCCCGTTTAATTTCAAACTAATAACTTTGTGGGGTTGTTTAAATACATGCCCTGTGGAGTAGCATCTTTAAATACTTAATATATACATCATAATTTAATATTAAGTCTCCTTTATTTTTGGGGTCCTTTACAGTCGAACATGCTGAACATGTTCAGAATCTCCCTTGCTGGGGAGGGGGAGTACATAGATAGTAATGCTTGAGTAGCGAGGTCTCATGTCCCAAATAAACACCCAGTGTTGAGATGTAGATGGGATAAGATCCCTATTCCGTAGTCTTGACTCTTGAGTAGAAATACCTAGTTGGCATCAGCAACGTTTTGAATTGTTTTTGCAAAATCTTCTACTTGTGGCATTGGGGTAACGGAATATTATCTACATTCAACCCTTCTAAACTCCTCCAAGGGGTGAGCCACTAATGTCAATAGAGTAATAGAATGTTGTTGTTTCTACTTATGCAAGTGGTATTCTTTCTGACTTGGTAAAAATTTTCGCTTGATTTTGTTGTTTATGGTGTTTATATCCTTTACTTCCCCCATATCTAACATTATTTTTTTTAGGTTAGTTCTGCACTTGTGCTGTCGATATTTCTGCAAGTATGTGAGGAAATCTGATATGGGTTTTTCATCCTTGCAGTGAGACATATGAATACTTTGACTTGCCATTCTGCCGTCCAGGTTGGTTAATCGTTTTTCAATTAAAGTATTTTCAATCAAAATATTGTAGTATTTCAAGGAAGCTGAACTGTATTTGGCTGTTCATGTCTTGTTTGCAGATCCTTTTGTCAGAAGGAAGGAGTCATTAGGGGAAGTTCTAAGTGGTGATCGTTTGACGAACAGTAGATATGAGATGAAATTCCAGGAAATGAAAGTGGTGGAAATATTGTGCACTAAAACACTTAATAAAGAGGAAGTTGTAAAATTTCGGGACGCAATTCGAAGAGACTTTTACTTTCAGATGTACTATGACGACCTCCCACTTTGGGGATACATTGGGAAAGTTGAAGCCGCAAGCCTAAGTCTCGATGTGAAAGGGCCGAGGTTTTATCTTTTCACTCATGTTCAGTTTGATGTCTTATTTAATGGCAATCATGTTATAGAAGTACATGCTTTCAGTGACCCCAATCATGTTGTCGACATAACAGAGGATGCTGAAATTGATGTGACGTTTACTTACTCTGCAAAATGGAACAAAACATCTATCCCATTTGCAAACAGAATGAGAAGATATTCAAAGGCTTCTTTCCTGCCCCCAATTCAGCAGCTTCACTGGTTTTCAATCATAAATTCAGTCGTTATCATATTACTTTCGATGGGATTACTTGCTATGCTATATTGGTGGAATATCCAGAGTGATTTGAAGAAGTAATCTATCATTTTCTGCTGTTTCATGTGCTGTTTGTTCAAGTCTTGAGTTTCCAGGCTGAATTTTAGGTTCTCCTCGGTGAATTACTGATCATTTTTTATTCTAGGTACTCTAATGGAGATGAAGACGATAGAGAGATTGGATGGGCATGCATTGATGGTGATGTTAACAGATGCCCCAAATTACTGCCTCTCTTTTGTGCCGTACTTGGATGTGGCACTCAACTTCTTCTTATGTAAGGAAACTTCAAAATTTCTGATATATGTTTCTTGCATAATGTCTCTTACAAATATTCTATTTCAACTTAGCTCATGTCTAATACTCGCTCAGAATCCTTTTTTTTTTTTTTTTTAATCTTCATGTTTTCTGAGAGGAATCACAGCAAGCCTCCGTCTGTTTAGACTTTGGAATTCCTTGTCAATGTGCTTTGTCTGCTTGAAATTTTGAGACTCCTTTACTTTCCAAATGAAATGGTGTAAACTATGTGATATTCCTTTGTACCAATGAATTTGCAATAGCATGAAATGACACAAATATTAAGAAATGGTATGGGTGGTATTAAAAGAAAGATAAAATGTATGAATGAGAATTAAAAAAGGGTGGGGATATTTCCCTAAAAAGGAAATGTTGCAAACTTGAAGGAACAGACAAAAATAGAAAGTGTTGCAAATTCATGGAGACTGAGGGAATATTCAGCAGGAATGACTTGATCTATTTTGGTTGCAAGTTGCAACGCTGTATCAGAAGGTGCCGTTGGCTTTTGGTTTCCTTTTTTATAACTGTGAACCAGTTTTGTTTTGTGTAAAGTGTAAGATTTGTGCTTCCTAGGGGAAACTATTGTTGAAATTAGTCTTTTTTATCGTGACCTCTCCGTAGTTAAAATGCAATTTGGTTGGTCTACCCCTCATAATGTTTATGTATTTCATCAAATTTTTTAATGCAACATCGTCTTCCCTCTTTTCTAATTACATTCCTTCCTCAACCTCCCAATCTCTCATCATTGAATATTTCAGTTGAAAATGACATTTGGTATCATTTGACCACCGTTTCTGAACCGTGCTACTCTATTTGTTTGGCTAATTCCATTTTCTGAGCTTAGACACCTAATAGATTGTTAGTTGCCTCTACAAGAAGATATCTTGAACTGTACTTTAGGGGCTGTTTGGCATTTACTTATGTTTCTTGATGGTAATGGATTCTAATTTCTATCGTCGTCATAGAATAAAAACAAGGCCGCATCGCATCGCATCGGCCGCGTTGTAAAAGTTTTTTAAATAAACGAACCGATATTTCCCGCATTGTAAAGGTGTAAAAAAACCGCGTTTTGGGCCGCATTAAGGGATATCTTATCGTTTTGACCGATATTTAGGCGATATGATAACCGCATTACTCCCGTTACCGCATCAGCGTTCCGTTACCGCGATCGCAACCGTTACCGCATTTTTACACTATGATCGTCGTTACCTCTATTAACTAAGCGGTAACATTTACCTCTTTTTGATGGCCCTCCCTTTCTTCTTTTAATGGTGGTTGCTAAAGGTGTGTCAGGTGGGATGATGAAACTCGTATGTGAGGGAAATCGACAAAATGGAATCAACTTCATCTTCTCTTACGCTTACTCCTCTATAAACCAAACAACTAATAATAATAACACTTAATATTATCTTAATCTTCTTTATATATTCCCTTCCATTTCATTTCCACTTATCAAACCAAGCATCTCCGTAACCTGAACATGATGTGGTCTGCAATACACTTGCTGTTTCTTACCTAAATTTGAACATTTTCAGGGTTTTTTGCTTGTTTTTATCGACATCTCTTGGTCTTCTAGAGCCTTATACTCATGGAACATTGTGGACTGCTTCTGTTCTGATATACACTATAACTTCCGCTGTTGCTGGATACACTGCCGCTTCATATCACTGCCAATTTTCTGAAACTGGATGGGTAAGCAAAATAATTCTTTCGGCTTTGTATCTTGAACATATTTGTTTGTGTCTCTTTTATTCCTGTGTTCTTAATTTAGGGATGGTCATGGGTTGAGTTTGGGTCATGTCTAATCAGACCCAGATATAGAGCCCTTAAGTTTCGGTGGACGGTGGACCCAAACCCTGACTCACACTCTTAGGTCTAAAAAATTTAGACCCAAACCTGCCGAGTCTAATGGGTCTAGGGTTCTAGATGGGTCTTAAATTAATTATTCATACTTTATCTTTTATTTTTTACATTTTGATTTCTCATTAGTATAAAATAGGTTTATTGGTGGTGTATAAGTCTAAATTGAGTCTAAATAATTATGAAATAGGTTTTATAATTAACTATAGGTTGTGTAATGGGCCGGTTTTAGAAAGGATCTTGCAAGTCTAGAACGGGTTTGGGTCTGGACGGGTTCATTAGGGTCCTGGTACCATGATCATTCCTAGCTAGTCCAATGATGTCCCAAACCCATATCTGTTATTTTATGCTTGTGTGAACATACAAATGAAATACCAAATGTTTGGTGCAAGTGTGTATTACTATACTTATCTTTCCTAATAGTATCGGGTTCATGGAATGTTGTATTCAATTCAATCATACAGGAACGGAGTGTCCTTATGGCTGGGCTTCTTTTTATCGGTCCATCAGTACTAGTTCTATTCATGGTCAATACAGTAGCTGTATCATATGGGTCCACAGTTGCCGTTCCTTTAGGCACCATTGTTGTGATGTTATTGATTCATATTTTTATTACAATTCCACTCCTTGCGTTAGGAGGAACCGTTGGATGCTATTATAGCTCTAGAAATTTTGTGCCTTCTTCCAAGAGATACGTTCGAGAGATTCTTCCATTAATCTGGTACAGGAAAATTGAGATTCAAATGTTTCTTGGTGGTCTTTTACCGTTCAGTGCGGTTCTCGTGGAGTTGCATCTGTTCTATGCAAGCACATGGAGCTACAAACTATTTACACAGCCCGGTATTCTGTTCATCAACTTCTCGATCCTTGTCTGTCTTACTGTTATTCTGAGTGTTGGTTTGACATACATTCAGCTCTCCATGGAAGACCGCGACTGGTGGTGGAGGTACATTTTTACTCTTTAGTTGCCTTGTACTTTAACTTGATCGGGATTAGTGTAATATGATTCGCTTTTGGAATTCGATATTCGCTCGAAATGGCCTAAAAATACCTGAAAACCGACCTTTTTACAATTTGTGATTTGTTTGGAGATTAGTGAATCATGTGATGCTAACCTAGGATGAAAAACCGACCATAATAGGCTTCCAACTCTCAAGTATAATTTTCTTAAGGGTCAAAAAATTCCTTTTAGTCAAGGATATCTTTTTTTTCCTTCTCTATTTCTCTCCTAGCCTTTGATTCCCTTATTCGTTTTTCCTTTGCTTTCTTAACATGAACCAACGTAACATGATTCACTAACTCATTCGCTTTATGAATTCACGATTCGCTCAAATTTGTCCAATAATAACCCAAAACCGATTATATTTCGCTTTTTTGATTCGCGATTCGCGAGGATATTAGCGAATCATGTGACACTGACATGAACCGAACAAAGAATTATCAAAATATATGATTTTGTTGACAATAAAAAATCAGATCGAACATTTTTCTTGCTGACAAAACGAGAATAAATGTTCATTCCAAGTAGTCTTAATTTAGTTCTTCCTGCATTATTTCTTTGAGTTTCTGGTAACCATTTCTAGTTGTTCACAATAACGATATCTCCTCATTTCTGCAGATCGATATTACGTGGTGGATCAACCGCTATTTTCATGTTCGTCTATTGTATTTACTTCTATGCGAGATCAAATTTGAGCGGCCTAATGCAGTTGTGCTACTTCCTTGGCTATAACGCTTGCATTTTTTACGCCTGCTTTCTAATGCTTGGTGCAATTGCTTTCCGTTCTTCTTCAATGTTCGTTTACCACATGTGCCATGGTGTTAAGAGCGAGTGAATATGATTCCGTTTAATTATCTCCCTGATTTTCCGCTCTTTTATTCAACTAAAACATGATATCAACGCTCAAAGATGGAGATCGCTGATCTTGCTTGCTTTCCATCGAAGATAAGCCAGAAGCTATTTGGAAATTGAAAGTATGGAAGACGCGTTTCTTTCGGATAAGATGCAAGGCCTTGATGATGAAAGTTCCAGGTTCGTTTCGAGATTAAGACTGATTTCTATTATTAGTGTACATAACTTACATGATAGCATGAGCCATTTTGGTTGTTATGTGTTTGATGGCTTTAAGTAGTTGGTTTTAGCTTGTACTTATTCAAGAAAAGTGAAGTATTGATAAACTTAATTTATGATGTTATATAAACTAGACTTTTCTCTTCATGTGATGTAAGATTTTTAGTGTTTGTTTCAGATTATAATAGAATATAGTAAGAACTGCTTATTAATCCACGTGCATTTCTTATTTATATGATGTTGAAGAATGAAAATACCATTTGCTATCAAGGAAAACAATAATTTTTTACTGAGTAAGGTTGATACATCTAACTCTATAAACTCTGTCTAAGTAGGAATCTATGTGAGATTCAATTAATGGCAATGAAATATGTATGTGTTTGTCAACACTATTATTAGAATCACCTCGAATGCGAAACGACTTATTATTTTGAGTTTAAAATCACCCTTTTAGGTTACAATTTAAAAAATGGATGTTGAATCATAATTTAACGTTGGGCTCAAATATGAATTTACAAATGTGATTATTAGAGAGACAAAGTTGAGAGTTGAGATCATATTCCCCTTATTATATGTATTGTATTTCTCTCTGCTATCCCTTTATCAAACAGATTTAGAATGAGTATATTAAGTTTAAATAAAATATAGGAAAATTTGATTATAAAGGTGTGAACTTTGCCTGATTTGCTTTTAAAGGTGCGAACTAACGTTTATCTTTTAAAGGCTCGAACTTTAGGACTTGTTACCGGCTAAATGACTGGTTCTTCATCTTCAACATCTTCATCTTCCATTTTTGTTCAACCTCTTCAAGCCTCAAACCTCCATTTCCTTACAATCTCAAACCACTTCATCTACCATTCCCTATAATCTCAAACCTCTTCATCTTCAACCGTTCTCAAACATCCATATCCTCCATTTTTGTAATTGTAAAATGTAAATCAAAGCTTTAATTGTATTTCTTCCAACAATGGCAAATGACTTTCGTATTTCTTTCAACAATGAGAAAAATAATGACAAGGAACTTTTAAATTTCTTTAAACTTCTTTTAAAAAAGGTACTGCCATAGCCATTAAGCTTTGAAATTTGTTCATCATTGGGCCCAAATCAGCTACTTAAACTCAACAAAAATAAACTAATTATGCAGAAGCTTATGCAAATTGAAGTCTAGAGCTCACCAAATGGTTAGCAATTAACATGGATTCTAAACAACGAAATATTGAAGAATAAAGAAGAGCATACCGAGAACACAACACCTCAAAGAAAAGCCCAGCACTCTTAACATGACCTACCCTACAGAGATAATGATCCAGGATTCTGACTAATGCAGAAAAACATAAAATTAGCTATTAAAACAGGAAACCACAACATGAAATTCTTCAAGATCAAACTTTTTGGGTCTTTAAATTGATTTGAATTTTGGGTCTTTTAATTGATTGAATTCACATAAAAGATTGAAATTTTTTTTGATTTTGGCTCAAAATAATTAATGGGGATTTTTCAAGTGTTTGGATTGTCTATGATTTAGTATGCCAATTCGATTGTGGGTTGTTCCTCCAATTTGATTGCAAAGAATTATTCAAGAAATTACTTCAAATTATTCAAAGAATGCCCAAAATTAAAAAATTTTAAAAAATTTTCTCTCTCCTTAATTTTGGGTACTTTATGAAATAATGAGAAAGATATTAATGTTGGGGTTTTGAAGGTTTTGTTGAAGAGGTTTAAGAAAGAAGTCATTAATGGGGAGTTGAGGAAAAGGGTGATGAAAAAGCCATTGATGGAGAGCTTGAAGAAGAAGGTGATGAAGATGGTAACCTGCTATTTCAGGATACTAAAATCGGTTACACCTTTAAAAGTGGAGACTCTCCAAGTTCGAGCCTTTAAAAGATAAACGCAAGTTCACACCTTTAGAAGCAAATCATGCAAGATTCGTACCTTTAGAATCAAATTTTTTCAAAAATATATACTAGTTGTAAAAATCTAAGCGTGATCTCTCTCTAGGGTTTTCTTTTGTGTAAATCACATAGCTTTCAGTTTGTTTTTTAATTGTTTTTCTAATTCAGTATAAAGAATCCTTTTATGAGTAATAGTTTTCACAATTTTTTCTCCATCAAAGGATTGATAATATATATATATATATATATATATATATATATATATATATATATATATATATATATATATATATATATATATATATATATATATATATATATATATATATATATATATATATATATATATATATATATATATATATATATATATAATATATATATATATATATATATATATATATATATATATATATATATATATATATATATATATATATATATATATATAAAATTTATTCCTTCAATATGACATATTTTACGGTCCTCGTAAGTACTTCAAGTTTAAAAATAATCTACTTATTTTGTTGAAGTTTTTTTGGTGCGTGACTTGAGTTGTTAAGGCTCATGGTTTGACATTAGGACATCACTGGAAATGTTTGGAATAAAAGTGAGTCCTAAAAAGTGGATTAAAAGAAAAGTTGAAAAAAAATCATGTTTTGGCTTTGAGACATACGAAAAAGCAAGTTAATTTTTCGTAATGGTCACAAAAGTAGACTAAGGTCATTTATTTTTTTCCTCCAATAATTAGGTTTGATTATATTTTACATGATTAAGATTATGATCTATAAATAAATAACCTAATATCACATTTCTTCAAGTATAATAATACTGATCTCTCCACTTCTGACTTCTCTATAATTTTTATCTTAAACCCTCTAACCCTTTTTCTCCAAACCACAACCCAAGATTGTATATCATATTGAAAAGCTTCAAGAAAGTTTTACTTTCATCAACAAAACATCTAGATTGTATGGACATCATCCACATTGAATAAATCACGTCAATTTCTTTATGTTGCTTTATTATTAATTCCTTTTGCAATTTTGCCAAATCAATTAAAGGTTGCAAACTTGTAATCATTGATCATAGACTAGATCATCTTGCAATCTTGCAAACAACGCATGTTCTGTGTAAATGTATTTTGTGGTTTACATCATATTTTTTTTAGTCGAAGATCACTATAAATCTATAATTCTAGTCAATTTTAGTATTCTGCGTAAACATTTTCTTTGTAGTATTTTTAAAATTATATATTGGTCATTTTTTAATAGGAAAATTTTCTAAAAAAATAACTATAAAATTATCAATACTTGTGAGGGACGGATTCTTTAAGCGACCATTCCTAATTTGGTCACCAATTATGATTTTTTTTGAACGATAAATTATACTTCCTCCGATTCAGTTTACTTGTCCAGTTTACTTTTTGGTTACTATTCACTAATCACTCTTAATTTGTATTTTGCTCTTAATCTATAAGGTAAAATATAGTCATGTGCGATCTTATTTTGTTCGTCTCAATGCAAAGATTATTAATATCAAATTTTTATAATTTTTAATTATACACAATTAAAGATATTAAAGGTTTTATGTTGCCTCGGCATGTGTGAAAAAGGTAAACTGGACAAGTAAATTGAATCGGAGGGAGTATTATTTTTAATTAAACCTTAATGAGTTGGATCTAAGAGATGTCTTTCGGTTAAATGACCGACTGTAAAATAATTCACGATAAGTTTGATCAATCCAAAATCGATTCAAACCTAACACAACCCAAACCCGAATTATCTCGACTTTTAATCCCTAAACCGGTTTGATCGACTGTTTTGACATGTATCATCATAACCGTTAATCCTATCATCATTGTCCACGTATTAATCCATTAAAATCATCATCATATTAAAAACCAGTGGCCACCCCCCGATTATTCGTCACGGTGCCCCACACATCGTCAACGACTGACCACGAATATTTAATCTTGTTAATTATCATCTCCTCCGCTCCATTTCTGTATACTTTTTAACTACTTTCTCTCTCTCCTCGTATTTTCTCTCAAATTTCCGATTTATTAAAGGTATTTGTTGAATCTTTGTTAGTAGATGTTTTGTAATTTTGGTGTGTTTTATAATTTTTAAATTTTTTTTGTTGTTTGTTGTTTAAATTTGAGATTTATTGATTTGAATAATGAATTTGGGGTTCAGGTTTTACAGGTTGATTATTTGTTTTTGTGCTTGTAATATGTTGATTTTTTTTGTTGTAGTTGGTGTTTTACAGCCTGATGTTTCTTGTTGTATGTTGTTTGTTTGATTTTGAGAGTAATTGTTTTGAATCTTAAATTTAGGGATCTGGTTTTATAGGTTGAAACTTTCTTCAATTTGTTGTTGAATTTGTTAGAATCTTTGAATTTGCTGAGGATTATTGTTACATGATTTGATTTTGGTGAATTTTTTAGTTGTTTAAAGATTTGATATATTTTGTTTATACTTAGCGACAGATCTGTTGTGTGAAATTAATGCGAGTGTTGAATTTGAGCGATAATACTGTTGTTTGTTCATTGTTGTTTGTTCAAAATTTATCTAAATTGAAAATTTATGCTTTGTAATTACTAGTTAGGGTTGTCGTCGCTGGATTCTCACCTAGCACTCTGCCTACCATGTTATGGAAAAAGGTTAATAAAATTGACTTTGTGTTTAGTTACTGGATCGATTTAGGTTTTGATGCTTGTAATTATGTTTCATACTTTCTCGTAGTTTTCCCGAGTTTTCAACTATTTTGTATATTGAGTTAATGAATCTTCCTTCATTTGTTTTGGGATCAATTGCACGTTTATATTAATGATTGTTATCACGAATTTAGTTAAAGGAAGATGTTTGTTTTTGTATGTGCAATTAATGAGTCTGTTTGCTCTTGCTGGTCGATTTGTTTCTAATTGGAGTCTTACTTTTTTAGGAAGCATAGGTTATGAAGACTTTTCTGTCATGTTTCTTCTTGCCTGTTGATTCATATATTCTCTGTTTCTATGGTAATATCTATGTCAATTGTTTTTGTCTCAGGTTTGTATAGTTTGATTTGATTGGGATGATGTGTGTAGTATTTTCTTTGATGTTTTGTTTCTGATTGCTTTCGAACTTTTGTCAATTGTTTTTTAGTTAAGTGAAAGTAATGAGTCGTCCACAAGAGCCACATAGACCGTTTTTCCCACATGGAAACCCTTTCCGGATGATATTTCCCAAAGGCTCCTACCTTTCCCCTAAATTGCAGGCGCTGTTAAACAACTTTGAGGAAACCTTGGCTGGAAGGTTGAGGAAACTTGTTCCAAAGCACAAAGATGATGTTTTTAGCATTTCATGGATGATATTAGCTGTACAGTTGCTTTCTGAGACACACAATGATATCAAAACTTTGATAACGGACCTTGAGCTTCCAGTAGTTGATTGGGATGACAAATGGATAGATGTCTATTTGGACAATAGCGTGAAGTTGTTGGATATTTGCATCAGTCTAAGTTCTGAGCTGTCACGCTTAAGTCAAGGGCAGCTCTTGCTTCGTTGTGTTCTATGTAATTTGGACCAAACCAGCTCGAGCGAGACCTTGAAAGCCAAGTCTTCGATTGATAGTTGGAGGCAGCATATTGGTGCTAGGAACCCCAAAATCGAGAATTGCTTCTCAATCATTGATAAGCTGATGGAATCTTTAGAATTGCCAAAGGTTAAGAACTCGGCCAAGGGAAAGACTTTGATGCGTGCTATGTATGGAGTTAGGGTGCAAACTTTGTTTGTCTGCAGTGCATTAATGTCTGCTTTCACAGCTTCTGATAGGAAATTGGTAGACTTGCATGTTGCAGGGACGTACCTGTGGGCAGCAGCGTTTAGTGATCTACAGAGATTTGTTTTTGGGGAAATTAGAAATTTAGTCTCGAGTGAAAGGAAACATTGTCTCGTGAAAGAGTTGGAAGCAGTTGCTACTAGTGTGGGGGAATTGTATCCCATGCTTCAGGAAGGTGTGGAGCCTATTGAAACGGAATCATTGCAGAAGTCTGTCGACGAATTAAAAAATCGCGCAGACAAACTCTCATCCGGATTAGATCTTCTAGCAAAGGAAGTCGATGGATATTTCCAAATAGTGTTAAGTGGACGTGATGCATTGCTTTGTAATCTAAGATTGTCAGGCAGTGTCATTGATTCCTCAAAAAAGCACAAGATGGAGGAGCAAACTGTAAGATGAATACTATAATGTTCAAAACCATGTGTATACACAGGTCTAGGTATGGTTTTCTCTATCGCATTGAGTGGAAATGTATGAAATGTTCACTGGCATATTACTATGCTCATCTTGTAACTTATAATATGGTTGTTTTGAATGAGTGCCTTAGATTTATACCTATGTGTTACTACATTATGATGATAATATATAAAAGGGCATTTGCTATTTCGCTGTGTGGAACCTTGCTATCTTGTAAGCATATTATGATAATTATAGAAGTATATAAAAGGGTATTTTTATCCTGTTCTTTGGATGTAATGTTATGCTACCACTACCAGTATGCGGAAATGCATTGTCTTCATGGAACCACTTCAGTAGTTATGTGCCTCGTGTACCATCTTCCCTCTGTTGAGCTGTGCTGAACTCCTGTATCTTAACAAGTTAAACCCTTTTGATTTTGTTTTCTGAAATGCTTAATATTGTTGCTTCTAAATCACGCAGAAGCACGTAAGCGTTCAAAGTGCTTCCAATTTGGTGCAGAAGTTCAAGTACCGACTACTAAGCAAAGGCGTTTGCTGATGAGTTGATTGGTGGGCTTTTAGATGAGAGCAGTCTTGCCCTACCAATGAAAGGTTTTGGTAATCTTTGATCATTGTTTTCTTCATTAATGCCTTAATGGTAGAGAGCATTGCCTGCATCAATCATTGCACTTCGGCCTCAATCATATGAACTCTTGCAAGTGTGTCTAATTGAGAAGGTAGGTCATGACTCATGAGTTAAGGAGTGAAATGTCGGGTACCCGGAATGTTCATTAGTGGGTACACGGCATTTCGGGTACCCGAATAAGTCGGGTCGGGACATTGGGTTACCGGTTTTGTTGGGCAGAATTTAATCAGCAAAATCAAAATCTCCATCAACATCATAAACGAACACTATACAAGCCACTTTGAAAACACAAGTACATGACCCAACAAAGTCTTCATTTTTTTTTATGTAGGCAAGTAGGCAAACCAGTAAACTAGAACTTTCTAAAAGAAGTTTTTGACAATTTTTACAATTGCTGGAGAAGGATTCTACTAGTATGGAAGCAGTAGATGTTACCAAACACACTCCTGTAATAGTCTAAGATAGTCTAAGATACTGATTACTGATGTAAAACAATCCTTTCCCCTAAAGGTTTGAACCCTTTTCACTTCCTTTCACTGGTGTATTACTATTACTCTTGGAGAGCCCTGTTGCTGTTTCTATACAAGATGGTAAAGGTGGAAACCAAAGTTGTTAAAATCGCGATTCTACTTAGAATCGTTTGGAGAGGTAGAATCGAATCGGTAGAATCGAATCGTAGAATCGTACGATTCTACAAATAAACTTAAAAATAATAAAATATCTAGTTTCTTATCATTATTATCCAATTCAAAAGTATTTGAATTTATGAATTAATGTTTCTTTGACTTTATTTTTAAAAATATTACGAAAACTTTCAATAAATATTTTAAATCTACATACCGATTAAGAAATTAACTTAAAAATATTACGAAAACTTTCAATAAATAGTTTAAATCTACATACCGATTAAGAAAATTGTTTTTGAAAGTTGTCATGATGGAAAATTTGAAATTTATGTGTATATGTGAAAGAGATTAGTAAAATATGGTACATAAGAAAAATAAAAAATAATTCATACTATATTAGCAGAATCGGATCGTTAAATCGTAGAATCGTAGAATCGCGTTATGATTTTACCTCTAAAAATTTTAATCCAACTAGAATCGTAAGATTCTACAACTTTAAGATTCTAACTGCGATTCAAATCGCTCGCTTGTTTTTGGATCGTAAAATCGTAGAATCGTAGATTAGAATCGTGATTTTAACAACCATGGTGGAAACCCAATTCTTAATTTTCGATAACCTTTTCGCTTTATCGTCACATCTATTTTAAATTAATTAATTAAAATTACGAAAATGCCCTTGGACTTAAATAATTATATTAAAAAGTAAATTAAATAAAACATAAACATAAATAAATAATTATATTAAAAAATATTAAAATTAAATTAAAAAAAATAATAATACGCCGACTTGCACGCACAAAACGTGCGAGTGGACCATGGTCAACTCGCACATTTTGTGGGAGTGGACCATGGTCTACTCGCACGTTTTGTGCGAGTGAGCCTATTATTATTATTTTTGATTTAAGTGTCCAACCTGTAGGCTATATTTTTTTTAGAAATTGATAATTGCGGGTCAGCGGGTCGGATATTTGGAACAGCCCTATCGATGAAGTTTTATTGATATAGAACTGAGAACGAGAGTAGAAAATGAGAAGACAGGATCGACATAGGATATGTATTAGATGCTTAACAAAACCTTCCAATCTTCCATACATATAGATAAAAAAGAAAGTTCACAAATGCGCAGGTTTTAATAGGAAGAGAAGGGTGTATTTGTATGCCATTGACATTGATGGAGTAGGAAACAATGTTGGCCTCCCCTACCAAAAATGCCATTTTTTCTACTTTTAGCTTTGACTTCCTTTATTAATGTATCATATATACACTTCCTCCTGTTCGCTTTACTTGTTCCATTTGGTTTTTCATTATTCTTCATCAATCACTTTTATTATGTGATTTGTTATTAATCATAAGTTACAATATAGTCATGTAGGATCTTGTTTAATTTGTCTTATTGTAAAATTATTAATATTAAATTTCTAAAATTTTTACTCAAACACAATTAGAGATATTTAAGATTGAAAATGTATATTGATAAATGTGCCAAAACTAAATGGGACAAGTAAAGAGAATAGGAAGCAATATATGATTTGAAGAGTGAATATATGTGTAAAAATAACTAATTTGAGTTATACATTTGAAATATAAGGTTAGTGGAATTGTATCTTAGCTTATACTTGTAACTTTTATTTTAAATAAACCAATAAATTCATGTTATGATGATATTACTCTTTTTCTATCATATTGTTATATTCAATTATTTTTTTGTTTATATTTTTTATGTCTTAAATTTAATAGTGTTTATTTTTAGGACGTATTAGGTGATTATGTGAAGTTAAAAACACCTGTTTTGAATTTTTCATGGTTTAGCTAGTTCTTATATAAAAAATGTTAGTATATTGTTTATTTTAGTTTAAAATTGTGGCTTCGCTTCTAGTAGGAAAGAAGTATCAAGGGTGAACGATATGCAACTTCAGAGTGATTTGATCTATTAGTTTTATACCAAATAAGAATAATCTAGTACAAGTAAAAGGGGAGGAAAAATTTAAAAGAGAAATCGTACGCTATTTTTGGATAATAACTTTGTAGCGAAAAGAAAGGAAAAGAAGGGAATGGAAGGGAAGGAAAAGGCAGATTAGAGAAATGAAAGAGAAATAACTGTTGTGATTATGTGACTTGAGTGCACTAATAATGTGTGCATTCATGTGGAGACTTTTGGGATGGGTTCTTAATGTGTGTTAATATGATGTTTAATGTATGTCTTAATTTGAGATTAAGAAGTTACTTAATTTGGTTGAGTTGATAAGAAGATTGACAGTCTCTGCTTGTGGTGCTCGAACGAGGCACTCAAAGGGGTCTCTTTGCCTCGAACGAGCAATAAGATCAGAACCAGACAGAAGCTACAGCAACTAGTGCTCGAACGAGCTGCTAGGGTGCTCGAACGAGCACGTTATGGGTGAAGAAACAGTAGGTGGTCTGACGGTATGCTCGAACGAGCCTCTCTTGTACTCGGACGAGCAGAATCACAAAGTGCAGCAGCAGATGTGACTGTTGGTTTTCGTGCCTTCTCACTTTCTTGACAGCTGTTACGTGAGTTACCACAGCAACTCTTCAAAAGTATTATGGGCTGAATTACATGCTATTAAATCATAGTAATTGTGTATTAATTCAATGTATACTATTTAGCTCTATAAATAGTGAGATCATTAGCATAGCCAAAACACATCAAAACACAAACCCATTAGCCTAAACACATAGCCTATTATTTTTATCTCTTGCATCATTGTAATTCTCTATTGTAAGAGTGATCTCATATAATATAAACAAGCAAACTACACACCACGGGGGACGTAGCCAATTTTGGGTGAACCTCCTTAAATCCTTGTGTTCATTTTTGCAATTTATTTTCGTTCGTACTTGTGTTAAGTTTATAATCGTTCATCAAGCTATATCGCATCGAATCGATCTTAGTCTCTTTCAATTGGTATCAGAGCGGGGTTGTTTATTCGGTGTTTATCACAATCATAGTTGGTGAAACATGTCTTCAATGAAGCTTGACATAGAGAAGTTTGATCGGAGTATCAATTTTGGCTTATGGCAAGTCAAAATGAGGGCCATTTTGATTCAAAATGGTGTGCAAAAAGCGATTGATGGTGTAGATAAAATGCCGGAAGGCATGACCGTTGCTAGGTGGGAAGAGATTGATGCAAAGGCACTATCGGCAATCCAATTATGCCTTTCCAACGAAGTTCTAAGAGAGGTTGTTAAGGAGACAACAACCAAGGCAATATGGGAGAAATTGGAGTCACTTTATATGGCCAAGAGTGTCACCAATAGGCTACTTTTGAAAAGTAGACTCTACGATTTGCGCTTGGAGGAAGGTAAACCTTTGAAACCTCATTTAGATGAGTTTTATTCCATTGTGATGGATTTACAAAATATTGATGTCAAGGTTGATGATGAAGACTTGGCAATTTACCTTTTATGTTCTTTACCTCCATCTTACAAGAATTTTAGAGAGACTCTACTCTATGGTAGAGAAAACTTGAGTAGTGACGATGTGAAAAATTCCTTGACTCAAAGGGATCTCATTGATACACAATTGTCACAAAAATCACCGGGTGGCTCAAGTGATGGATTGTTTGTGAGAGGAAGGTCGTATGAGAAAGGTTCCACTAGTGGGAGTGGAAACAAGGGTAAAGGAAGGTCGAAGTCTCGGGGGCCTAATAACAAAAATAAGACTTGCAACTATTGCAAGCTTAAAGGCCACATCAAAAAAGATTGTTGGAAATGGAAGAAGAAAAATGCTAGTGATAATGGGGCTAAAGACGGGGCTAGCAATGCCGATGCTAGTTACGTCAATGATAGTGATGATGGTGGCGCTTTTGTTGCCACACATGGGTACAAAGATGATGATGCATGGATTCTAGACTCGGGGTGCACATTCCACATGACTCCCAACAAAACTTTCTTCCAAACATTGGAAAGTGTTGATGGGGGAATTGTGACCATGGGAAACGACACAACTTGCAAGGTTGTTGGAGTTGGGAGCGTGAAAATAAAAATGTTTGATGGAATGGAGCGCACCTTGACCAATGTAAGGTATGTTCCGGGTTTGAAAAAGAATCTTATATCTTTGGGTACTCTTGATAAAATCGGATGTAAGATTACTTGTGAAGGTGGAGTCATGAAAGTTGCGAAGGGGTCACTAGTTGTGATGAAGGGGAAGATGAATGGGAGTTTGTACACTCTCGATGGTTCTACTATCTCCGGCTCCGCAAACGTTTCCACAACCACAATGTCCGATGAAGAAACAAAGCTTTGGCACTTGAGGTTAGGCCACATGGGAGAAAGAGGTATGTATGAACTCTCCAAGCAAGGTTTATTTGATGGTAGAAAGTTTGGGAACCTTGGGTTTTGCGAACATTGTGTTTATGGGAAACACAAGAGGGTTAGTTTCAAACCCGCCATCCACAACACTAAGGGGGTTTTGGATTATATTCATTCCGATTTGTGGGGGCCTTCTAGGAAGCCCTCCCTTAGTGGTTGTAGTTATATTTTGACCTTTGTGGATGATTTCTCAAGGAAGGTTTGGTGTTACTTCATTAAACATAAAAATGAAGTATTTGATGTTTTCTTGGATTGGAAGAAAATGATAGAGAAAAAGACCGGTAGGAGTATCAAGACCTTGCGAACCGATAATGGTCTTGAATTTGTTGATACTAAATTTCTTCAATATTGTGCTCATGAAGGTATTGTGAGACATAGAACTTGTGCAGGACGTCCTCAACAAAATGGTGTTGCGGAGAGGATGAATAAGACATTGGTTGAACGGGCTCGGTGTATGCTTCACCATGCAAATTTGGGTAAGCAATTTAAGGCCGAAGCGGTGGCTACGGCATGTTACTTGGTGAATCGCTCGCCTCATACCGCCTTGAAGTTCAAATCACCACAAGAAGTGTGGTACAACACCCCGGTAAATTATTCTAGCCTTAAAGTTTTTGGTTGTCCCGCTTATATACATGTAAATGATGGGAAACTTGAACCTAGGGCTAAAAAATGCATATTTTTGGGATATGGTGTGGGTGTAAAGGGGTATAGGGTATGGTGTAGTGAATCCAAAAGAATAATCACCTCTAGAGATGTTGTATTTGATGAAAAAAGCATGTTAGTCTCTAGTGTAGAAAAGCCCTTAAACAATGTTGAAAATGTTGTAATTGATCCCATTGATGCACAAGAGGAGGTTCAACCTCCCAATATTGATGAAAATGTGAATGATGAAAATGTTCAACAAAGATCTCCTCCCTTGTCCACCTCTAGACAAAGGAGGAAGATCGTGGCTCCAAGAAGGTATATTGAAGAGTGTGATTACGTTGCATATGCTCTCAACATTGCTAGCGAAGTCGAAGGTTTACATGAACCGGGTACGTACAAGGAGGCTATGGCCTCAAATGACTCAAGCAATTGGTTGATAGCCATGAAGCAAGAGATGGAATCACTTGCTAAAAATCAAACTTGGGACATCGTTGAAGCACCAAGGAAAAAGAAAATCGTCGGGTGCAAGTGGATATTCAAGAGGAAGGAGGGTCCTTCTAGTGGTGTTCCTCCCATCTACAAAGCTAGAGTTGTGGCAAAGGGATACTCTCAAATTGAGGGTGTCGATTTTCATGAGGTATTTTCTCCCGTTGTTAAACACTCTTCTATTAGAACTCTTTTAGCTTTGGTGGCGATGGAAGATATGGTTTTGCATCAATTGGATGTGAAAACGGCTTTTCTTCATGGTGAACTTGAAGAAGAAATTTTTATGAAGCAACCGGAAGGCTTTGAGGTTGCCGGGAAGGAAAATCATGTGTGTAGGTTGAAACGATCATTGTATGGGTTGAAGCAATCGCCTAGGCAATGGTACAAGAGGTTCGATTCTTTCATGACCTCTCATGATTTTACTAGAAGTTCTTATGATAGTTGTGTTTATCTTAAGAAACTTGATGATGGTTCTTTGTTATATTTGCTCCTATATGTTGATGATATGCTTGTAGCATGTAAATCTTTGTTTGAGGTGGAGAACTTGAAGGTGTTGCTTTCAAGTGAGTTTGATATGAAGGATCTTGGTGAAGCCAAGAAGATCCTAGGAATGGAAATTTTGAGAGACCGGGCTAAGGGTGTCTTGTTCCTTAGCCAAAGGAAGTATATTGAGAAGGTGGTGCAACGCTTCTCCATGGAAGATGCTAAAGGTGTGTCTACTCCTCTTGCCTCTCATTTCAAATTGTCCAAACATTTGTGTCCACAAACAAAAGAAGAAGAAGAGCAAATGATGGGAATCCCGTACACTAGTGCCGTTGGTAGCGTGATGTATGCTATGGTATGTTCTAGGCCCGATATTGCTCATGCGGTGAGCATGGTAAGTAGATACATGTCTAATCCGGGGAAGGGACATTGGGAGGCGCTTAAATGGTTATTGAGGTATTTGAAATGTACTTCTAACCTTTGTCTTATGTATGGGAAGGATTCAAGCGAGCTAACCGGGTTTTGTGACTCGGACTTTGGTGGTGATCTTGACAATAGAAAGTCCACAAGTGGGCTTGTGTTCACATTGGGTGGTTCGGCAATTAGTTGGCAATCATCTTTGCAAGATGTGGTTGCCCTTTCTACAACCGAAGCGGAGTACATAGCCGCCGCCGAGTCATTCAAAGAAGCTAAGTGGCTCAAGGGTCTTTTTGGTGAGATGTGCAACAAAGTGTGTTCGGTAAGTGTGCATTGTGATAGTCAAAGTGCAATCCATTTGGCTAAAAATCAGAATACATTTCATAGAAGGTCCAAACACATTGATATCAAATACCACTTCATCCGAGATGAGGTGGAGCACAAGAGGGTTATCTTGAAGAAGATCGATACAAGTGAAAACCCGGCCGACATGATGACTAAACCATTGCCTACAACCAAGTTTGAATTGTGTGTTGACTTGGTTGGACTAGCTCGATGCTTGAAGTGATGCCCTTGGGGGCATTGAGGTGTGTATGTTATTTTATATGCTTGTTTTATATTCTTGTAAGATGGAGTGTATGATGGTTGTTTATTGACTTGGGTGGACTCAAGTCAAGGTGGAGATTGTTGTGATTATGTGACTTGAGTGCACTAATAATGTGTGCATTCATGTGGAGACTTTTGGGATGGGTTCTTAATGTGTGTTAATATGATGTTTAATGTATGTCTTAATTTGAGATTAAGAAGTTACTTAATTTGGTTGAGTTGATAAGAAGATTGACAGTCTCTGCTTGTGGTGCTCGAACGAGGCACTCAAAGGGGTCTCTTTGCCTCGAACGAGCAATAAGATCAGAACCAGACAGAAGCTACAGCAACTAGTGCTCGAACGAGCTGCTAGGGTGCTCGAACGAGCACGTTATGGGTGAAGAAACAGTAGGTGGTCTGACGGTATGCTCGAACGAGCCTCTCTTGTACTCGGACGAGCAGAATCACAAAGTGCAGCAGCAGATGTGACTGTTGGTTTTCGTGCCTTCTCACTTTCTTGACAGCTGTTACGTGAGTTACCACAGCAACTCTTCAAAAGTATTATGGGCTGAATTACATGCTATTAAATCATAGTAATTGTGTATTAATTCAATGTATACTATTTAGCTCTATAAATAGTGAGATCATTAGCATAGCCAAAACACATCAAAACACAAACCCATTAGCCTAAACACATAGCCTATTATTTTTATCTCTTGCATCATTGTAATTCTCTATTGTAAGAGTGATCTCATATAATATAAACAAGCAAACTACACACCACGGGGGACGTAGCCAATTTTGGGTGAACCTCCTTAAATCCTTGTGTTCATTTTTGCAATTTATTTTCGTTCGTACTTGTGTTAAGTTTATAATCGTTCATCAAGCTATATCGCATCGAATCGATCTTAGTCTCTTTCAATAACCATTATTTGTTTAGTATGGAAGGGTAAGGTAAGGAAGAAAGATGAGTTTTCCTTCAAATCATTTCAACTTTGAAAAGATTGAGGGTGAGTTTGAATGAAAAGGTAGGGAGGAAAAGGAAATGTAGGGATTTAATGGGCTGGAAAATCCCTTGTTCGGATAAAGAATTTTTGTTACAGCCGGTCTTGGCCGAGACCGTCTCAAGGTGAGACGGCCCAGCCCAAGCCGCGCGTTATAGGGGAGAGTAAACTGCAATATGATCAGTTTCTATCTTAACACATTCATTTTCATGGTTAAAGTGTTCAGTTTCTAATATGATCAGTTATGCTTCTAGTATGTTTCAGACTAAATGACAATTGTCCATTTATATCAATCAGTTTTAAGACTAAATGGATCAATTGTCCAATAAAGTGTATCAGCTTCATTGATAATAGCCTCAATTTAGTCAGTTCATTTTCGCCTCTTAAAGTATACACTTCACTTACTAAATTGCTATTTTAAAATACTCAATTGTGCTCTTAACATACTCAATTGTCCTCTTAAAAAAAATTGATATACAATTTGTATATGATTTCACAAATAATGGTATTGAATCAAATTATATGTTTGATTTTCTACCCCATCTTCAATTCATTAGTACTCTTTTCAGTTATCATGTTAATTTCATCAATTGTTTCCTTATATAGTGTTTCTACTACCTTCCTTGCTTCTTCATTGTCTTCATGTAAGTGTGGAACGTCATGCATGTTGTCATCACTATATCCATCAAACCAGACGCTGTTAAGAATCAAATTGAGGCTATTATCAATGAAACTGATACACTTTATTGGACAGTTGATCCATTTAGTCTCAAAACTGATTGATATAAATGGACAATTGTCATTTAGTCTTAAAACTGAACACTTTAACCATGAAAATGAATGTGTTAAGATAGATACTGATCATATTACAGTTTACTCTCCCCTATAGCGCGCGGCTTGGGATGGGCCGTCTCACCTTGAGGCCGTCTCGGCCAAGTTTTGGTGTTTTTGTTAAGGTATCAATTGTTTCAAAGTTGGAAAAACTTGAAGGGAAAATTATATCTCCTTTCCTTTTCCTTGGTTTCCCTCCTAAACAAACAACTGCTATTTTTCTTCTATTTCTCTTTCCTTTCTTTCCCTTCCCCTCCTACTCTTTCTTTTCCCTTCTTTTCTCTTCAAAATTGTTATCCAGACATAGTTCGATACCTTAACACAAATCTTACCTCCAATCCCTTCAAATTTCTCCCCTTTAAGGGGGTGTTTGGCATGTAAAGAGAAAATGTAATGGAAATATAATTGACAAAGAGGGGTAAGAGTAAACGTAAGAGTTGTGGTTATTTGTTGTTTGGGAAGTATAATAATGTATGGGAATTAATGAAAAAGAGAAGAGATAGGAGAGTAGAGATGAAAATAAAAAGAAAGAGAATTTGTTACAAGTCATGAATGGATGGTAACAAAGTAATGGTATTCAATACCCTTAAGAAAGGAAATGAGTTAACCCAATGTTATACCAAACACAAATTATGAAGTAAAAGTAATTGCATTCTTTACTTGATATAAAAAAACTCATACCAAACACCCCCTAAATCCATTCAATTCTATTTTGTTATACATACATAGTTCGATACCTTAACACAAATCTTACATCCAATCCCTTCAAATCTCTCCCCTTTAAATCCATTCAATTCCATTTTGTTATCCAAATAAGAAATATCTCCTCCTAAATTCAATCCACTACCTTTTCTCCATTTCCATCCTTCCAAACATATATTTAAGGATAATCTTTAAAAAATGTTTGTTTTTGGGTTAAATATTAAAGGAAAAATATTTGTCACACTACAAAAATGAAGATAAATAGAAGTGAATTTAAACGAGGAGATGATAAAGAGATGATATAATATAAAATGATACGTTGAGATGAAAGAAAAAAATAATTATATCATCTTATTTTGCGGAAGGAGAGAAATATTTCCCTCTCTCCATTAATTTACAATAATTTCATATCTTGACTACTATTAACAACTATGGTATAATCTCAAGACTCATTCTTCATCTTTTATACTTTTTTTTACAAAAGTATTAAAAACAATTTCTATCTACATTTGTAAAACTCTATCATCAAACTTGCCTATTGTTTATCAAACAACTTTGACTTATTTGCTGACAAAATTTGTCTATTTACGGCCCGTTTGGTAGGTGGTAATAAATCGTGGCAATGGGAATGAAAAACTAGTGTAATTTTGGTTAAAAAATCTTTTGGCTATGTTGATGGTCATACTTGACAACTTTCAATCATCTCATTTTGTTCATAAAATTCATTTTAATGCATTACCAATGGGAGAGGTGGTATTAAGAGGTAATGGAAATTTGTGAACAAAAAACTTTTTTGTGATCAAAGTTTCATTACCATGGGAATGGCAATGGCTTGAAAGTTTTGATGAAATTTTACACTATAAATCATTCCCATTACCACCATTTAGTACCACTAGCCAAACAGGCCGTTAATACCATGGTTAATATCATAAAAAGTTTAAAAACCAAGGCTTGGTTAATGTCATAATAAAACTTGGACAAGTTGTTTTTAAAAGATTAACCTTTAGCTTGTCTGTTCAAAGGGTTAACGTTATGTTTATTCTAAAAGGTCCAATCGTTTGCTCCTATTGCAATGAAAAAGCTTCCGGGTAATGGTTACCTAGAGTAACATGTTACTACATCTTATTTAATTGTAACGCCACATGTTATGTTCTAATTGGATGTTACAATTTTACATAAATAAAAAGCTAAAAAACACAAAAAAAAAAAAAAAAAAAGAAAATACAACTTTCACCCCCTTTATGAACTTCATCTTGGACCTCTTTCTAGCTTCTCTCTCATGTCAACTTTACCATCACCACTATGCTACACCTCCATTATCACTATCCTTAAACACTTGTGTATTAGAATTTTCACTATTTTCAACTATTTAATGATTCCTATTAGTCTCCTATACAACCATCCTTGGAAGGGCTCCAGCCAAGGTTGTCAGGATCGGGATTCTACGTAGGATCGTTGAGGGAGTAGGATCGAAATCGGTAGAATCGGATCGTAGGATCGTGTGATCCTACAAATATGCATTAATATGCTTTAGATAACGGATTTTGAATTGTATTTGTTTGTTTTTTTAGTTTTAAGGTTTATATTTATACTTATTTGACTTCAATTAATAGGTTTTGTAAAAGAATACCTTTAATAATCATTTTTAAGGTACGAATCAAGAAAAACATGAATTTTAGTTGTATTAATTAATATAATTGTTTTGATATATACATATATATACATAATTAAAATCTGGAATATATATTTTTTGTGATTGAAACTACCCCTATAGGATCGGATCGCAAGATCGTAGGATCGTAGAATCGTGTTATGATCCTACTACTTAAATCTTGGAGCTATGTAGGATCGTTCGATTCTACCGACATTAAGATCCTACCTACGATCCGGATCGGTCGCCTAATTTTGGATCGTAGGATCGTAGAATCGTTGATCAGGATCGCGATTCTGATAACCATGGCTCCAGCTATGACCCCAACCACCACCACTAGAAAAACAATAGAGTAATTAGCGAATAACAACTTTTACATTTAGAGCTGTTGCGAATTACAAATTTAAAGTTTATTTTATACGAATTACTGCCAGCAAAGTATTAAAACTCTACATCATTCATGCCAAGTGACCGGTAACCAGCACAAATGACCTTTGACTAGCTTAAATGACCGTTGACTTGACATTCGTTGATCATCCCGAATCACATTTGAATTTCTTAATTCCCAATAGCACCCTTGTATTTAGCAATTTAACGTCATTTTTACCATTATAACGATATTTTTTCAAACATATATCCTATACGTGATGAGTAAGTTTACAACAGATCATAAACAAACAATTCCAGAACAATTTGTTTTTATTAGTGTTAAAAAAGGCATGGAGAATTGAGCAAGGTATTGTTGAAAATTGATGTGAAGTCTGGATAAGAATTTTAATAGTGTTAAAGTTAAATACTGAAATATCAAGCAAAACAAATATTTTAAGCTTTTACTTTTATTATTTTGAATGTAAAACAATAAATAATCAGAAATAAATTGCACATAACTAGAACACTTATGAGTAATTTGTAACATGCATTACCTTTCCAAAACATGCAAATATTAAACAAAACGATTAGTCATACATGATACATTTGTTAATAGCCATATGGAGGACTTGGGATGTGTGCCGGAGTTTTGTAAACTGGTGATGGTGTATAAATGGGTGATTTGTAAATTGGTGATGGGGTGTAAATTGGTGACTTGTACACTGGTGATGGTGTATATATAGGAGACTTGTAAACTGGTGATGGGGTATATACGGGTGACTTGTACACTGGTGATGCGGTGTACATCGGTGACTTGTAGACCGGTGTTGGAGTGTAGATAGGAGATTTATAAATAGGCGATGGAGTGTATACGGGTGACTTGTAAATTGGTGATGGCGTATAAACGGGTGATTTGTAAACTGGTGATGGGGTGTAAATTGGTGACTTGTACACTGGTGATGGTGTATATATAGGAGACTTGTAAACTGGTGATGGGGTATATACAGGTGACTTGTACACTGGTGCTGGGGTGTATATCGGTGACTTGTATACCGGTGATGGAGTGTAGACAGGAGATTTATAAGTAGGTGATGGAGTGTAAATGGGTGACTTGTAAACTGGTGATGGTGTATATACAGGAGACTTGTAAACCGGTGATGGAGTATAAGCAGGTGACTTGTACACTGGTGATGGGGTGTACACCGGTGATTTGTATACTGGTGATGGAGTATGCACTGGAGACTTGTAGGTAGGAGATGGAGTATAAACGGGTGATTTGTGTATTGGTGACGGAGTGTATACCGGTGACTCGTAAATTGGGGATGGACTATACACAGGAGACTTATAAATAGGAGATGGAGAATAAACAGGTGACTTGTGAACTGGTGATGGTGTGTATACTGGTGACTTGTATATTGGAGATGGAGTATACATAGGAGACTTGTAAACCGATGATGGGGTATAAGCGGGTGATCTGTACACAGGTGATGGGATGTATACTGGTGACTTGTATACTGGGGATGGAGTATACAAAGGAGACTTATATGTAGGAGATGGTGTATAAACAGGTGACTTGTACACTGATGATGGAGTGTATACGGGTGGCTTGTATACTGGGGATGGAGTGTACACAGGAGATTTATAAATAGGAGATGGAGTATAAACGGGTGACTTGTATACTGGGGATGGAGTGTATACAGGCGACTTGTATACAGGGGATGGAGTATACACAGGAGACTTGTATATAGGTGATGGAGTATAAATGGGTGACTTGTATACAGGAGAGGGGGTATATACGGGTGACTTATAAACGGGAGATGGTGTGTAGACAGGAGTAGGGTTATAACCGTAAGAATCAGCAGCATATGAAAGTGCCACAAGAGTCATGAGTAGAGATGCTAAGAAAGATACACTAGTTAGAGCCATTGTGATAAGAGATGACTCGCACTAGGTTTAGACGAAGAAGAAAGGATGAGTTATGCTACTTGTTGTATGTGTACGTCCTTTATATAATGTGTTACATGGCTTCATTTCTTATTATTTAAATCCTCATTTATGATTATTAAATAGTTAGATTAGGTATATTACCTTGTCAGCACAATCTTGTCCTTGATTAACCGAGTGAATTGACTTATTCCATGTTTTGGTATAATTGTGAAATGTAAATTATTTACACTTGTATAATCATATATCATTTTCCTTAATAGCTACTAATTAGTCATTTTGAAAGAATAAAAGACAAGGTGAAGTGATATTTAAAAAAGCAAATAGTTGGTAATAAATGATATGAGAAAATAAATTGTATAAATAAAATTAAAAAAGTCAAAATTTATCGATGTAATCAAAATAAAGTAGTGGATCTATCCTAAAATAGAAATGATGCTAATCGAATAAGACGAACTAGAATATGCAATAATGCTAAAGGAGTGGGACGGAGAATATCTTTTAATGTAAAAGTCTAATATGCATCAACTCGGCGTTGGGGCCGACTATTTGGAGGAGCTCCCAGAGCTATCGCTCAGGGCCTTATATTTTTGATATATGGTTAAAATTAAAATCAGGGTTTCTTTGTGTATTTTGTAGTAAAATTAAATAAATAGGGGGAATATTAAAATTTAATTCGTATTCAATCTATTTTTAAAAGATAATTAGATAAATTTGTTCATAAATTATTATTATCAGCATGTATTGAATGATTGAGATATATACTTGTATAAATTGTTTTAGATTAGCAATATATTATTATTATTATTATTTTAGGATAATTATATAATCTCTCTTGATAACTTATAATTTACTACTTTTATTATTAGTTCAATTAAATAGTGATGATAGTGATTTAAAATTTAAACCTAAAAGAAATGACTATTTGAAATTTATAACTAATAGTTGTTGGTTCATGTAATTATAAAATTTAACAATATTTTAATATATTAATAAAAAATAATCTTACTAATTAGAGTATTAATAACCAAATTTACAAATACCAATACCTATTAGAACGAAATTTTAAATTTTTGGGGTCCATAATTTATATTTGCTCAGAGCCTTTAAAATGTCGAAGACAACTCCGCGGATGTATGCTATTTTTATTGTACATCATTTCATAATCTTTTAATTAAAACTCCATACGCGTAGTTTTTTACTCCATCTGGTCACCCTTCCAAATCTTTATCATTTCTTTTTAATTAGTACTCACTCCAATTCTATTTAGTTGTCACATTTTCTTATTTGGCAAGTTCATATCAATTGTCAGATTTTCTTTTTTGTCAATCTTTTTTTTACCTAAATACCCCATATTCACAGAAGTAATGTCCAAAATACACCCTTTTTTACTACTTATACAATACCCCATTACCGATTTTACAATCAATATAATTATTTAAAATACCACAACTACTCACTTTTTAATGGACCCCACACCACCTTTAATAACCGTGTCCAAGCAAATGAGACATCTAAATAGAATTGGAGGGAGCATCATACTATTCAGTTGGTGGCAACTCGAAAATATTTAAATTCCAGACAATTATGTAAATTGTTTTTTAATCACCGAATGGTAGCAACCAGCAAGTAGTAGTAAATATAAGATAGAAAAAAATTGTGATTATACAAAAATAGTCGCAATGGTCAAATCTAAATATTAGAAAATGAAATATTGTTCACCAAAACAAGTTGAATATTATGTGAATTATTGGAAGATGATAATAGTTATGGAGTATACGAATTTTCACAGAAACTAGAATTTCATTGTTGATCTGCACGGCATTGAAGTTTGAACAAATTTTCACACATATTTGCCCTATTAGAAACCCATCTTTTTCATTAATTGTTTGAAAATACCAATTAAAACTAATTTGTTTTGTTAAGTAATACCTAGAAAGTGTTTGAAATACCTGTTATAAGTAATTTTTTATCATGTGATACCTAGAAATCCTTTTTCCTTCAGCTAGTCTTTTAGGAGACTGTCTTTTTGAGAAAGATATTTCCAGTCCAGTCTATTAAGGATTAATGTTTACCTATCATATTCTTAATGCCTACTTTCAATATCTTAAATGTTTACTTACATCGTTCTTAATGCCTATTTACAATATGTTAAAAAAATATATGATAGGCAAAATGAATTAGAGATTGTTTTTCAAAGAGACTATCTCTCACAAGAATTTGTGTTCCTTAATTATGCATACTCCCGCGGTTGGTCCTTGTCAGGACACTGACCAAAAAAACAAAATGATCATTACTCTATTGGGTATGTGAAAAATTAAATAAAATGAGTTTTTTTTTTAATTTTCAAAATAAGTTTCTGAAAATTTTCAAATAAGTATCTCCGTCTTCGAGTCTAAGGTTAGAGTTTCTTCGTTGTTATTAACAGTGAACAAGATAAAAAATTTACCGCAACTTTATATGTGCTGTCACTATAAATGACATGAGAACTTTTAAAAAAATTTTACGCTATAAATTATTCTCATTACCACCATTTGATATCACTAACTAAACGTCTAAACAGGCGGTTAGTATTTTTCTCTCAAACAAACATTATAATACTTTCAAACATAAGAACAAATCTCATAGAAAATAACCCAATTATACAAGAAAAATTGGATGAACAAGCATTGAACACCAAGAACATAATCGTATGGAACAGTAAAAGGTGATAAGAAGATTTATTGAAATAGTTTAAAATAAATAATCTTTCGCTCATAAAAAACTATGGACAGAATCTAAAGAAAGAAGAGCGCGGCTAAAAGGAGTCCCCGACTCAAACCTTATATGTAATTAAGTTTAAAGGTTACAAAATTCAAACCTTATGGCCTCCTTAACCATACATATAGGTCAACATTGGCAAAGCAATTTTTTTATTAGCTTAATCTCGGTTGGCAAAAATATGATATGACAAAAACATATAAAATTAAACCATTACGCGTTAAAATTTAATCTTTAATTAAAATTAATATAATCTTTTAAAGTTTAACTAAATAGTACTGTGAAAATAATTTTGAGAGAATTAGTATTATTTTTCCAATGTGAAAGGAATCCTAGCCGCCTCCTTCTCTTCTCTCTCCTCTCTCTAAAAAAATCCTAATCTTTTGGTCGATGGTAAGTACTTAATTTTTCCATTTTAAGATTTTTAATATGATTAAAATAAATATTTGGCTTTTTTGTACAAGTGAATTGTTCTATATATCCATTTATCGGGTTGATTCTACCATATATTGGTTTTGATGATCTCTCTCCTCGTGAGAGTTTGGGGTTATAAATTTTGGTCTCTAGTTGATTTGCTGGTAGAGATTAATGTGATAATGCAGCAGATACCAAAATATTACAATTATCATCAACTATAAAATTCAATTCTACCTCAAGACTACAACGATTGAAAGACCCCCTCGTAGAAGGCAGTATCAAACAACGATGTGTAAGAGGCTATTGAGAATTGTCAGATACCATACACAATGATCTTACTTTTGTAAATTTTGAATTATATTCTGTTAAAGTTCTTATGTACTTGTTAATTTTTATCTCTGATGTAAATGTCGTATGACTCTTTATTAATAAAACAAGTATTATTAAAATTAATAATATCAAGAACATAACATTAGTATTCTATTTATTACAAAGAATTCAAAATGAGAATAAACAAGGTGTATGAAATATTTAATGGATATATGCTAAATGATTTGACCTCAAGTGTTATGTAACAGTGGCGGATTCAGAATTCTGAGACCCATGGGGCACCAATAAATGGGGAAAATATCAACATATTTTGTTGTAAAATTAACAACCGAAATATTTATTATTTTGAGAAAATTTCATCAAAGTCCTCCACTACCCTAATTACCACCCGAAATTATTCATCAACAATCAACATAAATACTTATGTTATGTATTCTTTAGGCGTAATAACGTTTTTTTTTTTGAAGCTTGTAATAACGTTTCTAAATTTAACCTAAAAACATAACTTAAAAAAAAAATTAACCTAAAAACATACTACGTAAATTACAAGTTAATGAAAAGTTATTAGAAACTTTTTTTTTTCTAACGTTTTCCACTTCTAATCGTCCTTTTTATGTTCTACAACAAATTTTCTAGAAAAACATATATACGAGATGAGCAAGTCTATAACATATGATAGACAAATGATTCCATAACAATTTTCTTTATTAATGACAACAAAAGCATGGAAAATTGAGCAAGGTATTGTTGATATAAGATGTAAAAGAAGAAGAATTTTAATAGTGCGATAAAATCAATATTGAAATATTAAGCAAAATAAATAAAATATTATAAGCTTTAACTTTTATTATTTTCAATATAAAATAATACAAAACAAAATAATTGCAATCAACTCGACCAATATTTTTGAATACTTTGAAACATGCATAACTTTTCCAAAACAAGAACATCAAAAACAACACGATTAGTCATACGTAATACATTTCTCAATAGTCATATGGAGGACTTGGGATGTATGCAGGAGATTTATAAACCGGTGATGGAGTGTAGACAGGAGATTTGTATATAGGGGATGGGGTATAAACGGGTGATTTATACACTGGTGATGGCGTATATGTAGGAGATTTGTAAACTGGTGATGGCACATAAATGGGTGATTTGTACACAGGAGATGGTGTATAGGTAGGTGATTTGTAAACTGGTGATGGAGTATAAATGGGTGATTTGTACACTGGTGACTTGTATACTGGTGATGGAGTGTACACAGGAGATTTATAAATAGGTGATGGAGTGTAAACAGGTGACTTGTAAACTGGTGATGGCGTATAAACGGGTGACTTATACACTGGTGACTTGTATATAGGGGATGGAGTATACACAGGAGATTTGTAGGTAGGTGATGGAGTATAGACGGGTGATTTGTATACTGGTGAAGGAGTGTATACGGGTGACTTGTATACTGGGGATGGAGTATACACAGGAGACTTGTAAATTGGTGATGGGGTATAAACGGGTGACTTGTATACTGGTGATGGAGTGTACACCGGTGACTTGTATACTGGGGATGGAGTATACACAGGAGACTTATAAATTGGTGATGGGGTATAAACGGGTGATTTGTATACTGGTGATGGAGTGTATACGGGTGACTTGTATACTGGGGATGGAGTATACACAGGAGACTTGTAAATTGGTGATGGGGTATAAACGGGTGACTTGTATACTGGTGATGGAGTGTACACCGGTGACTTGTGTACTGGGGATGGAGTATACACAGGAGACTTATAAATTGGTGATGGGGTATAAACAGGTGATTTGTATACTGGTGATGGGGTGTACACCGGTGACTTGTATACTGGGGATGGAGTATACACAGGAGACTTGTACGTAGGAGATGGTGTGTAAACTGGTGATTTGTATACTGGTGACGGAGTGTGTACGGGTGGCTTGTATACAGGGGACGGAGTGTACACAGGAGACTTATAAATAGGAGATGGAGTATAAACAGGTGACTTGTATACTGGGGATGGAGTGTATACAGGTGACTTGTATACCGGAGATGGAGTATACACAGGAGACTTGTATATAGGAGATGGAGTGTAAACGGGTGACTTGTAAACCGGAGAAGGGGTATATACGGGAGATTTATGAACGGGAGATGGTGTGTAGACCGGAGTAGGGTTATAACCATAAGAATCAGCCGCATATGAAAGTGCGACTAAAGTCATGATTAGAGAAGCTAAGAAAGATACACTAGTAAGAGCCATTGTGATAAAAGACGACTCTCGCTAGGTTTAGATCTAGATGAAGAGGAAAGGATGAGTTATGGTACTTGTTTGTGGAAGCCCTTTTTATAATGTGGTACATGGGTTCATTTCTTAATATTTAATTCATAATTAATGATTATAAAATAGTTGGATTAGGTATTATTATCTTGTCCTTAATTAACAAACTGTGTTGACTTATTCCTTGTTTATGTTGAATCATTTACGATTGTATAATCATGTATCATTGACTGCAATAGTTATTTTTTAATTGTAGAGTTAGTGGCAACTCGGATATATCAAAATTAATATTCTTCTAGTCAATTAAATAACTTATTTAAATAATTATTAATTGAGTTAAATCTTATATTTTAATCACCGAATTATTAGCAACTTGTAGTAATTTGTAGTTGAATTTAAATAATTGTGCGTATAAGAATATTCGTTATGGTCACTTCAAAAAAAAAAAAAAGAATATTCGTTATGGTCAAATTTTTTTATCAAAAAATGAGATATTAAATTCACCACAATAGTTCAATAATTTTTGTCGTATAAATCTACAGAAAATAAAAATTTTTATTGTTGATTTGCACGAAATTTCAACTAATTTGTACATAAAATTGCGGTATTGGAAATTCAATTTTTTCATTAATTGTCTTAAAAAAACCTATTAAAAATGATAATTCACGATACACTAAATCAATGTTTTTTGTCAAAAACGAACTTGAAAAATATTATGGGTTACAACAACATTAAGAAAACATTTTAAATACTCAAGTCTTTCATATCAAATTTAGAAATTTTTCAAAAAAAAATATCCTATTTAGAACTTGGAACAACAATAATGATACAATTTAATAATTTTGTTGTATATGTTGGAAATACTTCACATGTGAGACAAGATCCCACATCGATAAAAAAGTGGGTTGTAGACTTGCATATATACTTGGTGAGATAATCCTCCTATTGCCATATGGTTTTGGGAAATAATGAACCTCACCGAATGTATGTGCAAGTCAACGCTCTTAACCCGTGGGTTTGTGGGCCCGAGCCCACGGGTGTCCCGTGTCCCCACGAGTGGGCTACAGTGAGATTATGTGACGAATTGTCACGGCCTAATAGTATATTGATAAATTACAGTCTCATAGCCATTTAACAAATATATCAGATTATCATATGTTATATTTTGATGTGGATCGTTATTTAAATTTACATCTAAAAGTGGTAGTTTATTTAAAAGGTTATTATAACAATATCATTGAAAATATTTTATTAGAGTCAATTTTATTCATATAATAAATATCCAAAATAAAAAGGAAAAATTATCCAGAATAATATGACATTTCACTGATTTTCCAAAAATAATACGAACTTTCAATTAACCACCAATAATACGAACTTTGACATGCATTTTCCGCTGGCATACATGACCTATTTATAACCGGTAGTACAGGTCTTTTTTTGACTGTTGCTCAGCAAGTTTCAACCGGTAGTACGAACTTTCAATTAACCACCAATAATACGAGATGAAACCTGCTAAGCAACGGTCAAAAAAAGAATTGTACTACTTGTTATAAACTGGTCATGTATGCCAGCGGAAAGTGCATGTCAAAGTTCGTATTATTGGTGGTTAATTAAAAGTTCGTATTATTCTTGGGAAATCAGTGAAATGTCGTATTATTCTGGGTAATTTTTCCAAATAAAAAATGACTTGACAAATGACATAATTCGTGATTAATTAGATTGATGCTATATGTGAACTTATAATTTCAAAACTTTTTGCAAAGAATGTGCCTAATTAATTGTATCTTTAGTTGCAAAAGAATTTCCTAAATTAATAAGTGCAATATTATTTGCAACCATGTTCATTGCACTCAATAAAAACCTTAGCATTATCTTTCAAAAATCTATTTATCATTTGAGTAATTATTTAAAATATGTCAATAGAAATCTTAAAAATTACACGTGTTCTAGAAAATATCGTTAGTCCATAGAGAGACTTGCTAAGGTGGCACACACAATGAGGATAAGTTGGGTCCTTAAACCCTTATGAATGTAAATTATTTAAAATATGTCAATAGAAATCTTAAAAATTACACGTGTTCTAAAAAATATCGTTAGTCCATAGAGAGACTTGCTAAGGTGGCACACATAATGAGGATAAGTTGGGTCCTTAAACCCTTATGAATGTAAATTGTTTTTTCAATATTTTCATGTAGAATGACATTTTTGACATCAAATTGATGAATAAATCATTTTTAGACAATATCAGACTAAGAATTGCGTTTAATAGTTATTTGTTTTACCATTAAACTGTATTTTTAATCACAATTCACAATTAAGACGAATATATTAACTTGCATCATTGCCTACAATACATGCTTTGTCCCTATCAAAAGCATTAAATTCACCAACAATGTATAAAAATCCACAAAAAATAATTGTAAATTGATATTGGAAAGTTTTGAAACCAAATCTCACGTCTTAGGACAACTTTACATCTAAATAATTGGTACCATAAAAAAAATGTTCGTCTTTTTATTTCATTATTACAATTTATTAAATATAAATTCAAACTAAGCTACGATATAGTAACAAAATTTGCCTTCTTATTTCATTGCAATTCATTAATCTCATTTATTGTATATTTTCATTTTCTTGGGTCATAATTTTAATCTTGATGTTTTTTAAAACACATTTGTCATTAAACTTTTTAAGTGTAATAGAGATTTTTAGGTATTTGGAATTTTCTGCACCGAACTTGTTAGCTATGTTGTATTCCTATTTTACGCCAATTTTAAGGTTTAGATAGTATTAGTTACTCTACACTTATGCTTGAAAACACGGACATTTACGCTTGGATTGATATTTTGATGTTCAATTTCAAAAGAAAGCACAAATTGAGAATATTTGGTGTATTTAGTAATCACCTAACCTCTAAGGCTCGAGGAAGCCGATCCGGATGAGTTGTATACCTAATACTTGCTCAACTTGGTCGAGCGAACCCATACAGTTTTAAAGATTAGAGATTTTAATTTTAAAGCAATTTTTATTTACCATTAAAACATACAAATAACACGTTAATATATAAAACTTTTAGAAACTTTTTTTTCCAACGCCTTTTACTTTCCATCCCTTTAATATTAATTTAACAATAAATCTTCTAGAAAAACTTTGTATACGAGATGAGTAAGCATATAGCAAATGATAAATAATCAATTTCAGAAAACCTATTATTATGATTGTAAACGAAAGCGTGTGGTAATTAATTAAGCGTGATATTTTTGTTAAAAACATATGTACGTTGATAAAGGATATGAATTTTAATATTGTGTCAATATTAAAAACAGATATATTAAGCAAAAAAATTAAGTAAAATATTTTAAGCTTTTGCTTTTATTATATTGATTATAAAACAATACATAAAAAATACAAATGCACTCAACTCAACAAACATTCCGAGTATTTTGTAACATGCATAACCTTCCCAAAACAAGAACTTGGCAAACAATACAATTAGTCATACATAATACATTTCTTAATAGCCATATGGAGGACTTGGGATGTATGATGGAGATTTGTATATTGGTGATGGTGAGTAAATAGGTGACTTGTATACTGGTGATGGAGTATATGTAGGAGATTTGTAAACTGGTGATGGGGTATAAACGGGTGACTTGTACACTGGTGAGGGGGTGTATATTGGTGACTTGTACACGGGTGATGGGGTGTATACTGGTGACTTGTACACGGGCGATGGGGTGTATACTGGTGACTTGTATACGGGTGATGGGGTGTATACTGGTGACTTGTATACTGGAGATGGAGTGTACACAGGAGATTTATAAACTGGAGATGGAGTATAAATGGGTGATTTATAAACTGGTGATGGTGTATACACAGGAGACTTATAAACCGGTGATGGGGTATAAACGGGTGACTTGTACACTGGTGATGGGGTGTATACCGGTGACTTGTATACTGGAGATGGAGTATACACGGGAGACTTGTAGGTAGGAGATGGAGTATAAACAGGTGATTTGTATACTGGTGATGGAGTGTACACAGGTGGCTTGTATACTGGGGATGGAGTATACACAGGAGACTTATAAATAGGAGATGGAGTATAAACGGGTGACTTGTATACTGGTGAAGGTGTGTACACCGGGGACTTGTAAACAGGTGAAGGGGTATAAATGGGTGACTTGTACACTGGAGATGGAGTGTATACGGGTGGCTTGTATACAGGGGATGGAGTGTATACAGGAGATTTAAAAATAGGAGATGGAGTATAAACGGGTGACTTGTATACTGGGGATGGAGTGTACACAGGAGATTTATAAATAGGAGATGGAGTATAAACGGGTGACTTGTATACTGGGGATGGAGTGTATACAGGCGATTTGTATACAGGGGATGGAGTATACACAGGAGACTTGTATGTAGGAGATGGAGTGTAAACAGGTGATTTGTAAACCGGAGAAGGGGTATATACGGGAGATTTATAAACGGGAGATGGTGTGTAGACCGGAGTAGGGTTATAACCATAAGAATCAGCAGCATATGAAAGTGCTACAAAGGTCATGAGTAGTGAAGCTAAGAAAGATACACTAGTTTGAGCCATTGTGATAAGAGATGACTCTCACTAGATTTAGATGAAGTAGAAAGGATGAGTTGTGGTACTTCTTGTGATTGACGTCCTTTATATAATGTGTTCATGGCTTCATCTCTAATTATTTAAATTCCCATTTATGATTATTAAATAGTTAGATTAGGTATTATTATCTTGTCCTTAATTAACCAACTAAATTGACTTAATCCTTTGTTTATGAAATGAGAAATGTTTAGATATCATTCATTTACGATTATAAACATAATAATATCGTTGACTGTAATAGTAACTATATGTAATTTCTAAAAGATTGTTACACTTTTCTTTTTAGTCCAATTTGTTCATTTATTATTTTTATCCACACATCAATTTAAACGGTTATATCATTTCTTAATGTTTATGCAATATGCAGAGGGGTTTTTGAAGGTGTGCGAGGTGATCAACTCCACAAGGCCGCTCTTTCTCTTCCGTATATGAAAAACTTAATCAGAAAAAGAAATATGTTAAGTTTACTAATAAAAATATATATATTTACCATAAATAAGGCGTAAAATAAATTTGTTACACATAACGTTCCCCTAAATTTTTTAAGACGACTCTGCCAATACACAATTGTGTTAAATTTTTAATGACCAGGGGAATATCTTTTAATATAATATCATCGAGTTGGTGGCTGCTCGGAAATATCAAAATTCCTGACAATTATGTGAATTATATATTTAATCACCGAATGGTAGCAAGTAGTAGTAAATATAAGAAGAAAAAATTTGTGATTACAAGAATGGTCAAGTTTTTTATTAGAAAATTAGATATTGTTCACCAAAACAAGTTGAATATTATGTGAATTATTGGAAGATACATAATTATTGTTATGGAATATATGAATTTGCACAGAAACTAGAAATTCATTGTTAATCTGTACGGCATTGTGATTTGAACAAATTTTCACCCAAAATTGCCATATTAGAAAGTAGACACCTATCGTTTCATTAATCGTTGATAAATTCAGCTCGTCTTGTATGAGATGCGATAGATTCATTTTTAGCCTATTTCTGTAACTGATTACTTTAAGATTATAAGTGATCGTTTTAATGTTATAAGTAATCACTCAAAAACTATAAAATGATTATTTTAAAATTATATGTAATCGTTTGAACGTTATAACTTATAAGTGATTGCTTTATGATAAAATGTGCGTATTGGGCTAGCCCATTAGAAATGGTCTTACTGTGATACCGTCTTATTTAAAAATTAGTTTGGAATATATCTTAAAAGTGAATTTCTGTCAGAAAATACCAAGCTAGATGATTAATTTTATCAAAAAAACCTACTAACAAAATCATGCAATGATCAGTTACTATAGACATGTGCAGAGCCGTCTTGGAAAATTTTGAGGCCCTGTGCTAAATTTGTTGTGTGTCTTATTTATAGTAAATATAATATATTTTATCAATAAATTTAACATATTTCTTTTTTTTATTAACTTTTTCATATATGGGAGAAAGAGGGGCCCCTGTGCGGTCGATCATCTCGCACACCCTCAAAAACCCCTCTGGACATGTGCAAGCTATGTGTTATTGTTCAAACTTATCTCTTTTTCAATTAGACTTACTAGTTGATGAATCATAAATGACGTCTTTCATACCATATAAATCCTACATACTTGGTAATAAATCCTAGCCTATGTCAAATTGAAGGTTTTTTATTTTGTAAGGTGAAAAAGGACCGTATCGTAGTTGGAAATTGGAATAAATGCCTTCTTTTCCAAACAAGGTTTTATGATCAATTCTAATTTAGCCATCCTCTTTTTCTAGTCTATCAAGTATCATGTTATCCAAAGTATCACAAGTAGGTAGATATCTAGCCTCTAGACATGTTCATTCGGATCATCAAGTTGATTTCGAATTTAGCGTTTCGGATAGGTTTAAAAATGAGTCTTTTGTCAAGATAAACTTTTACGTAATTGTAAATCATTTATAAAGTCACGTCATATTTATTTTGGCTACAAGATCAGGTAAATATTTGTATGGTCGGCCTTAAACAAAGCCAAGAAAGGCTCATAATATAAGGCTCATAAACTTTTACGTAATTGTAATAAATTATTTATATATAATGTAAATTTTGTATATATTTATCAATATTGTATGCATGTATATAATTAAATACTCCTTTCAATCCTCATAAGGCTCATAATATATTTTTGATTCTAAACTCTAAAATTTCGATATCAACCTTAAATATCAAATTATTAAATCTGTTTTAAACACGCTACATGTAATACACTCCCACGGTCCAAGCTCTTAAGAGGATCAACTCGTATAAATTGGCGTCACAAATAAAGAATTTTAAAATAATTAATGAGCGCGTTTAAAAGAGCGAATTGATAGTCAACCCTCCTTACGTTATCTGATGGTTGGCATCTCAACTAGCAAATTGTCCCCGTTCAAAATCAATATAAACAAAATAATAATCAAATCTGCGAACTGTCACTCAAGGCATACAGCTACTCGCCTGCTCACTCTCTCGCCTGGGCGGAGTAAAATTAGACAAATTCTTAAAAGGTTTTGTAAATTTTTTAAAAATTTTGTATCTTTAAACACTTCATCAATACTATATAATTTAATAGTAAGGTCTCTAAATTTTTGAAATTTTATGTTGTTGAATATATTGAACAAGTTTAGAACCTCCTCTAATTCTCAAGGCGAAATACATCCAAATATACAATTATGATTGATATCAAGAAAAATCACTAGTGATTAAAATGTAGTATATTTTATGAAAATGACAATAATAATAATAATAATAATAATAATAATAATAATAATAATAATAATAATAATAATAATAATAATAATAATAGTTTTTTGTAAAGTCAAAATATTGTGGGTGCTTAAGTTGTTGCTCGACTCCCCACTGATTTCTTGTAAAATCTCTTAGTATGTAGTTAATTTGATACAGTTATTATTAAAAAAAAAATAATAATAACAGTAACAATAACAATAGAATAAATGTCAAGCTATGTGGGATGCTACTATGACAGATGCAGCTGCCCTCTACGCTATGGAGCTTGCAGTTCGTATGGGCTACACTCATGTTATATTGGAAGGAGACGCAATGGGGGTAATTACTTCAACAATCGCCAAAAAGGATCGGGGGCTCACACCTATTTTTCTGTTTTATGATAAGATTATGTTGTTAAGTTTGAATTTATTGGCTTTGAATGTATTCATATTAGTAGGAAAGGCAATACGGTTGCTCACTTAGTTACTAGAAGGGACATAGATAACGCCGATGAAAATATTTGTTTGAACCGTTTTCCGCTAGATATTCTAACCTTAGTGGACATTGATTTATCGTAATGCTAGCACTATTTGATTCTAAAAATAGTTCACACGTATACATATACATAAATATGTAAAGAAATTGTTTAAAGTGTGCCCATTTAAGACCCGATATGTTTAAAGCCACTTATTTAACACAAAATCTCAAGGAAGACCGTCTATCCTATAGACCATCAAAATGGGCCAGCCTATTACCCATCCCATTAATTGATTTTTTAAATTTAAAAAAAAAAACAAAATTAAAAAAAGGAAACAATAACCGATTTCCATCATTACTCCTTTCCTACCATAACCAAAACCACCATTTTTCATTCTACACAAAAACTACCATTAACAATGGTTACTAGATGGTGTAGAGCTTTCTGCACTTCCATTCCTAAAGATCCATAACCAAATTCCACTCCAATTCACACCACAAATCGTATTTCATTTCCCATGGTTACTCGTTGTGGTGTTTGCCTTCACAATGTCAAACCGGGTCAAGGAACCGCCATTTTTACTGCTGAATGTTCTCATTATTTTCATTTCCCATGTATTTCAAATCTTGCTACTAATAATAATGGTGTATTCTTATCTTGCCCTCTTTTTGGATCTCAATGGAAAGAAACTCCTTACCTTGCAGTTACCAGAAAAGTAAACCCATTAAAAAATCAATCCCAACTGATCTCCGTCTCTACGATGACGATGAACCGCTTGTAACCCAGGTTTCGTCGATTCAATCATCCAAAACTTGTATTATATTGTTCATTAAAATATCTATGACTATTCCAAAACTTAGTCATTATAACTCCAAAACGTAGTTATTATAACTCTACAACTCAGTCATTATAAATCCAAAACTCATTCATTATAATTCCAAATTTTAGTCATTATAACTCCAAAACTTAGTCATTATAAATCCAGAACTCAGTCATTATAACTCCAAAACTCAGTCATTATAACTCCAAAACTTAGTCATTATAGTTTCAAATATAATACGGTTTAATTTCAAATATAGTAATATATAGTTCCAAATATAAAAGATTATAGTTCCAAATTCAATATATTATTTGTAGACTTTCTTGATAATTTTGGTATTTTAATGGAGTTTTAATGGAGTTTTAAGAGTTTTAAGAAAATTAATTAAGAGTTTTAAGAAAGTCTGGAAAAAAAGTCTGAAAAATTTTAATGGAGTTTTGCAGACTTTCTTGATAATTTTGGTATTCTAATAGAGTTGATCAATTAAGGAAGAAGCAATTAACACGAGTCCGTTAAGTTACCCAAAATACTTCACTGCCGATTGCCCAAAATACTTCACTGCCGATTGCCAAAATTGGAGTCCGTTAAGTTTGGTAATTTTTTTTTTCTTTTTTCTCTAAAATGAAAATACCCATTTTGTGATTGGGCTGGGCTATGTGGTCTCCGTCTATACAATAGACGGTCTCCCATAAGACCTACTGCTTATTTAAAGATCAAATACAAGCGATCTTAATAGGCCCCCAACTTATTCCACAGATTTACCGATGAGTCCGGTCAATAAAATGAAATCACGATTATTTGGCGGTTGACATTTGAGTTAATTTTTGAACCAATCTAAAATCTTATTCTCAAATTTATTATCTTTTTTCATCTTAATCACTCATTTCTTTCACCACTTGTTTTTTTGTCTAATTCTCTAATGTAGTGTTTAAAATAAAGTATTTCATTTCAAATTATGGATTTCAATTATGAAATCATAAATAAAGAAATTGAGAATAACAAGATCTGGAAAGTCATTCTCAAATTCTCAACTTTAATTACTTTAAAAACAATGGTAAAATTTAATCTAAATCCAAATTTGAAAATTTTTGATTTGCCAGAGATTAAATTTAAGTCAATTTCAAATTTGTAAATGAAATCATTGTCCCCAAACATGACATAACCCAATTTCAAATTTTCTATAAATCTCACCTAATCTAATTTGGGTGCATTCTCATAGATACGGAAGAAATATATGTTAAAGATTTGAAGTTAGAAAATTATTAAAAAAATATAATAATTTTTTAATTTCCACCTATCTGTTAGTTTTTGCTCCGCCTAAAAAAATTGTAACTTTTATTTTATATATTCAATAAGTGATGGGTGAAAGGTGATAAATAACGTTTTTGTAAACGGCCTTAGGGATGTGGTTTAAATGCGAGCGTTACAAAAATAATCCACTTAATTGACAAAAGTCTCTAACCTGGGAAATATAAATAAATAATAACAATATATAAATATTTATTGCAATGACATATTTTGTAACGGAAGCTTTTAATTAATTTGGCTATCACAATAGAAAAAAAATCAAATAATTTAAACAATAGCAGTAAATCAAAACGAACTGTAGCATTAACTATATAACAATAAATGACGATTGTAAAAAAATAAATTGCCCAAATATCAAATCTAAATCGATTTTTTTGGTAATTGTCGGCAACAAAATTAATTTTTTGTGACATAAGATTTAGTGACATTTAAAAAATGTCACTGATTTATATTTTAAGTATAGTAATTGTTTGTTTTTATTATAAGCTCTATTATTATAAAGTGATTTTAAAACATTTTATTTAGTCTTTAGTGACATATTTACTATAGTCTACAACTCTTATGGTGACATTTATGAAAAATGTCACTAAGTCCTATATCGCGAAAAGTTTAGTATGATTTTTTATTATTTGGCTAAAGAGTCTAATAAATATCACTAAATTCATTATATATATACCATTAGAAATTTGAAGTTGTGACATTTAAATTAAATATCGCTAAATATCCCACTAAAGAAGTGTTTGGTATGCGCTTAACAATAGAAATAGAATAGTACTCCCTCTGAATTATTTTAGATGTCCCATTTGGGTTTTTACAGTTATTAAGGGTGGTGTGGGATTCATTAAAAATGTGGTTGTTGAGTATTTTAATTGATTAAGGTGGTCGTTGAGGTATTAGAAGTAGTAAAAGTGGGGTAAAGGTGGTCGTTGGGTATTGGAAGTAGTAAAAGTAGGGGCTTTTAGATTAAAAAAATAGACAAAAAAAAAATTGGACAATTAATATGAATTTACCAGTAATCAATAATAGTGAGGTTGATGGTAAAGGAAAGGTGAATGGTAGGACTGGTGACTTGATTTGTTTCTTTGTTATACAACCGATGGATGTGAGGTGACAAAGTAAGAGGAAGTGTTACCACGATATAACGTAAACGGATACTATAAATTCTTACAAAACAAAAAATAACGGTACCATTTCGTTTACCTGTGTAGATAAAAACAGCATACCAAACAAAGCCTAAAAGTAAATTATATTGTACTGTGTCTTGCTCAATTTATTTTCGATTGGGGCTAACATCCGTTACATGTCACGCCTAGAGGTGTTCAAAACAGACCTGATGACCCAATAGACACTCGACTTTATAACCGAACTCGATTTAAAAATGAATCTACAACTATGTAAAAACCAATGTGAACACAATACTCGATTTTGAACCAAAAATATTATTAAATAAATGACCCCCAAAGTTCGAACCTTTCTAAGATAAACGAAAGTTCGAACCTTAAGAAGCAAATGAGGCAAAGTTCGAACCTTTAAAATCAAATTTTCCTTTATAGAATTAAGATATTTTTTTGTGTTTTTAAAAAATTGGCAAATCTTCTTTTAGAAAAAAGTTACATTGCTTCAATAAGAAATGAATAATTAATTAAGAGTTATATAGACATATTTACCCACTTTTGTTATGGAAATAAGAAAAATATGGTTTCATATTTAGTACTATATTAAATAAATGAATTATAAAAGTCAATCCTTTTTTACCATATTAGTTTGAAGAGTGGGCGAAAAAATTTTTGCTTACAGTCTGACACGTGTCAAGATTGTTTCTTCTTTAGTAATTTTTATTATAGAAGATTGAGGTGTTTCAAAACCAATAAACTTTTGTTTAACTACGTATTTTGAGTTTCTTTATATATTGAGGAGTATATGTTTAAATACTTGTTACTCACCTAATTTATTTTAGTATTAGTATTAGTCTAAAACTTCATTAAAATATTAACATATTTAAAAATCCGTGCATTGCACGGGTTTTTATACTAGTTGTACATAATCACCTTAACATGCAAAATATGGGGCAATCCAACACCATGAGACCGTCTCATTTAAGAATTTATGTAATTATTAAATAATACTCCTTACGTTCCTTTTTGTTTTTCCACCTTACTAAAACGGGTAGTTTTATAAGTTTTTCCACTTTAGAATACTTTCCATTTTAGGAAAGTTTTCATCCCACTTTTATCCCTTAAAATCTCACTTTCCTTACTTCACACTACTATTTAATTATTTCCTCTCTCATACTTCCAATACAATCATTACATTACACTATTATTTAATTATTTTTTCGCTCTTATATTTCTAATACAGTCATTACTTCCTACTACTATATAATTAAAATAATACTCACTACCACCAAAGATTCCATTTTTCTTAATCTTGGCGAAAAATCCAAATAGGAACATCAAAAAGGAACGGAGGGAGTAATGTGGGAAATACAATTAGAATAATATAATAGTACTAGTAAATTAATCATCATATACATATTATAATACAGGATAATCCATGCCACGTGTCAGCCTATGAATCATTTGTAATTTATGACTACTCCTAATTTATGACTACTACTCTTTAAATACGATTTTAATAATAATAAGTTACCGAATTGTAAATTCATTTTTAATAATAATAATAATAATATAATTGTAATTTGTAAGCACTAAGACTTTACAACTTGCCTAATAATAAAGTATATCTCTTAATACAATTTAATACAATCTATTGACTTACCGAATTTGCCACCCAAATTAACACATACTTCCTCCGTTCTGAAATACTCGCTACATTTCGATTGTGTGCACTATTCATCGTTCAAGCTTATTTTACATATTGCGACTAATGTGTAAGTAAAAATATAGTCAAGTGGGATCTTGTTTGAATCGTCTAATCGCATACTTTCATAATATTAAATTTTTATAATTTTAGATAAGTGTAGTTTAAGATATTAATGATCAAAATTGTGCATTGGATTGCATAAAAAAGTGAATTATAGCAAGTATTATGGAACGGAGGAAGTATACAATTGACATGTTATATAGTACTTATAGATGTCATAAATCATAATGATCAAATATATGTTATTTTGATCATAATCAAATTTAGTAAGCATATGATTAGTTTTTATTTTAAGTATTACTCCTTTCTAAGGGTTAGTAACTATTTTTTATTAAAAATATCAAAATTAGGTTATTTGATATTCTTAACATATATAAATTGAAGATGCTTTGTATTATAATTAGTTGATTTTTTTTGTTATGTTAAAGTTGTATAGATATAATTGTTCAAAATAATATTTGTATTAATTTAAACAATGTTTGAATTAATATTATGTATTTTTTTATAAAATAGTTTTATAATCACGTGCATAGCACGGGTAAATACCTAGTTTTAATAAATTCAAAATATTTTAATATTTCTACATGGCTGGTCTTACCATATTGGGGTAGCTGACTGTCTTGGACCCCTAAATATAATGAGCCTTAAATATTAAATGACGCTATTCAGACCAAATTCTAAGTAATACTTTTTAAATTTTTTAAATTCTAAGCAATACATTTTCTCTTCAATTATATTTCTTGATGTGAAAAAAAATTATCTATCAAAATAATAAAGGCCGCCAATTGAATTAACATATTAAAAATAAATAGAGCCTCCAAAATCTACGTTCCGTCCCTAAATATATATCTATAAATTCGACTTCACCTAAAAATAGTGTTTCTTCTCAAAACATTTTGCCAATAACTTGAAACAATGGAAACGAAAATGAGCATATCAAAATATCATAGATGGAATCAAATCATTTAAGAAACCTATCTAGGTTTCCTTTTCTTGATGATTTTCTTTTTCGTATTAAAACGTTTTATGCTAAAAAGTGGGGTCGAATAAAAGACCTATTAGTAAAAAATATAAAAATAAATAATAAAATCTGAATTCATAATTGTACAGAAAGTAGTTTCTTTCTTAAATAATTTGGGTAATTCAATTCAAGTCATCTCACGGTAAGATAACCTCATTAAGAATTAGTGAAAAGGATTTTGTACGAGCAAGAATTTAAATACTTTAAAGGCCCATTTGGTATGTGGTAATAAATTTATGGTAATGGGAATGAAAAACTAGTGTAGTTTTAGTGGAAAAATCTCTTGGCTACCTTAATGGTCATGGTTGTTCAACTTCAATCATCTCATTTTCTTCATGAAATTCATTCCAATGCATTACCATTGGGAGAGGTGGTATTAGGTGGTAATGAAAATTTGTTAACAAAATATTTTTTTTGTGATCAAAGTTTCATTCTCATTACCACCGTTTTGTACCACTAACCAAACGGGCCATAAGATCACATGAAGCAGCTGGTGCTTTGTGCATGATAATCAAGTTTTCTTGTGCTAGTTTAGTTGGATTAATAATACTATTACAATTTAGAACTAGACATGGCTAGGGGCTGAACAAAGTTTGGTCTAAATCGTAAATCAAACCAGATCAAATCGGGATTTTAGTATTTGATCTGGTCTACAGTTTAAATGGATTGGTCTGATTTTTTTCAAATTAAATTACAGTTTACGGTCTGGTCTTGATTTTTTTATTTTTCAGACCAGACCGAACCGCAAACCGTATTATGGTCAAAAATCATAATTTGTATTTAAAAAGTTAAGTTTCTACCTAGATATTTTAAGATGTAGTTATTTTTATATAGCAATATATACTTGAATGATGTTGATGTTATCAACTAATTATAAATTATTATATTTATTAATTGTAGGTGTCAAATATTTGCATAAATACATGTATTAATTTGGATATAAAATAAAAATAAAAAACCTTAGACCAGACTAGACCGGCCCGTTGTAAAAAGTTTGGTCCGGTCTGGTCTAGAATATTTGCATAAACACATGTCATACATACATACATACATACATACAAACATACATGCATACATGCATGTATACATACATACGTACGTACGTATACATACAGAGATCTTTACTGTTGTTAAGTGTCACCTAGTTTTTAAGCCCTCTTTTGAAGTTTGACGTCCGAAAGGATTGCAACAATAGTCTTTGAAAAATGTTTGTTTTGTTTCATTCTGATGTTGTTACTTTACTGTTGTCATTTGAATTTATTCTAGGTTAGTTCTAGATCAGCTAGGGTAAAATCTTTATAAAAAGGTATGATAAGTTGTATAGATCTTCACATAAAAACTTTATTTATGATTTTTTTTATGTACAAACTCTTTTTGTTGCTTGGTTATTATTCATGGCGTAGAACGTTTTCTAATTAATATGCTCACTAGGTTCTTACAGTACATTAAGACCGATCAAATCTTACATAAAAGATAATAAACAGGTGAAGCCTCATGTATAACATGATCATAGGGTGGAATCGGACAATTCAAAACTAGGACTTCTAAGGTGCAATAATGAATTATTTAATGACCTAATCACAAAATTTACTCCTATATATGCAAGCGTTTGAACATAATAATAAATTTGTCACAGAAATTTATTTAAAACTCTTTAAAAAAATCGTATTTGTCTTATATTTTCAACTTTTGCATTAGAGTTTCGGTTATAATGCTCATGTAGGAATCAACATATAAGTTTGCATGCAACACAAATTTTAATGAATAGTTAATTATATTGTGCCTAATAGAATAAATTCAATTTTTAAGAAAGTATTACTTTAATCCTCAATATCAACTATCTTAATTAAAGTATTAAAATTATAGTAAATGCTAGTATGTTTATAAATAAGTCGTTTTTATAATCTTCTATTTTGAGTTTTTTTTATATTTTGTTACTAGATAACTTAGTTGATTGAGTCATTTATAATCATATAGAGGTGGTACAGTCGTACTTTAAGTCTGATCAAATCTTATATTCATTTATATATTTATATCTTTCAAGTCTCGTGTATTAAACCAAAAAAGTAAAAGATAATAGTCAGGTGAAAACTCTAACAACTCAAAAGGAGTGAAAAATACAAGTAGGGATGGTCACGGGTCCAGGACCCTATTGGACCCGCCCCAGACCCGCCTCTTTTTTAAGGGTCTGGGTTTTATTTATTGAGACCCATCAGATCCGGGTCGGATCTGGATCTAAAAATTATTTGGCGGGTCCGGGTGCGGGTCCAATATCCGGACCCTGGACCCGCCCCTTGGACCCTTATAAATATTAAATTGTCCATTTTTATTTCTCTTTTACGTATGAATTATGCCCTCAACACTTATTTTATTTTCATATAATCATAATATATATAAATAATATATATGCTTGTTGTTAAGTGTTAACCCAATTACCCTTATTTCATGGACTCGAAGTAGTGTTTATAATAAAATTTAAGCGTATATTGGTGACGTTATGCGAGTTTAAATGTTAAATTAGTATTAATTATTTGTAAAATACGATAATAACTCTCTTACAAATATACGAAAAATACAATGACTTACAAATGTTTTAAATTTGACAAATCAAAGAGACTTATTTTAGACCCACTAAGGACCAATTAAGGACCCTAGGCCCATCAGATTCGGAGGGTCCAGGTCTGGGTCTGAAAATTTTGGACCCTTAGGGTCCAGATCCGGGTCTGAATCTCAAAAAATTAAAAGGGTCCGGGTCCAGTTCTAGTTGGACCCGCTCCAAACCCGCCCCATGACCATCCCTAAATACAAGTATAGTAAATTGCATGACCTAATAATCACTAAATTTTCACCTATATATGTAAGCATTCTACACGTAATAGTAATTTTGTCATATATCTTTATTTAAAACTCTTAAAATCTAAAAAACGTATCTATCATATATTCTCAACTTCTGTATAGAGTTTCAGTTATGATACTCTTGTAAGATTCGACATATAACTTTTCGAGTAACATGTTTTTTATGAAAAGTTAACAGTATTGAGCTTAGGAAAATAAAATCAATATTTCAAAAAAATATTACTTTAATCCTCTATCTCAACCATCTGATTAACTGTATTAAAACTTCAGTTAATGTAACTATATTATAAACAAGTCTTTACTATAACCTTCTATCCTTAGATTTTTTTTTGCCAAAAAACATAATTGATCGAGTCATCTATATAAGGTGATACACATTGAACATTAAGTCTGATCAAATCTTATATACATTTATATTATTATATTTCACATATATCGTACCCAAAAAAAAATTAAAAATAATAACTAGGTGAAAACTCATCTAAAACTCATAGGAGTGGAAAAATAAAATAAAAAATAGGACTCCTAAAATGTAATTATTAAAAATATCATGACCTAATCACTAAATTTTCACCTATATATACCCCCCTTATATCCATCCCATGCATTAGCCACCAATTAGTCACTCCTTTATTTTTCCCTAATAATTTCATTCTCAAAATTTTTGTTAAGCCAAAAAGCTCTCAAAAATGCCTGTTAGGAGATCAAAACTTGATGGTCCAAGGAGAAACCATTACTCCCAAACACCTTTAACCATGAAAACTCTTGAGAATATAGCCAAACAGCATGGTTTGAAAATTAGGGCCCGGGCCGGGCCTCCCGGGTTTGTGTCAACCTCATTTTACCATGATTTCACTTCCCCTTCCTACACCTGGATGCTCCCCGGCTGGATAGCCGAGGAGCGTGTTGTGCCAAGCGGACGCGTCTATAAGGTATACGTACTTTCTTTGCTTTTTCAGTTACACTCAAATACTTTTTTTATGTACCTGATGCAGTATTTGAATCGTTTATATCTCGACTTGTAAAAAAGAAAAAAAAATTTAATTTTTGATGATGGATGGTGTGAAATTGAGTTTTGGGGTGATTTTAAAAAAATTGGGGGAAATCTTTTGTTCAATTTTTATTTTTTTTATATTTGGCTTTTTTGTGTATACATGCATCTAGTTCATGTTTTATGTTTGATTTTTTTATTATTATATTAATTTTTGTTACGTTGTAATGATAAATAAGTTTATAAAGATTTTAACTATAATTGTACTAGTATGTTGCCTTTAATTTATACATGAATTTAGAGATGTCTTCAAAAATACATGAATTCAGATATATGGGTTTTGATTATAATTATATAAATATAATTATTAATGATAAATCAAAGAGTATAAATCGAGATACAAACAGTTATTTTATGAACATAACCTCAAAATAATCGATTATATTGTAAATTTATTTAAATTCTTTTAAGTGGTGAATTTTATAGGACATAAAAGACCATAAAATTGTAGATCATGCATGTGAATGATGTGAACTTTTTATCATCACATAACAAAAAATTGATTTAATCTTATAGGAAAATGATACTCCTTCGGTCTTATTTAAATGTTATATAATTTTTCATTTGTAGAAATTTAAAAAGGATTATTACATTTTAATCTTATGATATAAAGTTACACTAATTTTTAAAAAAAATCATACTTTATTTGAGACGTAGTATTTACCTTTTTTCATAAAGTTGAAAAACAAGAATTAATTAAAAGTAAAATCGAAATGAGTCTAGGTCATAAAGATGACATTAAATATTTGGTTGAACAACAATATTTATGACATATAGGGATTAAATTATAACACTCTCCAAAAATAATTCCTAAAATAAAATCGGCTCTAAAATTTAAACACGTGTTTATATACACTCGTATATATAAACTAACAAGTGTCACGTGCATGAAAATCGTTAAATTAGTTGATCGTTAGAATTCTAGTTAATAAAGTTTTTCGAAATTTATTTTTAAATTTTTATATATGGTTGAAATTTAGTATCAATGAACATGTATGAATCAATTTTTAGATGGTTAGCATTTGAATTAGGATTGGATTATTTTAATACTAATAAGCCTAAATTTTTATAAATGAAATAAAACAAAAAAATTTTTGTGAATTAAAATAATATGAAATCATTTATAAAAATGATATAAATTGCATAATTTTGGTAGAATAAAAAACTCAAGGATTGAAAATTTTCATGTAGAATTGAAAATTTTGAGAAAAAAAACCGGGTTTTTTAAAACTAATTTGACAATCTTCGTGAATTAATTATTTGATGGCAAGGATTTACTTGTACAATTCATGAATTTGTCTTAAAAGTGACTAGTTTAATTTAATTAAAATCAATAGAAAATGAATCTTGTCTCATTCGGTATAATTAAGTATTATTTTTTCAAATAAGATTTTTGATCGATTTTCACCTAATTTTCCTCTGTCCATAATTTCGCCTGTAATCCTAAAATACACCGGTTATTTGTTTAAAGTGAAAAATGTTTAGATGTGAGCATCCATTCAAATGATTTCATCCGTTAAAAATTTTGATATTTTTCCAATATTAGAGGATAGAGATAGCAAAATTAAATAGTATTAAATGATTTTCTTCCATTTCAGGGCAATTTTACCACTTAAATATGATTATTTTCCTTTATATACATTCATAATTTCGTAGGGATTCATTTAATTTAAAGGGTTTTATTAATTTCAAATTTTGATGATGATGATGATCCTATGTCATTCTCGTATAAATCTATCTTAACTATTACTAAAACAAAATACTGATTAAATTAACTAAAAAAAACAACATAGTTATGACATCATCGCTTTTTAAATTTGCTTATGTGTTAGAACCTTAAGAAAAAATTTTCCTCTAAAACTCAATGATGATTTCTTTGTTATTATGACTAATATTTATACATTTGACTAGACTACCCATTAATTATGACTATAATATTACCCATATTGATTTTATTTATTTTTTAGGTCATATCATTTAATAGATTAGAAAATTATGTATTTTAGTTTTTCAATTATTTTTAGGAAAAATTATTACCTAGAATAATCTAACTTATTCATGATTTTCCTTTAATAATCTCACCTATTGATTAACCATGAATAACTCGTTTTCCTTTTCCTAACCAACAACCAAACACAATCCCAAACAACACCAAATTGATTAACCATGAATAATCCCAACTTTAGAGGGTATTTGCCTAGAGTAAGCTTGGATAACACGATCATCTGCTATAAAAAATTAGAGAAAAATTAAAAATTAGAGAAATATAATGTAAAATTAATGTAAAATTTGAAAAAAATTTGAAAGTTCAGCAAAAAAATTTTGAATAATTTAAAAATTCAAAAAAATTTTAAATATTTTTTCACATTTTTTTTGACAATTATTTTAATTTATCTTTTTTTAAAAAATAAAACATACTATAACAAGTCATCAGGTAAGGGCTTACTATAGGATAGTACCCTCTGAAGTTGAAATAATCCATGGTTAATCAATAGGTGAAATTGTGAAAAAAATCATGAAAAATATAGATATTCTAGTTAATTTTTTGTAAATTTTATATGTACATATTTACCCGAGAATTCATATCAAGTAGGTTCAAAAAAATTAATTAACTAATCATTAAACAAAAATCAATACTAATTGTCATTAATTATGAAAATCATTGTTAGGCATTATATGATAACTTTTACAAGTTTCTCTTTAAGGTGAAAAAGTTATGGAATAGTTTTTTAATTTATATAAGTAAATATTAATTCACGAATATAGACCCGATCCAATCCTAATTTTAAGGGTTTAGGTCCATCTATTTTTGGACCTTATAGATTCGGGTCAGATTTATTAGGTCCATGATCTTAGGGTCTGGGTCTACACGTTTGAGACTTAGATCCGACCCGTGACCCATCTACATCTTTTTTAAAAAAACTTATATATTAGCTATCATGTTTATATAATTATTTGATTTGAAATTTTTTCATATTTTTTACCAGTACGTGATTTTGAACTTTGCTGGTTCATGTCATTTAAAATGTGGTCGTTGTATCTATACTCGAAAATTTAAAGACTTGATAAATATTTCGTTATAGTTACTTGAATATCGGAAAACTTCATATATTTATTCACTCCATTAGTATAAAGTATTAGAAAATCCTTGTTAGTCGAAAACGTTTTGATGAGTAATGCACAACAAAAATGAGGAAGATTGTCTCTTACTGTTTCATTCAATCATGCTCGAAATGGAAAGGAGCATGGAGCATACATATACAGTTGAAGGGGATAGCCATACCACTTGTAAGATGACACATGTCATACATTAATTGCAAGAGAAAAGGATAGCAAAAAGAATATTTACAGGCATGGTACAAGCACGTAACCATGTATAAGCAGGTATGCAAATGAAAGAAATAGGACCACATAAAATATTGCTGATAATGAGGTATATTCCTTCAATACTCCCCCTCAAGCTGGGAGTGGAGCATGAGGACGGAAGAAATCCTAGCTTGACAAGAAGATGTCGATGCTGATGAACGGGCAGTTGCTTGGTGAGCACGTCAGCTATTTGATGCTTCGAGGGAACTTATTATGTCCGGATGGCTCAAGTTGCTTGCTTCTCTTTAATAAAGTGAAAATCCATATCGGCATGCTTGATCCTTTCATGATGAATGGGATTTGCAACGATGGATAGAGCAGCTTTACTATCACACTTCACATGTAGATGACCTAAGTCTTTCAAAAGTTGTTGAAGCCATAGAACTTCACATGTTGTTAAGGCAAGAGATCGATATTCAGCTTCTGCAGAGGATCGAGCAACAACCTATTGCTTTTAAGATTTCCAAGAGATTGGAGAATTGCCCAGTAGGATGCAGTAGCCAGTGGTGGATCTTCTACTAAATGGACAACCACCCCAATCGCTATCACAAAACACAGTTAAAGTGGTTGTGGAGTTTGAAGCAAGAAGAATGCCTTACGGAGAGCCAGAGAGATAGCAAAGAACACGCTTTGCTGGCTGCATATGTATGGAAGTTGGAGTGTGCATAAATTGACTCAAAAGATGCACAGTGAATGCAATATCAGGCCTTGTGATAGTTAAGTAGATCAGCTTGCCCACGAGTTGTTGATAGAGCACCGGATTTGGTATAGGATCACCTACATGAGGATATAGCTTGAGATGAGACTCCAACGGAAGCTTGAGAGGTTTAGTATTTCGAATCCCATATTCAACAAGTAAATCAAGAATATATTTATTTTGAGAGAGGAAAATACAAGTGGGGCTACGGTCTACCTCAATGCCCAAAAAATACCGAAGACGCCCGAGGTCCTTCATGTGAAAATGAGAGGCAAGATGTTGCTTTGTGGCACTGATTTCTCTCGAGTCATTTCTAGCAATAATTAGGTCATCTACATAGACCAAGATAACTGTATGAGTATTATTATGATGCTTGACAAAGAGAGAATGATCATGATTGGACTAAGAGAAACCAAAGTGTTTAAGGGCCAAAGACAACTTGGCAAACCATTGTCTTGGTGCTTGCTTGAGTCCATACAAGGACTTGTTGAGCTTACACACTTGAAGTTGATCTTGGGAAGATGTCTTACCTGTCACAGTTGAGATGGGAATGCCAGGACCACGACAACCAGCAGGCATTTTGATGTACACGGTCTCATTTAGATCACCGTGTAAGAACGCATTTTTGACGTCCATTTGGTAGACATCCCAGTTGTTAATAGCAACAATAGCAAGGAGAGACCGAATGGTGGTCAATTTAGCCACAGGAGCAAAGGTCTCAGCATAATCAACTCCATATTTCTGTCGATTTCCCAATACTACTAACAGAGCTTTGTGACGCTCAATGGTACCATCAGTTTGGTATTTGGTTTTGAAAAGTCGTTTAGTGCCAATTGCTTTCTTACCTGGAGGAAGGTCGGTTAACACCCAAGTATTGTTCTCTTCTAAAGCAACAAGTTCCTCATTTATTGCAATTATCCAATGAGGATGCAAGACAAACTCTTTGAAGCTAGTAAGGTCGTTATGATATTGGAGTTTGGACATAAACCTAGTAAATGTTGGTGAGACTGTGGTGAAAGTGAGGTTAGCAATAGGAGCAAGTGAGATAGTGGAGCAGGAGCTTGTATGATAATCATCCATCCATTTCGATGTTTGATGTCTGTGGTGAGATTTTCTTAAAGGTGGAGGGGATGAGGATGGAGGGGGATAGGGTGGTTCTAGTGTAGGGTTAGGTGGCTAAAGTATTGGTTATGGAGAGTCTTCATCAGGCGAAGAATCCTCCCAAGGAGAGGGAAGAGTAATTGAATGTTCTGGAGAGGGAGGAATAAGGGAAGCAATGGTTTCTTTTGGTAGAGTGTAAGGAAAAATAGATTCATAGAATTTGGCATCTCTTGAAATAAAGGTTTGGTTTGAGAGAAGGTTAAGAAATTTATAGCCTTTTTGATGACAAGGGTATCCTAGAAAAATGCAAGGAATGCCTCTATGACTAAGTTTATTAGTATTAGTGCTGGGGTTGTAGGCTAAGGACAAGCATCCAAAAGTTTTGAGGTGAGTGTAATTTGGCTTTTTGTGGTAAAGGGATTCAAAGGGTGTTTTGTGGTGTAGTATAGGTGTGGGTAGGCGATTGATGATGAATGCTGCAGTCAACACACAATTTCCCCAAAAACTTTTTGGCAACCCCGCTTGAACCCGAAGGCAGCGAGCCATTTCTAGAACATGTCTATGTTTTCGTTCAGCCCGACCATTTTGTTGAGCTCGATCCATGTCGTCTGATGGATAATGCCTTTTTCAGTATATAGTTTATTGCAATGATGATCACTAAACTCCAGAGCATTATCGGATCGCATTATCTTTACTAACTTGCCAAACTGTGTAGCAGCAAGATTGATGAATTTTTCAAGTGCATTATGAGCGTTAGACTTGTGTTTTAAGAGGGTAACCCAAGTGGTTCTAGTATTGTCATCCACAATGGTCAAGAAAAACCTATAACCTCCTCTACTCTCCACTCTATACGGACCCCGTATGTCCATGTACAATAATTCAAAGGCATTGGCAGCTTGTGATTAGCTTGTGGAGAAAGGTTGTTTTATGAGTTTGTCCATTGGACAAATCAAGCATTCTTCCTGTACATGTGCATGGGTAATACACCCTATCTCTTTCAACTTTTTTAAAGGGGCATGCCCTAGTCTATGATGCCAAAGGCTAAACTCACTCATAGGTTTACTTTTGACTATGCCATTTTCAACTTTTATTGATTGATGTGCATGAGTGGTTGCTTGTTGGGGTGCACTACACGACACTGAGCACTTCAATCTATATATTGCATCTTCTAGCTTAGCATTAGTGAGGTAGTAAAGGCCATTTCTACTCTCACCTAAGGCTTTCACCCTTTGAGACAATTAACTATCCAGTACAACACAATACTTCTCATAAAAAAAGCACTCTTATTTTTAGCAAGTTTATTCACAGAGAGAAGATTATGTTTACAATCAGGTACCATAAGCACTTCTTGTAGATTCAAATCACATTTAAGTTCAACACAGCCACAAGCTTCTATTTTTGAAGTTTTTCCATTTGGAAGATTAATCACCATTGTATGATCAATATCAAACACATTTAATCAGCTTTCTGTTTCCACACATGTGATCCGAAGCTCTTGAATCTATGATCCACTCATGAATGTCAATGTGAGCATTGTAACAAGTGAAAGCCAGCAAATCCACTTTCAATTTCTTCATCAGTTTCAGATCCGGAGATTGTGGTTTTTGCTCCCCTTGAAGGTTCTTTAGAATTTTCTCTAACTGTTGTAGAGATATATTTGTGTGTTCAACATCTCCTCGTGCAGTGGTTGTTGTACGATTACTCGAATGCCTCCTGTTTGAACCCTAGTTAGAACCGGTTGATAAAGGAATCATTGTGCCTCCATATGTTGAACTCGATTCGCCTATTCTCCCCCTTGCTTTGTGTTTTGGGTGCCATTTAGGGTATCCAACTACGGTCCAGCTAACACCGTTCACTCACATGACCCTTCATACCACAAGTTGTGCACACATCCTTCTCATTTATCACTTTGATATACATGGCAGAGGAGTCAAGTGTGAGAGTAGTAGTAAGGACTAAGGATATTCCTTTGGGATTCCTTTTCTTGCAAAGCACAACATGCTGCTTCAACAGTGGGTAAGGTGGGCGACATCAACAATTGGCTTCTTATGGAGCTATATATTTCTTCAACTCCATTTAAAAATTGAAACAATCTTCTTTCTTCCTTTTGTTGTTCCAATGCTTCAAGAAACTTAGTAATATCATCTCCTGTTGTTGTGATGATAGGGAGTGATCAAGGGATTCAAGTTCTTCCCACATTCTTCTCATTCTTGTGTAATACTCACTAATTTAGTGTATCTTAGATACTAGTCGTGACTCGTGACCCAATGATACATGTCTTGTATTGTCTAAATAGACCTCTACAAAGTACCCTTAGCCTTAAGACCATCGAAAATGATGGTAATGCATAAGTTATCAAAAGCCATCTCTAGATATATACAGTACCAAATGCAAATCTTTTTCTGCTCTTTATAGTTCTCCATCTACCTCTCTAAAACAGGGATAGTCGTAGTGATAGATCTTCTTGGAATGAAGTCGAATCGGTTCTCTGTAATCCCCGTTAAATTGGTATAGAATTTGTTCTCTTTGATCTTCTTGGCATGAAATCGAATGGGTGCTCTCTGATCACCATTCAATTGGTTCTCCATCGAATTGGTATCAAAAGCCTTCTATAGATATATGAACACAAATTGCAAATCCTTTTTCACTCTTTTTCATAATTTTATTATTTGGCTGAGAAATTTGATTCCTCTATAATTTTCACATGCTTGTGCATCGCCTTTACTTTTATAATTAAATTAGGATAAGTGTATTGTTCCTTTATATTATGAATGCTAAGGATGACATAGAAAAGTACTTGAACTATAAATTTGAAACCCATTTTTCAAATAAGCTACAAAATTACCATCTTTTCCCAAACAGATTATATTACAACATTAAATTCATAAACCCTAAATTCCAAACAACAATATTCAGATTCCAATATATATAATCAAAGTTACATTTCTATCATCAATCCTAAAATACTAGAAAAAACCATTAAAATAACTTTAGTTCACCGTCGGCTAATCATTTTATCGCCTAATTTATATAATACTGCTGTAATCATCTTAATATTGAGAAAACCCTAACTTATACAATGGTCAGTTTATTCAACAAAAAGTTTAAATATTCATAATAATCCACTACAACAAATTTAATTAATTTTTTGAGACATTAAATTTAGTGGCATTAAATAAATGTCACTCATTCATATTTTTAATGTAATAATTATTGGTTTTTATTTTAAGTTCCCTCACAAAGTTATTTAGCGACACTTTATTTGGTCTTTAATGGCATATGTAATTGTTACTAAAGTCTATAGTTGAATTTGGGAAAATGTCACTAGATCCTATGTCGCAAAAAGCTTTAGTGCGTGTGATTTTTTAATATGCTGCTAAAGAGTCTAATAAATGTAACTAAATCTTCTATATATACTATAAAAAATTTGCAATAGCACCATTTAAATGTAAAGAGTCTAACAAATACTAATTATTTTAATTTCTAATTTTGTATGTAGTATTATTATGATCCTGCTGGTCGTCAATATAAAACAAAGTATGAAGTCTTATATCAATGGGAGAACCTTGGCCTCATTGTTCTGGATAGCTAAGGTACATTATGCATTATTACAATTTTCATTTAAATTCTTTTTGATTAATTTGATTCAAATTCAAATTAACTCAAATTTATGTTTATTATAATTTGTTTAATTTAATCTATTAATAACATAATAATTAATTCAAAATAATGGGTGTGCCTAATTAAACAAATTTTCAATTTTCAGGATTTTAATGACTGCTAAAAGTTGAGGAAGCATCAAACATATTATATTTAATAATTTCAAGAACTTTTATTGATTTTAAGTGACATGTTCATAAGCATGTCGCCTATCTGAATTATCAGTTTAAACTTATTATTATAAGTTATAAATAGTATGTCAATAATGTCTGAACTTTTGGATACATGATGAACTCTTTAATTTGTATTGTGAATTAAAGTTGCATGTTTGATGCTATTTACTTTGGTTTTCTCTCCTTTAACTATTGTATGTAACTTTGTTAACTGTCGTAGAAGAGGTGCAAAACAAGATAAAGATAAAGATAAATATAAAAGATTTAATGAGCTCATCGTCTATAAGGATGACGAGAATTGTCTAGACACTACAAAAGCAAACTAATATTGAGATAATCTGTCGCCGAGCTCGCTACAGGATGGAGACAGGTTGGTCTGGTCGCCATCGCCACGGTTGGTTACGGGCATTTCTCTTCTCCATTTCGTCGCCTTCTATTGTGTTTTTTGTAGTGTGATAAAAAAGGAGATGAGAAATTTACTTACAAGATTATAACGATTAAGTCAAGGAGGAGATGAGAAAATTGAAATGTTTGAGGATGTCACTAGAAGATACAAGATACAATGGTGTCTCATTAGATGTCTTTTAAATAGTGGCTAACAAACATAGATGGTCTATGAAATGATCTTCAACATCATTGATCATATCCTTTAGATTATGATTATCGATGTCATCCTCCTTTCCCCTAACAATCCGGACCGGCCCTAAGCAAGGGCAAGACGCGCCTACGCAGAACGCCCCCAAAAATATAAATTTTCAATTAAGGTTCGAACTTTTCTATGTATACAATAGTTTAGGGGTCATAAATCATTTTTCGCCCCGAGCTCCTAAAAACGTAGGGCGGGCCCTGCCAACAATCACTTTAATCAACAAGTATAAACACAATATTCAAGTACCCACAAAGAAAATTAACAATGTTACCATATACAAGCCAAAAATGAAAATAGAGAGCATACATCGAAAATATTATGTGTTATGAATCACCAAAAAGAATAACGAGTATTTTTGCAAGTTGTCTTGATCGCTGAACAAAAAAGAAGAGATTTTATTAAACCATAAAAACAAATTCATTAAAGAAGAAACAAATGAAAACAAACGAATGAAATTGAAATGTGAAGAAAAAGAATACAAACCTTTAATTTATAGAAATTTAGTAAACTTCGATAAACTCACATGAAAAAGGTTTTTACACAAATTTTAGACTTAACTTAAGTTTTGTCTTCGAAAATAACGTTAAATTATGGTTTTTTTTAGCGAAAGTCATAGATTTTGGATAATGGTTATGTAGTACGAAGGGAGCGAAGCATTAAGGATGAAGAAGAAGTTGAAATGTTATGAAATCATATTCTATCTATTTATACGCCTTTTTTGCACATAAAACGTTAGCAGGCGTTAATTTTGAAGCTTTAAGGTTGTTGTACGCCTATTTATGCGACTTACTATTTCAAATGCTATTAGTTTCAAGCTTTTCGCCCAAAATAAAAATCCTAACTTTGTCATTTTTGGATTTGGGGGAAGCATTTGAAATAACAAATCGCATAAATAGGCATATAGCAGGCTTAAAATTTCGAAATTAACGTTTGTTAATTTTTTTATACAAAAAGGTTATGGTGGAACATTTAACAAACCTCAGAATTATCTCATTAATTTTTTTAAAATTTTAATTATGACGTTGGAAACCCAAAACCGTTACCCAATCAAAATTTCCGAAAAATTAGTGAACCTAAACCGAGTAAAAGACTGGCCCAAAGTTCACATACAATTGTTAAAAATGGCGGGAATCATTAGAACCCTGATTACATAACTACCACTAATAATTTACAAGATCTGAACGAAAAAGAAAAATGGGGAAGGAGACGGCGGCTGCGGCTGTGACGGAGGCGGAGGAATTACCAAAAACCATCGTAAGACGCGTCGTTAAAGACAAACTTTCCGAGGTTTCCACTGATGGCGGCGATGTCACTCTTCACAAGGAAGCTCTTCTCGCTTTTTCCGAATCCGCTCGTATCTTCATCCATTATCTCTCCGCGACGTATGTTTTCTCGCCTTCTTGATTTTAGTAATTTGTGTCGATTATTCAAAAAGTTAGGGTTTTTATGTCTTAATACAATAATTTTTCTATTTTAGGTTTTTGTTAAAGAAAATTGAAAAATGAAGCGTTTTGATTCATTGTGTAGGTTTTGTTAATTATGTTGTGAAATCTGCATTTACTTAGCATTCATGTTTTTTTCTCCATATGAAAGGAAACTTGTGTTTTTGTAGTATTTGTTTAGCTGTTGTTGTCGATTTTTCATGAAGTTAGGGTTTTTAATTATTTCTTAATGCTGTTTTAGGTTTTTTTTGATAAAAAATTGAAAATCGTTGAAGCCTGTTGATTCATGAGTTTGTGTGTTTATAAAATGAATTATGAAGTCTGCAAATTTACTTGCCTTTGGATTGTTTTTTCACCAAAACAATAAAAAAAATATTTTTTATCTGTAATATTTGTAGATTTGACCAAGTTATTCAATTTATAGCTTGATTTAATGAGACTTGGCAAACGTTAGCTAGAAATTGGCCTTGTAAGTATGTGTTTACATGAAGGTTTTTTGAGGGTAACTTGTTGAAGCTTATCTAATTGGAAAAGTTATTTCCAGAACATATGTATGAATTTGTGATTGCCTCTTCATATAAAGTTGTATGTTTTATTTTAAGCAGAATATTTAGCATGTCCTTAAATATTCTGATTATCTTTAAGGCTTGCAGATTCTTTGAAGTAATTTGATACTGATGAAAAGAATACTGACCTAATTACTTAATTAGTCTTTCAAGTTATGTGGCTTATATTGCTTTGCTGACAGATGGTATTCTTATTTGAATGTGTTTAGGGCCAATGATATATGTCATGAATCAAAAAGGCAAATTATCAGTGCTGATGATGTGCTGAATGCTCTTGAGGAAATTGAATTTTCAGAGTTTGTTGAACCACTCAGAAAGTCCCTTGATGGTTAGTACCAATTTTTGTTCTCTGGTTATTGTCTTTTAGTTGGATTTCTACCTTTTCCATTTTAGTTGTCATTTCTAATATTCCCTTTGTTTTGCAATGCTCACCCTCTTTGCTCAACCATTATTATGGGGATTTAAGGGAATCTATAAGCTCTGATGTTGCTTTCCATTTTTTATATTGAAAATTTAAGTTTCACAGACCATAAGAGGGCTTGTTTCCTTACCTTGTTTGAAATGAGTTGGGCCAAATTGAACTTATTATTTGAGTTGTGCTTATACTCGATAAAGTAGTGTAAATGTGAATTAAAGTGGTGAGAGAAACTTAATAAAACTAAACTGAATTGAACTTGTTAGAAGTGTATTTAAACTTATGATTTTTTAATATGTTGGTGACTACTAAAAAACAAGCCCTAGATACTGATGTTTTTGTACACTGCTGGTAGATATAAAAGATGTAAAATGGGTTATTAGTCAAGTTTCAAATACATGCATTAGCAAAGACAAGAACAGGTCTTAGTGTAACTAAAGACTTCAACACTTGGATGTTTTGCACTCACTTTTTTTGGAAGTTGTTGCTTCCTTCAAATCATTGCATCATATTTCCAAATTTCATAAAGTAGATTTCTTTCTTGCTCTGCTCTGATTCCAAACATTGCATTGAGAGCAGCAAACTTCACAATAGCCCATACTTAAAGTTAAGCAACTATAAGTTTAGGCTTTTTGCAGCCCATTACTAGCAAATCTTGATATCCCCAAGTTTCTGAACAGTACAGCTCCTCTTTAGTGCTCAGCTTGGCATGCCTTACTATCCAACAAATAAAAATTGTGCTTAGGGGTGTTTCCAAAAAACGTCCCCGTTTTGATTGAAACATTATAGGCACTGCTTATGTAGACTTGCTTACCAGTTACCAGAATGATGGTGAAGCCTGGTAGAATCCAAAAGCTCACCCTTGACCATAATCATTCTATATGGCCTATCAAAAGTTTATGTAGTGAATCCAACTCAACCACTAGTAATGAAGTAACCTTTTTAAGTTGCAACATTCTAAATATATATTTTCCCTACAATGCCACATTCCAATCTTGATATTCCTTGCACCCAAATCTTTAGCAGATTTAGGCCTACAACCTGTATCTCTAGCCAGTTAATGTTTCTTTAAATATGTATTTATTCAATTCTTAAAACCCTTACTATTCTGTCCTTTTGGGTTACAAGACTTGCATCTCCTTAAAAACTTCAAGATTCAATTGACTCTTCATTAATTTAGATTGCTCCTTGACGAGGACTGAAGTTTATTGCTATGTTTCTTAAATTCTAAAAGGTGTGAGAGTTCCAATTTCATGCTGTAAGCCTGCGAATTTTCATATTTTTTTAGCCATCTGCTGCAAGAATGATTTTGATGCAATCGTCGTGTGTTTTTACCTTTTGAGTTCTTGGAGTTTGTGTGGAGAGTGCTCTGAGTTTGTAGCATGGAATCAGCACTCAGCAGATTTGCTGAGGAAACTTATACTTTCAAAATTTTTATGGATTCTGAGAGATTACATACTGAGTTTTATCATTTGCTTTTTCCCAAAAAAAAAAAGGATTTCTACTGCTACTGATCTGCGTGTGAGGTTCCTCAATTTTTCATTATGGATTGTTAAATTTTTTTGATAATCTTCATAAAACTTGATTATACTCTCTCTTCCTGTCTTAACTCTTACCTTTTCGATTTATATTCAAGATTTTTATCCCTCCCTCTTTGTCAGTGTACTGGGAGTTGGGCTGCAACATATAAACCCACATATATTGAAACAATATGTTTTGGATTTTTCCCTTTGATAATTGTTCATTACTCACTCATTTCCTTAGATTTTCCCCTTCCCCTCTAAAGGTCACTCACCAAAAGGATTTTTCATTGTTTTTTTGTTTGGTTGGGAGGGGGAGAACATCAAAGGGATGTAGCAATAGATCTGTCACGTAGATGAATTAAATCATGTGAGGATTATCAACAGACTCAAACCCCAATCTTGATTATAAATCGGAAAACGTAAGATTTAAGACACAAGAACTCTACCACACCAGACATCATGAATATGGACTCAAACTCTAATTTTCAGACTCCGTAACATTAAATTTGTACAAGCTTTTATCCACTTTTTTACCATTCAGACTCATTCAAGACTCTTTAGTTTTACACTTTTCCTAGACTCACTGTGAACTATGTTTTTTGGATCAAGGAAAAAATATATGTAGCTGAATAATGAGTTGCATGTTATTGTTGAGCCAAGAAAAATAGTCATAACATTTTCCCACCACCAAAGTCTTGTAATAAGTCTCTATTTTTAGGCTCAATGCAAGACAACATTTTTTGTTCTTACCATTGCTAGTCTTTGTCAAAGATTCACTTGCCGCTTTACAAGACTTGCATTTTTCTTACCCAAACTCTTCAACAGTTTAACTCTTCCTTAGGTACAGATTTTTGTTTTATCTGCCTTCATGTTGGAATTTTTTTTAGTTCCATTAATGTTGTGATAAGTGAAACAGGATACAGAAGGATCAATAGTAGTTAGATACACACACTAATACCCTTAATTGCAGAATATAGGAAAAAGGCAGCCAGTAAGAGAGCAGGATCAGCAAAAGCAAAAGAAGCAAACAAGAAGAGGAAAACAGATGATGAGACCGCTACAGAAAATAGTAAAGACAATGATAAAGTAGAGGGCGAAGATAAAGTAGAGGGCGAAGATAAAGTAGAGGATGAAGTACATGAAGAGGAAGAGAATGAAGATGAGGAAGAAGAAGACGATGAGGCCGAGGAAGAAGAGGAAGAGGAAAAAGATGAGGAACAAGTTAGGGAAGACGAGGATGATTCTCATGATGACTGAGTTTATAATTTAATAGGAGTTAAACTTATGAGTAGCATTCTATTGCCAATATTCTAGTTAGTCAGGGTGCAAATTGCTTTGTATTAATGGTTCAATGTTTCTGTTAGAGACCATTGTTAACCTTCAAATTTTTTGCAGAAATATATTTATTTTATTAATATGGGTAATGATATTTACAGCCCTTAGGGCTGTACATAAAAATTAACAAATTCATTTTATCATTATTTATTTTAAGTTTTCAAGAGAATCTAATCTAAAAATTAGAAAACAATTAATATTTTATATAATGATTTTTTAGTTCCCAAGAAACAATAAATGATAAAACAATAAAGTATAAGTAATTGCTTATGTTTCCAAAGCAAAAATAATATTAAATTAAATAAATTAAATGCAAGATTCCTTCTTATATACAACCCTAAGGGTTGTATATATCATTTTCCTATTAATATATACTTAACATATTTCTTTTTTTGATTAACTTTTTCATCTACATGAGAAAGAGGAGGTTATGTGCTGTGCAGTCAATCACCTCGTACACCCTCAAAGAGCTGTATTTTCTTGTATTATGAGCATCCTAATGGGAGCTTAAGAAATTTTACCTTTTTAACCGTAATTGGTTTTGAAGCACAAAATGACAATGAACTTCAATTAGTCATTTTTGACTTTTTATTTATTTATAATGATCTAAAGGAAAATTTAACTAGAAATAATTCAACTTATTTCTGATTTTCTTACAATAATTTCAACTATGATTAACCATGAATAATTTCAACTTTAAAGGGTATTTGCCTAAAGTAAATTTAGATAACTCGATGACTTGCTATAGTAGGTAATTCACCAAAAAAATAAATTGAAAATTAATTTAAAACTAGTAAAAAAATTTAGAAAATTTACATGAAAATTTCTAAATAATAAAAAAAAAATCATAAATTTTTTTTGAACAATTTTTGACATTTTTTTGACATTTTATTTTAGTTTATCTTTTTCCTTTAAAAAAGTTGGCTATAGCAAGTCAACCGATTTATTTTAATATTTTTTAATACTTACAATCCTTACTTTTTCTCGTTAAATTTATATGTAATACTCCCCCGTTTTTAAAAAAATTTCCCATAAGGATGTTCACGAGAATTAAGAAAATAGTCACTCTTAAATAGTGGAGATATTATTTTAGTGAATAATAAATTTGATAGAGGAAAAATAGGGACCATAAAGATTTAAAATATATATATAATTAAAAGAAAGTTTGTAGATAAGATATAGGACCACAACTACTTAAAAAAATATTTTTATAAAGTTAGTAGGAAACATGTGGGGACCGTGCTAAATAGAAAATTGTTAAATGAAGGTAATGGAAGATATGTGGGAACTATAAGTATTATCAAAATATTAAAATAAGGAATAAACAAGGTTATTTTTGTCAAAATTTGTGTCATAAATGGAAAGAATTTTATGGGAACAACAAAGGAACATCCCAAAATGGCAAATGGAAACTTTTTTGAGAGAGGGAATAAAATGATACTTCCTCCATTCCATACTACTCGCTACATTTCTAGAGTAGCACTATTTACCTTCGATCTTATTTCGGTAATTTCGATTTATGCATAAGAAATAATGTATTCATATGAGATCTAGTTTTATTTGTCTTAAAATGTAGTTTTTTAATATGTAATTTTTATAACTTTTTGATTTGTGAAAATATAAATATTTAATATTAAAATAGATATTAAATTACATGGAAAAAGAAATGTAGCAAGTATTAGGGAATGGAGGAAGTAATAAAGTATACACCATCTAAAAGATTCTATTTATCTTTAATTTTCGTGAGCATTCCTTGTTGGGAAAATTTTAAAGAACGGAGAGAATATTAATTAGCTCAAGTCTGTATTAAAAAAAAAAAATTAGCTCAAGTCTACAAGATAAGGTAAAAAAAAGGGATCAGAGATTTTTAAAGCAAAGCACTAAACAAATGAGATTTTTAGTTTCAATTTTGACTATGAAAAATAATGCAAGTAAAAAAGAGGGAGAAAGTATAGGAAAAACAATATGCACAGCAATTGTGTTGATTCTTAAGCTTCTATAGGGATGCAAAATTTAAGAATGTAAATATGGGATCTAGAATCTATATAATAGCTCAAATAGGTATGTATAAATATAATTGAATGTTGAACTACAAATTCTATAGTCACACTTTACACTCAAAAAGATACATCATCTTCCACAATTCATTTATTATCAACAAATCTTTCATTATCAATTGTCATCTTCGAGTGACAATTTTTCCACACAATATGTCACAATCAGCAGTAATATATAAATTATATATACTATAGTACTATACACAATGCATCATATATAAACACAACCATAATACTTTTCTAGTTCAATACCCATGATTTGTTATGAATCCTTACTTGAGTCTTTTCTCTTTACCCTCATAACCTCCATTGAATGAATTTATACCATGAAACTTGTTTTTAGTCTTAATAATGAACTCAGACGACATACTATTAATACTCTCCGCAATACATGAACTTTTTCGATCATCTATATAAGAGATGATGGTTGGAATTCTATTTTCATGACCTTCAATTGGCAGGTCAGTTGCTATAGGCTTGCTGTGAATGACAGCATATTTTTGATCAATTTCTTTCTTGTTGGATGCTGCTGTTGCTGCAACCGATTGCTTGAAAACTCGAGGGCAACCTTCTATAGACACACTCCCAACTCGAGTAACACGAACACATCGATCACTTTGGCTTGTCGTAGGAGACTTAGTCAAAACATTCGTAGTGAGGTGTTGTTTTGTAAATCGAATGGTTCGAATGAATGGAGTAGGGTTTCGAATTGCCATATAGAGCTTCTCACAACAACTATTTGGATCTTTAGATACAAATTTTTTGTTGCTCATATTGACTAGTTGTAATAGTAGTAGATTAGAAAGTGTGTAGGAATATGATGTTATTATAGGTTAAGTTAAGGGGATAAATAAAAGAAAGCAAGAAACATGAAGTTGATGATTGATAAGGGAATTTATGCTTATTTTGTGTGGAGTGGGAACCAACTCTAGATTGTTGAAAATTGAGTAAAAGATGGTTCTAAATAATTCAAAACAATCCACTTAAAATGCAACTTTGATGCAATTTTTCAAAGAGTTGTTATGGGATCAAATTCTCTCTTTTATTGGTTTTTTGTTGGCAATTCTCTAACCACTTGCTTCTCAACATTTGTCATCTATTTTAAGGACTCTAGAGTATTTAGTTATATAGCTTTGTAAATTAATCTTACGTGTTTGATTGAGAAATTTGCATTTGATTTAAAAACTACGTAGAGATGTTAAATGTGACATTCTCAACGAGAAGTACGATTCAAAAAGAGAACTATATACCAATCCAGTTCGATCATTTTCTTTTACAATTGTCGTATTAGCTTGATTATTCTTTATTATCAATTTTTCCTTAAATGTATACCGTGGATGTTAGTTTTTTTATGTTGGATTCTTTTTGTCACCATTTAAGATATTACTAGATTTTTTGAATTCGTTGTGATAGAGCACGTATTATTCTCTTTTTTTTTAAATAGCTATGTTTTATCAAACACATATTGTTGTGAGAAATTGTCTTTGAAAGAGACTGTCTCAGTTGTGTCGGCCCATTTAATTTTTCAATAAATAAAAAAAAGGGAAAATATAGTGTACCTAGAGCTGTAAATTCGGTTAGTCGGTCGGTTTTGGGTCGGATTTCATCGGGTTCGGATATTTTTGAGTTCGGGTTTTCCAGGTGATTTAGCACTTTGAATCGGGTCGATTTGATTACCGGTCTGTATTTTTGAGTTCGGGTTTTCCAGGAAGATTGATAGACTACTCATATCAACAAGGTGCATCTTCTTTTTTCTAGGGAGCCCATTTGCTAAGAACTCCACAGTTAAGCGTGCTTGGTGGAGAGCAATTTTAGGATGGGTGACCTTCTGGGAAGTTTTCCGGGTGCGCACGAGTGAGGCCAAAGTGCGCTGGAAAGACTTGTGTTGGTCTGTGGGGCTAGTCTTCAGTCTCCATGAGTAGTCACCGGTGGTCCGTTGGGCCGGGGTGTTACAGTATCGGGTTAATACCACACTGGGTCGTTTCGGTTTCGGGTCATATCCATTTTAGTTTGGATTTGTATCGGGTACAATTAATGCAATTCGGATCCAAATTGGTTATGTTGCAGGTTGAGCCGAGTTCAGTTAAACTATCGGTCGAGTTGTTTTGGTTTTAAGTTAACGTTAATTCGGATTATCTTGGTTCGGGTTGACTTCGGATCAATTATATCATTTTTGAATTGTGCTTTTAGTTATTCTTAGGATTCAGGTCGATTAAAATCCAATTCAATTAAGTTTTATGTCGAATTAAATTTATGGTTATTATACAATTAATTTATGTTGAAATCGTTCGTAATAGGAGAGTGGAGAGTTGTAGTCGATTAATAGACAAATTTGGTTTAGCCTAAGATAAAGTCAATAAGATTTTATTGCGGGCCTGCATTTCTTGTTTAATTTTAGCCAAACTTAACTTGATTCAGTTCAATCAAACTTATTATTAAGTGAAATAAATTTGATACGATTAAATCAAATTATATCGCTTAATCACATTGTCGGGTTAATCTCGAGTGTTGATTATGGGTCATTTTGGTTACGTCGAGTACCTATCGGGTTAAAGAGGGGTTCGAGTTGTACTAGGTCGGGTGCAAACCGAGTTCGACTAACCACATTGTCGGGTCAATTTCAGGTGTCATTTATTCTTGAGTCGCGTATCGGTCGATTATTGGTCTAAAATAATCGGATACATGTCGGTTACGAGTCAACATCAGGTCGAGTTTCGATCTATTACAGGTCACTGCACCTCGGGTCAACCAATCGGATATAGGTCAATTTCGAGAGAAATTACAAGTCAAGCCAAATTTTTACAGCCCTAAGTGTAACTACACACTTACTTGATGCAATCCACAATACGTCAAATACGAGTTCACAATATGTCAAGAAGGTTTTTTTAACATGCTTAAGTTGTCAAGTGTTATGTGATGTAGGTATTTAGGTTATTTATTATAAAGGTTTATTTAGATATAAAAATACGAATTAAAAGTGAACTGTAAATAGTATCAGATCAAATAGAATAATGTCACTAAAACAAAGATAATACCTAATTTAAAAATTATAAACAAATTGACTTAAGTCTGTCTTATAAATCAAAATTTTAGCCTTTTAGGTCTTAAATTTAATCTTTTAAACTTTAAATTTGTATAAAAGCATACAAACAAGTTGGATCGTGAATATTTGGCCCATTTATTTAAGGTTGCACCCATGCAACCGTTGTCAACAAAAATTCTTGTGAGCCGAACAGACGATTTACAGGAGTACAAATTCTTGTGAGAGACGGTCTTTATGAACGACCATCTCTATTTGAACTGGTCCATAAAGAAAATATAGGTTTTTAAAGTAGATATTAAGCCTTAATAGACCAAGCTTAACTAATTGCTTGTCATTCTGTTTTCAATAACATTCAAACTTCATAAATTCTTGTGAGAGACCGTCTCTTTAAGAGATCATACTATATAATTAGGTCCAAGGTTGTTAAAATCGGGATTTTACTTTGAATCGGTAGCAGCCCTTAAAATCGAATCGTAGAATCGAATCGTAAAATCGACCGATTCTACCAATTTTGATGATTTAGTTAGCTTTTGATGTTTGTATTTATTTTTAGACATTTTAAAAGTAAAATAAACACTTAAAATCAACTATTACCAATATGTTGTGCAATAAAATAAAAGTCAAGGTAGTTACTTCATGTCTTCACATCTTCGCTATTACATGATAAGCAATGTAAATTACATCATCTACTAATAAAGTCAAATACAAGTTTTGGAAGAAATAATTCACTAATTTACAATACTACATACTACTTGATTAATACAGAAAAATAAAGCAAAATAATGCACCAGAGTAGCAGACCCACGATTTTTTTCCAACACTATTTGATTTAATAGCAAATAACACCAATCAAGCAATATAATCTAATAACTAATTAATCTTATAAATCAATCACTATTTATTAGTGAATAACCTAACATGAATCAAATATGCTAAGTTGCTAACAGTACAATCGAATCAAATAAGCAAATAACCTAACATTAATCTAATAAATCAATCAATATTTATTCAGAAAAAAGAAGTTCAAGTAAAAGAATAAGTGAATATGAATAACCTAACATTAATCACTATTTATTAGTGAATAACCTAACATTAATCACTCGATGCTGCTTGTGACTGAGTCGAATACTCGATGGCCGATGCTGCTTGTGTTGAACATTTAGTGTATAATAATAATAATAATCCTGAGTATATCCTGAGTATTTTATCACCAAGTACTACTAAGGTAGTGGGACAATTTATAGTCCGTAATATATCGATTAAATCTATTTTAATAGTGGGACAAAGCGTATTAATTTACGTGGTCCAAATAGGTATTATAAGATAACACAAGAAAATAAGGGGCGCCAAGTCAGTGAGCTAAAGCCGACTCGGCGGTCCCCTTGATTGTGCTAAAGCCGAGTCGGCTTTAGCTCTCTGGAAAATGAGGTTTTGGTCAGAAGGCTTGCGCCGAGTCGGCGGTCCCTTCTTTGGACTCGTCGCCGACTCGGCGATAGGCTACTGGATTTTGACCGTTGCTTTTCCTTCCCGTTTTCTTGTGTTTAATGCCTAGGATTCTATCTTAATGCTCCAATAATCTCTGATTTATGGAGGAGAATAATGCTAATTGTTAATAGCATTGATGTTGGTGATTAATCATAATCAATTGGTGATTATGAGCAAGGCTCCTCTATTGAGTATAAATAGAGGTCCTTGGATGAAGAGTTGAGACACCAATTTCTGAAATCTTCTTCTCTATACTCTCTTTGTCATTCTCTCTTTTGTCTAAGCTTGATCAAGAGAGTAATTAACTTTTGTTCAAGTAATACACTACTCATAATTTTCTTAAACACATTGTTATTAAGGTATATATCCTAAGTACTAAGGATATATAGGAGTTGTTTGTATCTCATTGTGAATTTCCACTTCCAAACCCAAGTACCTTTGTGGGGGAAATATCACAAAAGGAAAGTGAGCACACGCCTACAACTTGTATCAAGTTTCCGGGTAACATTTGGTGTTACAAACTAATCTTCATTTTGCTTTAGCATTTTAATAATATTGTAATTTCATCTTTGTCATCATCAAAGGGGTTTGAAACAAATTCCCGGTTGTAATTTGTTTACATTATATACGTTCGTAATAGCTTGTGAGTTGTGACTGAGTCGAATACTCAAAATCGAGAGGCTAAATGATGATGGAGTTTATTTATTTTGGAATGGTAAATGGAGAAGGTGAAGAAAAATGGGAGATTTTAAGAAAAATGAAGTTTACCCGATTTTAAGAAAAATGGGCATTAAATCTCATTTTTTGAGTTTAGAGGAGAAGATGGCAAGATGGAGTACGGCTGCAAATGAGGAAAATATGAATTTTAGGGTTTCTTTTTGACTTTAAATGGCACGTGGGCTTAAATCCAGTCATTTGTTGGAATCGTTAAAATCGGTAAACTCGACCAATTTTAACGAGTTTACCCGATTCCAACGATTTTACCCCCGATTTTAATTGATTCCAATTTTGCTTCCAATCCAACTCGCTATGCCCAACTAGAATCGTAAAATCGTGCGATTTTACGATCCAACTCGCGATTTTAATAACATTGATTAGGTCGATCTATAAAAAAAATATAGTACAAATAGAATAGGCATCATATTTTAATAGACTAAGTCTTAAAGACATCTCTCAAAGAGCAACAAGTCTCACAGGAGACTAGCTCTTCGAAATTAATCCGACTAGAAGCGAATTCGTCCCAATTAAACGATCAATTGGTGGATTAAAAAGCATTGTCTTTGATCATGACAATGCAATATGATCAAATAGGATTGAACCTGACTTAACTTGATTCACAATCATATACAAAACAATATCAACCTAATTTCAAACCAACCCAAAATCGACCCTAAGACACAAAACAACTTCATTAAATAATTTGAGAAGGCAAGAATAGACAAACTCAGTCCCTTAGATGTTCATAATGATTGCGATCATTTCCGCAAAATCATTACAGGTCTGTAAATTTTCTCATCACTGTTTTCTTTTCTTGCCATTCATTTATTTAATTGATTCTACAATATTCAATGAAAGTTATGTAAAATTGAGAATGTAGCTGCTTCTACTTTCTTCTTAACCAAAAAATTGAGTAAAAAAGATAAACTAGTAGAAGGCAACACAAATTATTATCGCTTCAAGGGAACGGGTCAAATGGAAATTGAAATCATTCACATAAACCAACAAATGAAGCTTTTCTTAAAGATTTAAAAAATTTATTGATAAAAATTTTGAGATTATATTTCAGAATAAATAAACTAAATTGAAATTTTATTCACATAAATCAACAATAAAATTATTATTAAATCTGTAAGAAAACATAGAAATGGATCTAATTAAGTTATTCGGCCGAACAAATAAAATTTCCAGTAAATGTCTCAGATCCCTACCAACAAATCTAATTGATAAGCCTCCGAATATAATTAAAGCCGATTAAAAAACTACGACAAAAATTAATTAACATAAATTATTGATTTAATTATCATTAAAGGCCAGATAAATTCAATGTATCAACAATAGAAAATGTTTAAAAAATGAAATATGAATTTTATAAACAAAAAAAAAATTATACAGTGCAAAGCGTAATTTACCATTAGAATTTAAAAATGAAGAATAAAATGCCTCTTTCAGTTCAGGTCTCCAAAAAGTTTTCCGCATAGGAACATCTCGGAAGAACGAAAGTTAAGTTTTGATCATCATTAAGAGGCTTTAAAATCATTCAAAAATGAAAAAAATAAAACAAAAAAACGATTTGTGATGAAAAAAAAGGTTAGGGATGAAGTAATGGCGGAAGAAAGAGAGGCGTAGATGTTTCGGATTAGCGAGATGAGACTTGAAATGGGTGATGACTGATGAGGAGTGAAATGAATATATAGTTGTTTTTAGGGTTTCCAGACCAAAATTGGGGGTTAACCTACAAATTAGCTAGGGTTTCACGGGACTTGGGCTTTTCTTTTTTATCCTAAGGAATTTGGGCTTTTGAAACTAAAAAATAAGTCATATGAACTAAATTAGTCAAAATTCAAGTTTTGGGAAAATTTTAATCCCAAAATAAGTGTTTATGGCTCATAATCTAGGTTTGGTATGTGTTCGTTGTTAGTAACAATGAACTTAGAAAGCATGTCAAAAACATAGTAAAGTCTTTGTTCGCTGTTAATAACAGAGAACAAAAGCAGACTTGGTCAAAGCAGGTCAAACCTTTGTTCTCTGTTATTAACACCGAACTAAAGTTTTGACCAGGTCTTCTTTTATTCGCTTTTAGTAACAGTGAACAAAATATGTTGATTTTATTTTTTACCAAAGTCTATGTTCGATGTAACAGCGAACAAACACTTGACTTAAAGTTATCTGTTGCATTGGTTTGCTGTTATTAACAGCGAGTATATATATCAAACCTAGCTTTGGAAGCAATGATGCTTATTATGGGATTAAAGTTTACCCAAAGCTTGGATTTTGACTATATTTGTTCAAATGGCTTTTATATAAAAAAAAAATCAAAAGTTGGGTCATAGACTCATAGCCCTTTAATGGGAGTTTTGTTTCCCCTATTATTTAAATTAGAATCATATAGAGAAATCTTGTACAAGACCGTATCACCATTAGATGAGCTCAAATTATCAGTATATTTCTTTAATATTTAATAATTTTAATGTATATTAATAATTGATAGTCGCATAGGTATTTGTCAAATGTAACAATATTATTCGTTGTAAGGTTTTGACGTGGTAATTTTGAGTTAACAAAGTATAGACATATTTGTTGCCGTCGTCCTTCCCTCTCCAGACCATGTCTATAGTTTTCTATGAATGGGATATACTGGGTATGATGATGATGATGAAAGTATAGACATATTTCACGGTGAGACTATTTCATACATTATCTCCAAATATAAGAATTTTAAAAATATTTCTTGTAGTAAGTTTTTAATAGAATACTTCAAAAATTGTAGTTTATTTGAAAAACATTTATTACATCATTAATATATTAAATATGAATTTTTTATTGCAATAAATTTTATTCCTGTAATTAATATCAAAATAAATTTATTGCCTTAACAAATTTATTACATTTATTACTTCAAAATAAATTTTATTCCTGTAATTAATATCAAAATAAACTTATTGCACAAATAAATTAATATCAAAATACTTCAAAAATTTGTAATTAATATTAAAATAAATTTATTGCCTTAGTAAATTTATTGCCTTAATTATCGATAGTCGCATAGGCATTTGTCAAATGTAATTTTGAATAGAATGATTACACCGGCCAGTTTTAAATCTATTATGTGTATTATTTAACACTAGTATAGAAACTCGTGCAATGCACGAATTGTTTACTACAAAAGTATATATAAATACAAATTTCGAATAGAGATGTAATTATATGCTATCATACTGATACTTTATAATTCAAATAAATGATTTTAGAATGTATAGTGATTTTAATGAAAAAAATTAGGTCGTTATTATAAATATTAATTAAAGTTCTCATATTTCTACGGCAAATTTAGTTTATCTTCCAACCACGTAATTATATTAAATCTTTATCATTTTCAAATTTATTTATAATTATCAAGTATCTTTCTTGATAAAATATTCGAAATTAAAATATTAATGATTAAACTTTATCTTAGAAAATTCTAAAATCTTAGTTAACTTTTAAATTCAAAAATATAATATTCCAAGAAAAATGAATATATCTTATTGTGATATACTACTCATATATTAAAGAATAAATTAACTGTTAATTTTGGTAAGAATTAATCAATATAGCAAATCACTTAGGGAATGCCACGTGGAATTTTACAGTCTTTTTATTAGATTGTATGATGATATGATTTTTGAAAACACTAAGTCTAATAACTATGATTGGAATAGATTTTTCAACTTTATTTTGACTTTATTTTTTGCAAGTTGTGTTTATTACTGTCAATAAGCATGTTAAAATAATGTAACAATGAAAATAAAAATAATTACACGCGATAGTCCTTCATTTTTCTTAACCTTGATTTTGGTTTCAGGTAAGTTTTTAAATTAATGACGCAACACTTATTTTACACGATTTAGCAAATAAGATTTTAACTTTTAACGACGCATCTATCTAAGAATACATAAGAAGTAGTAATATTACAAAATATATATTATAAAAAAAAATCATGTTTACATGTCTACTTTTTAAATGTCACTTTCTCATAAAATATTTACCCTCTAAATTTTGTACCTTATGCGATAATTAAGAATTAACTAAACTATTATCCAAATTGACTTATTCTCAACCTTCTTAACGTAATTCATTTAAGATATCTAAAAACTTTAAATATCATTTCATTCATTTTATCAAGATTTATTATAAGAGTCCACAACATCTTTCAATTAAAACTACTGTTTAATTCTTTCAGGAGACTAGCTCTTTTTTAAAAATGATTTTCATTATATTAATTATTTGGAAACGTTTGGCATTAGTTAAAACACAAATTCTAACTATAGACGGTCTATAGCATAGACGGGTGTAATGGACCAGCCCATTTTTACACTTTCCTAAAATAACAACTGAAATTTCCATTTGACTGGGCTGGTAAGAGTGCCGTCTATGCCATAAACGGTCTCTCAAGAGACCTACCGTAAGCCACACATTATCACATGAGTTACTAGAAGCCCAATGTGCAAGCCTATTTGCCACTTCATTACATTCCCTATAACAAAAAGAGAAAGACAGAGAATCGAAAACACTACATTTAGACAAAATATTAATCATAAGAATACAACTAAGCTATACAAATTGTTGTATAAGAGCACAACTAAGTAATACTACCTCCTATTCAGCTCAAATGTCCCATTTGATTTTTTGGTACTATTCACTCATGACTCTTAATTTGTATTTTACTCTTAATCTATAAGTTAAAACATAGTCATGTGAGATCTTGTTTGATTCGTCTCAATACAAGGATTATTAATATCAAATTTTTATAATTTTTATTTAAGAATATTTTGAGATATTAACGGTTAAAATGTTGCCTCGGCAAGTGTGAGAAAACTAAATGGGACATTTAAGCCGAATAGGAGGGAGTATATATTTATAGAAAAATATAAATAAGATCTTTTTATTTTGAAAATAGTCCCACTAAAAGACAATTTTTTTAGAAGAATAGCGGATTAGAGATATTACAAGAGGTTCCAAGCATGTTCAACATGTTCGACCGTACATAGTCCCGAAAAATTAAGAGTCTCAATTAGGGATGGTCATGGGGCGGGTCTGAAGCGGGTCCAACCAGACAGATTCGGACCCTTTTAATTTTTTGAGATCCAGACCCGGATCTGGACCCTAAGGGTCTAAAATTTTCAGACCCGGACCCAGACCCTTCGAATCTGATGGGTCTAGGGTCCTTAATGGGTCCTTAGTGGGTCTTAACAAAAGTCTATTTGATTTGTCAAATTTGAAACATTTGTAAGTCATTATATTTTTCGTATATCGTAAGAGAGTTATTGTCGTATTTTACAAATATTTAATACTAATTTAACATTTAAACTCGCATAGCGTTACCCATATACGCGCAAATTCTATTATAAACACTAGTTCGAGTCCATAAAATAAGGATAATTAGGTTAGCACTTAGCAAATAGCATATAATTTATTAATATATATTATGATTATATGAGAAAAAAAAATAAGTATTGGGGGCAGAATTTATACGTAAAATACAAATAAAAATAGATAATTAAACATTTATAAGGGTCCGAGGGGCGGGTTTAGGGTCCGGATATTGGACCCAAATCTGGACTTGCCAATTATTTTTTAGATCCAGATCCGACCTAGATTCGATGGGTCTCAAAAAATAAGACCCAGACCCCTAAAAAATGGATGGGTCTGAGGCGGGTCCAATAGGATCCTGGACCAGTGACCATCCCTAGTCTCAATATTAAATTACTTAGTGTTTGTTAGATATTTGAAGATACAACATTGTTAAAAAAATATCATAATTTTTAAATGGATCAATCCCCAACAACAGCCACCAACTTTAGTCATTTTCATTTAAACAGCCGCGAACTTCGTTTATCCCCAACAACAGCCACCAACTTACAAAATGTGACATCGAAATAGCCACTTTACCGGATGACCTGCTAATTGACCCTTGACCAAGCCTAATGACCTTTGACTTTACCTTAATTTCACTAATTAAACCTAATTACCCAATTATCCCTAATTAAACCCTTCTTCCCCAACCTTTCTCTAACCCACCTCAATCACCTCCATTTCTCCCCACCACCACCACCACCACCATCACCATTAAAACCCCTCAAAAATCCTCATTCTCAGGGATGACAGAAACTACAATTAAGAAAAGAAACTGGAAATGTGGAGCTGTTCATACGAAGAACGTCGTCAAAAGCGAGTGGAAGAGAACAAAAAACGCTTAGAAGATCTCAATCTTCTCCATCTTTCTCAATCTCTCAAAAAAATCTCCCCCAAAGCTTCTCCAGTAATTCTCTCTCAACATTTATATACAACAATTTGTTGAATTACTTCTCTTTTTGTATAATTTATGCACTAATTTTGTGAAATTGACATTCACATTTTAATGAATCAAAAAGATGAAGAAAGTGGGAAAACCTAAAATAGTAAGGAAGAAAATGGTAGCAGTCCGACGATCTTCCCGAGTAGCCAAAAATTCTGCACCTGCTCCTGTTTATATTGAGGTGGGGAGAAATGGAGGTGATTGAGGTGGGTTAGAGAAAGGTTGGAGAAGAAGGGTTTAATTAGGGATAATTGGATAATTAGGTTTAATTCGTGAAATTAAGGTAAAGTCAAAGGTCATTAGGCATGGTCAAGGGTCAATTAGCAGGTCATCCGGTAAAGTGGCTGTTTCGATGTCACATTTTGTAAGTTGGTGGCTGTTGTTGGGGATAAACGAAGTTCGCGGCTGTTTAAATGAAAATGACTAAAGTTGGTGGCTGTTGTTGGGGATTGATCCTTTTTAAATTTTCACAAAACTTTCATAAATTTTGTCAATTTTTACTCCACTGCTGAATATATGATAAATTGATAATACATTATAGATCAAATTTCTATTACACACTTACATTTCCACATATAAACGGGCCAAATAAATGGATCATACCAACAACTACTCTAAGTCCATCACAAAAACACCAAACTTCACCTTACAAAAAGTTCCAAAGTAGACTCATTATCTTGATCAATTACATCAAGCAGCACAGGATCAACGACAATACGGCTATCCACGTGGACCTTGAATCTCGGGCCCCACAATATAGTCTTAGCCCAACCACAAATATCCACTTCAGCACCAATCACCATCTTTCTTTTAGTCACATCCCCAATAAACCGTTTAGCATGTTGGGCCAGCTCCTGCCCGTTAAGCCGGGCTTGAAGCCGGAGCAGCTGACATGAGTTGGGTGGTTGGGATCCGGCAGGAACATGGGCGGATCCCAAAAGAGACCCGTCGTAGTAAATGGATAGTGAAGTGTCGGAGTAACGAACGGGTAAGATGTTAGGGTTGGTGACGTGGACGGTCAAGATTAGGTCGGCGTCAAGCCGAGGGAACTTGGCTTTGTCATCGGGTTGTTGATGGGTCGGGTTATTGAATTTGATTTGTAAAGCTGTTAAGCTAACAAGCCGAAACTTGGGTACTTTCGGCTTGGCTAAGAAAAAGACGGTGGTGGCTGTGGCGGCTGTGGCGCCGATTAAAGCCGATGACCAACTCCAATTGACCTTTTTACCCATGAATTTGAGGAAGATAAGGTCACTCTTAAGGGCTTAAATGTCCTTTTGGCTTGATAAGGAGAGAGAAAATAAGGGTTCAAATGGGATGGTGAAGGATGAAGAAAGGGTTTGGGAATTGGGATTGCTCCATTTTTGTAGAAATTGTTGTTATTGTATACCTTATCAAGCATACAAATTTTGTTAAATAGTACTAATAGACGAGGAGAGAAAATAAATTATGTGAATAAATTGAAAAAAGTTAAAATGCAGGGATAAAATTAAAAGAAAGTGGTGAACCCTTGTCCAAATATAAAATGATGTAAATTAATTAAAACAGACTAAAATAAAAAATAATGCAAATTCAATAGGACAAGGGGAGTAATAAATTAATTCTTATTGGTACAAAGACAAAAATTATACTGGTGGAATTAATTGAATTGGGTAATGAAGTAATGATATTGATTTGAATTGATAACAATATTTAAAAGTAAATCAAAAAAAGTAGGAAGGATATTTTTAAAATAGAAAATGTGGCAAAATAATAAAAATTTAGGGTGCTTGGCAAAACATATGATAGTTGGTAGCTGGTAGCTGGTAGCTGATTAGAATGAGAAGATTTTATTGATTAGCTTGATTAGCTAATTTTGAATCTGCGGCTATTAGCAACTTGTTCAAAAAAGCATATTCATATCATTAAATTGTTTCAACTAGTTAAATTATCGAACACTAACATCAAAAGATTTGACCATCATACTTTATATTATACTCCCTCCGGTCCAGTTTACTTGTCCCATTTGACCAAACACGGATATTAAGGTAGTAGTGGGGTCCATTGGAAAAAGTGGTAGTTGGGTATTTTAATTGATTAAATTAATTGTAAAGGTGGTAGTGGAGTATTGGGAATTGAAAAAGTGGGGGTATTTAGGTAAAAAAAGGATAGCCAAAAAAGGAAATGAGACAAGTAATGAGGAATTGCCAAAAAAGGAAATGGGACAAGTAAACTGGAACGGAGGGAGTATCAAAATAAACTAAAAACGTCCAATAAACTATTTTACCAACCTTTCAATATACTTAAAAAAGAAAAACAAAATTCTTTCAAAATGATAAAAAGGGAGTAGTTGTTCGGTGGAATTGTAATGTTGAGTTCATTGTTTTTATTGACTAAAACATGTTAAATGTGTGAAATAAGGATTATGTTACTCATCAATGTTTTGACTTTTGACTATAGATTAACCGTCCATACTTTAAAATAATACTCGATCCCTAGCTCTCTTCATATAGAGGTGAAATTTAATGGCAATGAAAATTGTGTTGGATAATAAGATAAAAATATGTGGATAATAAAAATTAATTGTTAAGATTAGAAGATCTAATAAATTTGTGAATGAGATTAAAAGAAAATAGAGTGAGATTATTATTATAAAAAAAAGGTGTAACATAAGCTAGAAATTAATTCAGATACGACTAGGGTTTATATCATAATAAATTTGTGAGTTCATATGTTGGACGTATCATAATAATTGTGGTTGAAAGTCAGTAAATAATGTAGATACGACTAGGGTTTATGAAAAGAAAATGTGCCCTTAGGATCCACATGTTATAATAGGACGATTTGATGTTCACAACTACTCAAAAAGATGTGGTCGGCTCAAGGTGAATGTAAATTCGTTTAGACTTTTTAATGGCTTTTGGCTTTTTGATTTTTTAGCTCTTTAAATTTTAAAAAAGAGTGTTGGGTAAAAGTCTTTTACCTAATTTTTTTTAGTAAACAACCAACATTAATTTTTCTTTAACAAACTACTATCATTCAACAATTCATTTTACCATATACCTTCATAACAACTTACCTGAAGAAATTGTTTAAATTCACTCAGACCATTCTGAACTTATCAACTCTTTTTGATCGCCTATTCGGTAAATTTTTTAGTCCTTGACAACAAACCAATAAAATAGAGATGATAAACAACGTCAATATTAACTCTTTTTTTTTTTATCAAATTCTATTTTTCTCGTTGTTATTAGTAATAATAAACAGTATTATTGCTAGTTAATTTTACCAAGGGGGTGTTTGGCAATCAGCTTTTGGTTAACTTTTGGCTTTTGGCTTGTTGGTTGGTCAAAAATCCAAAAAAAGTGTTTGGTAAATGGCTTTTAAAGCAGCTGAAAAGCTGGCTTTTAAGCCAAAATGAAAAAGCTATTCCAGCTAGCTTTTTGGGTTGGCTTTTGGCTTGTTGGCCCACTTTTTCTCTAATAAACAGCCTACAACCAACATTCAAATTTACCAAACATCTCCACAAACAGCTAGGTTTTTAAGCTATCTTAAAAGCCAATAAAAACAGCCAACATTTTCAGCTGGTCAAATAAGCCAACTAAAAACGCCAACCGCCAAAAGCCAACAGCCAATTGCCAAACACCCCAAATGATAGTGGTAGAGGATCATCATTAGTTTAAGGGATATTGAACACGAAGTCTTTCAAGTGGAATGATCATCATTAATATGAGTATGTGGAGACCACTTACCTATATCAACATTTTCAGCATTGTTAGAGTATCATTATTATTATTAGTAGTTATAGAAAACCTAGCAAAAGTAAATTCCCCGGTCTCTATAATTTAGCATTAAAGAAAAAGTGTATTATTTTAAAAATAAGATGGATATTTGTAGTAAATTAAAAGAGACATTACATTATATTGTATGAATGATATTAAAAGAAATTTAAAATGTCTCTATGAAATTATAAGAGAATAATAAATATTTTATTTAAATAAATCATTATAAGACGTACTTATAGAAACATGTTTGCAGTTCTAGAACAAGAAAATTTTTCATCATATTAGGAGGAATATCAAAATGAATAGATCAATAGTTTTCTTTGAAATTACCCTTGCTTGGAAGAGTTTGGGAAAAAAAAATCAACTCACCTTTCGTTAGCTAACAACTAATTAATTAACACGAATGAGTCGACTTTTTTCGACTAAGTTTTCTTTAATTTACTGTTACTATCAACAAATGCGAATTTACCTTTTTTTTAATACTATTTTTTTACTAAAAAGGTACTCATAATAGAAATGAAACATTTAAGATAAAATGACTAAATATGAAAATAAGACACATATACTAAATACCAGGAGTACAAAATAAATAACATGGCTCATGACACACATATAATAGTCCACATGCAAGGCATAGGAGTTGGTGTATTTCAACAGTCTATAGCATGAGTAAAGCCTCGTGATAAATACAAGTCGTTCGATTGTGGAGTTATAAAAATGTTACTATTTAGTACATAAAAACCAATTATATAATACTCCCTCCGTCCCTTTTATTGTGTCCACTTTAGTTTTTTGTTACTATTCACTAATCACTCTTAATTTGTATTTTGTTCTTAATCTATAAGTTAAAATATAGTCATGTGGGATCTTATTTTGTTCGTCTCAATGCAAAGATTATTAATATCAAATTTTTATAATTTTTAATTATACAAGATTAAAGATATTAAAGATTAAAATGTTGCCTCGGCATGTGTGCAAAATGTAAAGTGGACAAAACTAATGGGACGGAGGGAGTATCTTTTAATCAAATAAATAATAAATGGACAAATACACAAAGAATTAAATAAATGGATAATACATAGACATTTATTTACTTAATGATATTTCAATTGCTAAAAATAATGAAAAAACTTAAATTATTCAAGCACGAAATAACACAAGTTAACATGACATACAACTCAAAAAAAAAACAAACAAACAAACATGACATACAACTCACACGACTAGTAGATGGCCCAAGATGCCACAATTTTCATTGTTAGTTCAAGACAAACAAAAGCACACATGTAACAAACTCTATGGAGTAGAGGAGTTCTATATATACAATTGAATTATAACTTTAAGTTTTAGTAGTAAAACATACATATATTAAATATATAACTTTTAAGTATGTCATGTCTAGTGGTTTAAAGCATTTTTTTTTATCTATCCTTATGATAAAAACCCGGTATGACCATTTACTAGAAGATCATTTACTACTCCCTTTTATTTGTACAGAAAAACAAGTGAGTTCAAAGTGGAATGAAACAAGAGTCCAAAACCTAGAAAGATAAATGGTATAGTTAATGTAAAATGTGCAGATGGACATGTTGATCCACGTTGGTGCCTATTTTGCCTATTGTGATCTCTTCCTGCTGCTGCGGCCGCTCCTGCTGCAGTCGCTCCATATAATGGATATGTTCCTCCTCTTCCACGACTCCCTTCCTCGTAAACTCCTCCCCCACTACTGTGACCACCACGTCCTCCTTCATGGCCATCGCCACCACCATGACCAACACCTCCACTTTGACCACCACTACCATGACCGCCGCCACCACCACCACCAACATGACCTCCACCACCACCATGACCACCACCACCACGCTTATTAACGGTTGTTATTTGCAATAAATTGTATTGTGCTAGTATGTCACTCACCTTATTGTTGTCATGTTCTTGCATGTCTGCGTGACAATTAGATTTTATTGTTAAACAACTCTAACATACGTGTAATTAACAATTAAATGATTTATATTTAAGAATAAAGTGAATTTTTAAATTTTCTTTTAGCAATAAATACAAAAGGAAAGAGAATAAAAGGAGAATAAAAGTTAATTTGTTTTAAAGAAGAGAAAAATTAATTTAATAATACTCTTAAAATTTGTTTAGTATCGGTACTAATTAATGAGAATGAGTTAAAGCGTAAATTTTCATGACATGTATCATGTATTCCATGGTAATAAATGTTTGATCTAAAAAACGTTTTTTTTTCTTCACAATGGTCCATTATCCCCTAATACCAGATATGCAAATGGCAATGCGTTGAATAAGCTGGTGATAAAAGGAGATATGTTGGAGTTATACCTAACTGAAACAGAGATGGTGGGAGTATAGACATGACCATTAACCGTATCAAAAGATATGTCCTACTCAAAAAGTATACCAAACTTTTTATTACCATTCCCAATATTTAATATCGTTTATCTAACCACGCCGTTAATACATTCTGTTTCCAAAAGCATTTTTAATAAATGTTCTTTTTAGGCTTCATCTCTTATATATATATATTTCTATATATATATATCTATAATATATATATATATATATATATATATAGAATATATTATATATATATCATCTATATATATATATGATAGACAAAATAACAAAGTTTTGTTGTAAATTAAGAACTCATTTTCAAACAAAATTTTTGATAAACGTCCCTCCACAAGGGTCATTGCGATGCTTGTTTTCATAAAAAAAGTCATTATGATTGGTAACACTAATGTAATTTAAAGAAAACCTTAACCTTTTGCCTATCAATTGAAAAAGTTAAAAAAAAAAAATAGATTCACCACGCAAAAATAAATATTTAATATTTATTTATCATATAGAAAAAACTAAAAACTTAAAAAGGGTATCACATAAAATTTTCCCTCAATAAAAGAGCATATGAGAGAAGAGTGTATAAAAGAACAACCATTAGCCAGATACAAAAGAAAAGAACACAAGATAAGCCACTTTAATTTATGGAGTCAATCAATTCATGATAATTGATACTATATAGAATTCCTTTTTATCTATTCAAAAATTCACTCACCATATTCTAGCCACTTTTATACTCCATCCATCTGTCCTTCTTACCTTTTACACTTTCCATTTAAATTTATTCTACAAATCACTTATTTTTATCCTCTATTTATTTTTATCTCAATCACTTATTTATCCTTTATTTATTTTTTTGTCTTATTTTACAACCCGATTTCTTTTTTAACTAAATTTCATTTAATTTACATTAGATGCAAAATGGGATTCGACAGAGGAGTACAACTTTATCCCCAATACTAAATACGATTATCAATGGCATTAGCGGCTTGTTTTGTAGGTGGTAATAAACGATGGTAATAAGAATAAAAATTAGTGTATTTTTGGTTAAAAAATCTTTTGGCTACCTTGATAGTCATGCTTGTCTAACTTCAGTCATCTCATTTTCTTCAAAAAAAAATCCATTGCAATGCATTACCTTTGGCTGGGAGAGGTGGTATTAGGATTTAGGTAAACAAAAAAATATTTGTGATCAAAGTTTAATCACTATGAGAATGACATGGAACTTTTGATAAAAGTTTACACTCTAAATTGTTCCCATTACCACTATTTAGTACCACTAACCAAATGAACTGTAAAAGTATTAGAAGTAAAATGAATTATATCCAATCTTAAACTTCCCTTCTTTCATTAAATTATTTCTTTATACTTACAATTGATAGTAATATTTCACCACACAGTATATTATAAGAATTTCAAAATGTAGATAACACCAGAAAATTAAAAATATCCACACAATATTACAAGAAGTTCAAAACGTAGATATCATCATCATCATACCCATATCCCGTACGAAAGCAGCGTCTGGGTAATGGAAATTGACGAATAATCCTCACTCGTCCTCCCTTCATAAAACGGACTATAGGAAAACGGTTGATTTTTTACCCGAAACAGAATCAAAACGTAGATAGTACTAGAAAATTAAAAATAGAAAGGATTGTACCTGTAATGGAGGACTTACAAACACTTGGAAACATATAGAGTCGTAGAACAAGTACGATCAAAACCCCAAACAATCTCATATTCTTCAAAATTTCTGATCTTCAATAAATAACTTACATTTATATATCATCGAACAGGGTACGCTGAAAAAAGAAGACGATTCAGGATAGTTTCTAGGAAGTGAGACAATTAGTTTTCTTCTTTTACTTCCCTTATTAAGAACTCAACACACTTTTTTTGGCATCTCTCTTTATGGGAAACGCAGGGGAATAACAAGTTTGCTTTCTTAACTTACTTCATACTTCATATATAAAATGTTGCGAAAAGGACTTCCCCTTATTCCCACTTTAGATAACACGTTAGTATAGGGTGAGTGGGCGGATTTAGGATTCGGATTTTCGGACATCAATTAGTGGACGAAATTATTAGGCTGTGAAAATTCGTCTCATAATCTCACTTTGATCCACTTGTGTGGACAAGGAAAAGTCGTGGGCTCGGGCTGACAAACCCATGGGTCAAGAGCGTTGACTTACACTAACACTAGGTGAGGTTCATTGTTTCCCAAAAACATATGGTACTAGGAAGATTAGCTCACCTACTATATATGCAAGTCAATAACCCACTATTTTATCGATGTGGAATCTTGTCTCACATGTGAGTATTTTTAACAGAAATTTCGTCAACGTTTTATTTGTAAAATTAACAACAATTTTACCCTTACTAAAATTTTAAATACAACATACCATGAAAGGAAATGGAACAAAATAAATCAACTAACCTAATAAATAAATGAGACAAAATAAATAATAAGACAAAATTGCTAAAATGAGAGAGTATCTATTATCAAAAGGCTTCAGTATTAATTTTTCATTTTCCCTTGCCAATAAAAAAGTCTACTTAAAATTTTTTTTAAAAAAAAAGCCTAGGGACATGTAACCCCATAAGCTCCAGCGTACATCCGCCACTGCATATGACAATAACTATACCTAACTCGAATGTCATTTCTTGTGTTGTATATTTCTATGTTACATAATTAATAATTCCTAATCAATAATCAATAACCGTGATTTGTAAATCACTAAAAAGACAAAAATTATAATAATAAAATGAACAAAATCAATAAAAATAAATTAAAATCACAAAACTCTCAGCCTATCAAATCGTACCACATAAGAGTGATTTGTTAACTTTATAAATCACCGTTATTACCAAGACTTCCTCTTACATAAAAAAAATATTTATTAGGTTCTTAATCACATAACCTAGGACATAACTTTAGCCAGAAGGTCTCTTGAGAGACCGTCTATGGCATAGACGATCCTCTTAGCAGCCTAGCCCAATGGAAATTTCAGTTGCTTTTTTTTGGAAAGTATAAAAATAGACTGGACCATTACATCCGTCTATGTTATAGACCGTCTATAGCAAGAATTTGTGAACTTTAGCAGGTGTGAGACTAGATTCTCCCCGCAATCCATCTTTAACGGGCCTGGGCCCAGGTCTCTAAAAGTGAAGAGGAACCGACAAATAGAAAACCCACACCCAAAACATACTACTTGTTAAGAATTGTACCTGTAATTTCTGTCACAACATGAGATTCCTGCCAATATGGCTTACATCAAGCAGCTAAATTTAAATGAAAGCTTAATATATAATAATATAACCTAACCATAATATAAGAAGATCATGATTGGTATATTTAAAAAATATATGAAAGTGATACAAAATAAGCAGATAATTGTGCGGATACTGGGCTGATGACCATGGGGATTGTCGGTAAAAAGCATGAGTTATAGACTGATCAACTTCAGCACTCTGAAACAACCATTGTGTCCCTTGAAGAAATTTCTAACTTCTAAGGCAACATTTGAAATGATCCAGCAGAATCCTTCTAAAAAATTTGATTTTTAAACACAATTTGCTCTTTTAAAAAAACGGATATTATATCGATATAGAGAATCGTGGATTGTGGAACATATTGAAGTCATTTGGTAAGCTATCGTCATAGTAAACTCAAAATTGAATGAGATAGATTCCAAGGCAAATCGAAGGTAGAGTCCATCCGAAATGTGCAGTTGTACAAGCTGATCCGTTTTGATGATGCCGATTCCTACTCGAAACGACAGCACCACCTGCTGCACCTGCTGCTCCTGCTGCTCCAATCAATGGAATCATTCCTCCTCTTCCTCCCCTGCGTCCTCCCTTACCACCACTACGTCCTCCTCTACTACCACCACGACTTCCACCACCGTAGCCATGACCACCACCACTGAAGCCACGACTACCACCACCAAAGCCACGACCACCACCAAGCCTACTGATTTCTGTTACTTGCAATTGGCTTTCAACTGTCCACTCCTTTACCTCCTTGATCTTATCATGCTCGTGCACGTCTGCTTTACAATAATATGTTAATTTGTAAGCATACAAATTACTTTGTACAATCACATATATCAAGCAACCAACTCAACCAAAAAACTTAAACTGATAGTTGACTTGAAACCCCAGGATAGGTTATATACTCTAAACGCCCCCTCACACGAGCCCATCAGGCTAGAAGTGTGAATGCGCACACGCGCTGAATATTCTACTTTAAATGAGGGATGGTTAAGATTCGAACACGTGACCTCTTGTCACACTAGCTTTAAATACCATGTCAAGAAATCAACTCAACTGAAACTTTAAGCTGATGTTAAGGTCTCAGGAAAGGTTAAATACTCTAACACGATTCACTTAATTTAAACTCCAAAATCTAAAGGTTATATTAATTATCAGGTAATGTGACAAAAGTTCATATTGCTTGTTAGCAACATTTTATGTTGATGATTTGTTCAGAATCACAAGATATTTTTTTTAACAATCTTCATGTATTTCATTTTCTTAGTTTAAAAAGCACAACTATATGCTCAACTAGAACAAAGAATGGCACACAATGCACCAAGATCAATAGCAAAGGCACTTCTCCATTTAGCTTCACAAGCACGGGCTTAACCTACAGCTCCAACTCAAACTACAAACCCAAACACCGTGCTCTCAAGGTCGACCAAATGTTTTTTTTATCAAGGTAGCCAACAATGTCGTTTGATGTTTCCGATTGGGTAGGGTTTCATGACACAAAATACCCATCAATTGGGAAAGTAGCATGAAGCTATATATATACATATAACACATTGGGCCAAAAATACATGATTTTCTCTTGTATTCTAATCAGCTGCCTTTCTTTCATTGCTTCTTGATTAAAATTTAAATGATGTATGTGTATTGATTCTTTCTGTTGTTGATTTTGACTTTGAATTCGACGATAGGAACTTTCTGTAAGTTAGACAATCAACGACTTGCATATATGGAGGCTTAGATGAGTAAGCAAAGGCTCGAATGAGCCACGATGATTAAAAGTCAATGTGCGCTGCAATGTGGAGGAGCATGGAAGCGCGTTTGGATGAGCACAAGAATAAAAAGAGGGTTGGGGACAAGTGCTCAGCCGAGCAAGAAAACACATGTGTGGTGCAAACCTAGTCATGACCTTAGGTTTGATCATTCCAAGGCCTAATGGCATTGTGGTGTATGAGGATTGATTACTTTGACTCTTTTGGTCTATATAAAAGGCTCTATATGCTTGAGGAGTGTGAGAAGAGAGATTGCATTGTGCTGTAGAGTATATAACATATCCAAGCGCCTCAACCGTTAGCTTAAGTTTTTGGTTGAGTTGATTACTTGACATGGTATCAGACGCCAACGTGACAATAGGTTACAAGTTCGAATAAAACAAGGGATGAAACTTGTACAACAACTTCAATGAGTTCACAACTATGTAATCTATCACTCCTCGTTTGCTTACAAATTATTTGTGGTAGAGTTTAGCCTTAAAGTTTAACATAAGAAACAAGGGATGAAACTTTTATAATTCCAATATATAACATAAGAAACAAGGGATGAAACTTTTATAATTCCAATATCTAACTAGATTTATCACAATTCTCAGTTACTCACTCTAATTTGCCAAAAACCCCCTAGTCCATCTTCATATAGGATCATCATTGTTTCACTTGATTAAAATGATTCCAAAAGCTTAAGTAATTACCCTCATTTTGGGCCTCAGATATAAAAGCATACAGACATATAGTCAATACAAACTCCCTAAAGGTTGCATCAAAGACAAAGTTAACAAAGTAACAATAGATGGATCTCTTATGAGACTGCCTGAGACTGCCGCATACATACGACCGTAAAACTCAACCCATTCCAAGGCTTAAATGTCTATTTTGAAGACTCAAAACTTAGACTTAACTCTATCTTTTATGAACGTTAAAATATTCATTTCAAGACTTAAAATCCTTACGCTAATGAGAATGATTTACAGTTAACATTCCATCAAAAGTTTTATATCATTCCCATGGTAATGAAGCTTTAATCACACAAAAGTTTTCTGGTGTATAAATTTTTATTACGACCTAATACCACCTCTTCAAATGGTAATATATTGAAATGAATGAAATGATTAAAGTTATTTTCAATTTATTCTCATTACCCTCCGTTTATTACCCCAAATCCCCAATCAAACAGGCCGTAAGGTAATGACTACTCTTAACACTTGTTATCTCCAAGAGTGTAAAGTTCCCATGCCAAGACTTAAAATGCATATTTGAAGATCTAATCTATCCCTTCTAAGCTTAAAAATGGATTGAATTAAAGTAATTGGGCTGAGGGAGATTGCAGGAATGTCGCGGCCACATTCTTACTTAGAGATTGTCTTTTGTAGAGACGGCTCTCAAAAGCCCAGTCCCATTCTAACTATATGTTGTTACAACTCTAAATATAGATTTTGGCTGAACTTTCATTTTTACGAAAAGACGATCTCTCAGTATAACAAAACAAACATTTCTTCAAGGCACATAAAATTTTCAATTAGAGGCAAGAAAACAAGATCAAATTTATGGGATATCAGATTAATTACAAAACAAACATTCCTTCAAGCACATAAAAATGTTCAATTTTCTTTTAGATATTATATTCACATAAACCCAGAATTGATTCAAAACAAAGCTTGATTCACTTCAAATAGTATATTCACTTATTTTTCTTGATAACCCAATAATAAATTAAGGCAATTAAGACAACAAAAAAGGGAAAAAATCATAAATTACCTGCATTGGAACAATGGGTTGGAATGAAAAAGAGACAAAATTGCAGAAAAACCACAAAAAAAACCAACAGAAATCTCATATTTCTTGTTCTTCTTCAGTTTAATTGTGTTGCCCAAATCCCAGTTTTTTGTTTTGTAAATTGTGATTTGATCTATAGTGATATTAAGTGGGGGTAGAAACCGTAATTAGAATCATGGTTTCCCGGAGATTAAGGTTGTTCGTTATTTGTAATAGGAGCAACAAATTGGGAAATCTCGCTAAAGTTTGGTTCTAAAACAAATATATTGTTCGGTGAAAAAAAGTGAAGTGACGAGGTGGCAGTGTACCGCAGTCTGCAATTGGTGATTGCAAAATAATTTATCGCATAAATTTTAGATTATATTAAAGCAGAAAATCTCCTGAGACGTTATTTATGGCAAAGATGGCTCTCCTAACAGTTCAATTTAATGATTTTAAAATTAAAAATAAGGCTGATGAGTGATGACTAATCAGTTATTATTTTGCAAAATGTGTTGACCCATATTTACCTGTCTATGCTATTAGACGGTCTATAGCAACAATTTGTGATATTTGAGAGTGATTTGCTATGTAGTGTTGGAAAATAAAAAATTTTCCAAATTGGTGCTCACCAAAATTTATTTTCCAAACTAGTGTTTATTATTAAGAAAAAAAATTAATTAAATCTATTGGATAGTGGTTTGGGAAGTTTCAAACCTATTAATTCTCTCCCAAGCAAAATTAAACCAAGACTAAATTAATTCTAATTCTAATAGCAAGTCTATTAATTTTCTCAAATCCCTAAACTAAACATCTGTAAGACTAACGACAGGGGACTTGAAGAGATCAATGACAACCACAATCCATGCCAAACTGCCGGCTTCCCACCACAACCATTAATTGAGGCCGTATTTATATGTATTACAATATTCAATGTATTATTTTTTACATTAAAAACTCACTTGATTTACTATGATAGATCACTAGGATGATCTAACAACATATCACAAAGGTACGCCATCTTTGACAAATATTTTTATTGATTTTGACTTTTGGACTCGATTGAGATTTATGATTATATGCTTATGTATTTGTTTTTGGATATTTTACTCGTTCTGTAAGACTTGTGGAATTTTTTAAATTTGTTTAACGCATATATTTGCTTGACAAAATAATTTTATCCTCTTGCAGATTTGGAATTACCAAACAAAAAGAATGTAGATTAGAAAAACTATTTTATTATATGAACACTATTTTGGGAATTAAGTTTTAAAGAACACCAAAGTTGAAAATTATTTATTTATTAACCCCAATTATGCAAATCACTCTATATTTGATGCTCAAACTAATACTCCCACTGAGCCAATTTAGTCGTCACATTTTCTTATTTTGCAAATTCATATCAATTGTCACATTTCCTTTTTTGTCAATTTTTTTTACCTAAATACCCCATGTTCACACAAGTAAAGACCAAAATACCCTCACTTTTACTACTTACAATACTCCAAATACGCCAAGTTGAAAATATGTACTTTAATTTGAATTTAATTTTAACAAGAAAAATAATCCAACTACTACAATTTAACAAAATTTTCTCATTTTTTGATGTGGCGTATTTATTTCTCTTGATTTCATTTGTCGTATTTTAATTCATTAATCTAAATAAAAATACCAAGTAGTTTTTCAAAATCGAAAATTACAATTATTATGAGTGACAACTTGAATTAGTCACTTCTAGAGTTTTAAAAGAAACAAAATATTAGTGTAAAAGTCAAATTCAAAGTCGGATGTCCTTCAGGGTCGGAGTCGGGTCGGAGTCTCGGATTTTTAATAAGGTCCAACTCCGGTCCGTCTCTAACTCGGACTCGGATTGTAAAGTCGGATTCGGAGTCGGATGACTTTTCCTCGGATTATATTTCTCAGATCGAGTCGGACTAGGATCGGATTCGGATTGAATTGTCATCTCTAGTAACTACCTCCAACATTCTACAACTAAAATCTATAAATACTTCTTTCCTCTACAATATCAAGGGAAGTAATTCTATTCTCTTATACCAAAATTCTATCTCAATATTTCTGTCATTATATACATATCCTTTTCAATCACTGCATCCGGTCACAATTAAGCATCGGAGAGGATTATCGGAAAATCATCCGGACTAGTTTTTTCTTGTATAAATACTTGTTTTTTCTATAAACACTCGTTTTTTCTTATATATATTTTTTCTTTTTTGATCTTTTTTATAATTTAATTTTGTATATATTTTTTTTATTTTTTATGTAGAATGACTTATTGTATACGTATCTTGGTGCATTTTTAGCAAGTACCTCTCATATTCGAATTCATTTTAATTAAATATTGAGATTATTATAAGAAAATCAGTAATTTCTCGGACGAAATAATCTCTTTATAAAACTAAAGTATTTTAAAACTCGAAAATATCATAGATTAATTTTCATGTGAAGTTATAAAATCCTTGACCCTATAAACCTTTAAATCAATTTTACTTTATCTCTGGCCCAATATTTCTCCAATTTAAAATGGTTCACGAGTGCATCTTGTCTCATTGTTAACCCCACACTACAAAATAAATAATTGCTAGTCCTACTTGGTACAGTAATATATACAGAATAGTCACACACTTTAAAATATTTTAATGTAAATTTCTCGTGATAATCTTGAGTTTTTGCTTCTCTATAAAGTAAATAAATATTTTTAAATCTGCATAGTGATCTCAAACTTTTAATTTTTTTATGTGATATGTTAAGTTTTTTTTTATTTTATTAAAGTAAGTATTTATTTCAAACATATTTTTGCAAAGCGTGCCTCATATAAATAATTACAATGTTTATTTATGAAAAAACTTTATTTATAATAGGTAATAATAACATAAATTTATTAAAAAACCTAAATCTTTTTTGTCCACCACGCAGAAAAGTTAAAAGTTTAGAATTACCACTTGAACAAAAAAAATATTCATTCACTTCCCGGAAAAGTTAAAAACTCGGGGCAGTATATATTAGAGGTGTTCATTCGGGTCATTGGGTTGATTTCGGGTCAGGTGTTTTGCGTGTGTTGAAAATCGGATTTTGTGTTCGCATTGATTTTTACATAATAGTATGTTAGAGTATATAACATATCCTGGGGCCTCAACCATCAGCTTAAGCTTTTGGTTGAGTTGGCTCCTTGACATGGTATCAGAAGCTAGTGTGACAAGAGGTCACAGATTCGAATCTCAACCACCCCTTATTTAAAGTGGAATATTCAGCGCCAGATATAAGGAGAGCCTGTGTCGCATCCACACTTCTAGCCCAAAGGGCTCTTGTGTGAGGGGGCGTGCTAGAGTATATAACATATCCTGGGGCCTCAACCATCAGCTTAGACTTTTGGTTGAGTTGGCTCCTTGACATAGTAGAATCCATTTTTAAGTCGGATCAAATCGGATTCGGTTATAAAGTCGAGTATTTATCGAATTATCGGATTTATTTTGAACACCTCTACGTACATTAAATTTCCATATATATTTTCATTAAAGTAGGAAGGCTTACTATTTTACTGACATTCAACATGTTAGTTTTAGTTGTACTAGACATTTTAATTGGAGATATGCCTATATATATACAAGACATAAGGCTGCTTTCACTCAGCCTGCCTTTAATATAATTTAATTAATTATTGTACATACTATACAACGAAACAAAATGAAATTAGCCTTGTTTGTCTCAACATTATTCTTCTTAGGGTTCATTCTAACAACCCTTGTTGATGGCCATGGAGGGCTTAGAGTCGGGTTCTACAAAGGCAAGTGTGGCAAACACGATGCCGAGAAAGTTATTTACAATGTTGTTAAGGAGAAGATCGCACACGATCCTGATGTTGTGTCTGATCTTGTTCGTATATCATTTCATGACTGCTTTGTTAGGGTATGTAATAATTATCTGTTAACTTTTGCATAATTGATAATTTGTTTATATATAATGTAACGAACTAAAGGGTTTTCTTTTTTGTTGAAAAGGGTTGTGATGCTTCGATTTTACTCGAGGGAGAAAATACAGAGCAAAAAGCACGAGTAAATCATGGTCTTGGTGGACTTAAACTTGTTAATGCTATTAAGGAGGCTATTGAGAAAGTTTGTCCAGGAGTTGTATCATGTGCGGATGTCATTGTTCTTGGTGCTAGAGATGCAATTTCTTTGGTAAGTTTATAATTATATATACTGGTGAGGATCTAATAAAAACCATTAAAGTGATTTGCGTACGTATTTTTAGAGGGTACCCATATGTGTTTTTTGCCAAGAAAAGTTGAAGATATACTCTAGATTTTAGTGTTGTTTATTATTTTAAATAGTATTTTCATGTGATTATTGTATTTTTTTCTTCATATAATATACTTGAAGAAATAAACAAAAAAAAATATTTGGTATATTATGTTTGAATTTACATGTAGGCCGGAGGAAAATGGTATGAGGTAGAAACAGGAAGAAGAGACGGACGAGTATCACTTGCAAGTGAAGCACATGCTATACTCCCTCCACCAACAATTCCAATACATAAAGCCATTGAATTGTTTGCTAAAAAAGGGCTCAATAAGGAAGATTTTGTTGTCCTTTTAGGTATATACTATATCGTGATTGTTTGTCCCACATCGATAGATTAAAGATGGTGTACATATTTTATAAATCATTGGAGCTCTTCCTTCATTGTCTTATAAAATGTGTGCACTTCGAGTTTTCCCGATAATATACTGGCATTCACAATAAGTTTAGCCTAATTGAACATGATATTAGAGCTAAAAGTTCAATAAAAAATTAAATAGTGGATTTGAAAAGAATGACGTTTCTATCTTTTTTGATTACTAGCTCCCACATACGAACTTAACTGGGGTTCACATTTAAAGGGGTGTAGGGATTGTTTGTCCCACATTGATGGATAAAATATGGTGTGTACACTTTATAAATCATTGTAACCCTTCCTCCCATTGCCATATGATTTTGGGATTGTATTTTGATTTCTTGGCTTATAATAAAGTGTACGTACTTGAATTTCCCTGATAATATACTGACACATACAATAAATCTAAACTAATTGAACAAATACATCACTACAATACTCTTCATTCGCAAATCACGAGAATTAGATATTTTATCATTCAGTTTTAACTTACAAATCAAAGTTTTTCTTTTTCAGGCGGACATACAGTTGGAACTACACATTGTCACTCATTCAAAGAACGTCTAAACAACTTTCGAAACACGAACAAGCCGGATCCAAGCATTGCTCCAAATCTACTTCATCTCTTGAAGAAGACATGTCCCATTAATAGTCCATTAGATAGAGAAGCATTCCTTGATCAAACTCAAGGAAGCCATTTCAAGATTGATAATGCCTACTACAAACAAATTTTGGTACACAAAGGAGTCTTAGAAATTGATCAAAAGTTGGCATTAAATCCTATTACAAGAGGTGATGTGAAGAGGCTAGCTTACAATCCTTATCATTTTTTGAACAAATTTGGCCCAGCTATGGTTAAAATGTCCAAAATTGGAGTTCTTACGGGTAACCAAGGAGAAATTAGGAAACATTGTGGGTATGTTAATTAGATTAATTGTATCAGCAGAATCTCTGGCAAAGATGGCTCATTCAACAGCCTAGCCCAATGATTTTAAATTTTAAAATAAGGTTGATGACTAATCAGTTTCTTATTTTGCCAAATGAGCTGGGCCATATTTACCCGTCTATGCTATAGACGGTCTATAGCAAGAATTTGTGTTGTATCAATATTAAAATTAGTCAATATCTCGTTTAAGAATTTGTTTTTATTTTTTTAAAGTAAATAAATTCCTGAGTTTATTCTCATTAATTTTAAATAAAAATGGCCATTCATTTTACATTATAGTTTTCATTATTTAGAAATGTTTTTTTTTCTTTCATGGGTCATCAATTTAGCATCATTCCTGTTTGTACTCAATTATGATTTATGTTTTTAAAAAGTTAAATAAGATGTTTTTGGAGTTTTGTATTGGGCCCTTGAAACCCAATGGCGCATTTGAAAATGATAATGAATGTTAATTAGTTCATCTAAGTTTTGCAGGAGATCGTCTTACCCTAACACGAACTTATATAATTTGTTCATTTTTCTAATAGATCGCGCTAGAAGTAATTATTTTAAGACAATAAAAAGTGATCTCTTTTAAACTATAAGTGATGATGACTTTAAAGTTATAAATAAATGTAAAGCTAAATGACACTTCTAGTATCCCGGCATCTCGCACAAAGTAGGGTCCAATTGGGGTTCATTCTATCATAGGTGAAGGAGGGAGTAAAGAGGATTCACGCAGTCAAGAAATCCTCCAATTGATATACGTACGCCCAGTATAGTTTGAACCCCAATCCTTATATTAAATATGCAGATGCTCTATCCACTGAGCTCCACAAATGCTTTTGGTACTTTATGGTTATAAGTGATCACTTAAAAATAATAGTCAATAAGTATATTTTGGAGAAAGTCGATCAACTGAGAATTTATTAGTTAAAGTGGTCTTGGACATTTCTGATGAGCGAAAGCAAAATAATGTATTTTTAAAAATATGAATGTTTTCCCTTTTTTCAAATGATATTTGATGATCGAGAAGGTCTTAGTAAATAACGGTTATTGGTGAGGTTTATAAATCACCCTTATGTATTTGAATGTGATAGGGTGAGTGTTTTGTTATTTTAATTTATCTTTTTTAACTTTTGTTTATTTTAATATTATTCTTTTTGTCTTTTGTGGTGATTTACAAATTACGGTTATTGATTAGGAATTTTTGTTGATGAACTAGTTTTTTAATCAATTAGACAAAATACTAGTATGCTCAATTAATCTATTAATCTAGAATATACAATAAATTTAGAATATCATTACTCAGATACTTAAATACAATGATTATCGATGAAAAAAAATATCAATTTGTATCCACCAATTAATAACCCAAAAACAAATAATTAGTCATTAACAACATCACGAATGACCATTAATTATGAAAAACCATATTCATTTATTATATTTTCACGTTTTCACCTATCTGGATAAATAAAAAAATATTTAAAACAAAGAAAAATTATAAGAAACTACCTAATCTATACACCTTTTTTAAAAAAACTACCTTATATAAAAATTTTTGCAAAAAACTACCTTATATAGTACAATTCTTTGCAAATCACTACCTTTTATCAATTTTTGTCAGTTGACTTTTAATAACATTGATCTGCACAAAAAACTACCTTATATAATGCAATTCTTTGCGAAACACTACCTTATATAATACAATTCTTTGAAAAACACTACCTTATATAATACAATTATGTGCAGGTCAACGTTAATGTTAACAGTCAACTGACGAAAATCAGTAAAAGGTAATGTTTTGCAATGAATTGTTTATATAAGGTAGTTTTTTGCAAAAATTTTTGTATAAGGTAGTTTTTTTTAAAAAAATGTATAGATTAGGTAGTTTCTTATAATTTTTTCTTAAAACAAATAGACCCCTCACTATAAAATGGACCTGAACCGTCACTCATGGTGCTCTTTTGAGCCAGCTATGTAATTACTAATTAGTAATAATAAATGTTTATTGTATATTATAGTTGCCATTTTTATTCAAATGTTTATTATATATATATATATATATATATATATATATATATATATATATATATATATATATATATATATATATATATATATATATATATATATATATATATATATATATATATATATATATATATATATATATATATATATATATATATATATATATATATATATATATATATATATATATATATATATAATAATAATAATAATAATAATAATAATAATAATAATAATAATAATAATAATAATAATAATAATAATAATAATAATAATAATAATAATAATAATAATAAAAAGAAAAACAAGATATTTGGGTATTCGATTTGCAAATATATAATCTAGCGACATTTAATTTAAGTGTCGCTATTTCAAATTTCCTATAGTGTATAGGAGTGTTTATCGATCCAAACTCGGACAGAAATCTCGACTATGCTAAGACCGGACACCGGACCGGCTCCATTCGGTCCGGTTAGACCAGAAATAATTTTTTATGCCAAAAATAAATTAAAAAATGGAAAATTTATAATTAATTTAGCAAATTAATTATTATAAAATTAAAATATTTGAATTATAAAATTATTTTGTATTGAAAATAAAATATTTAAAGCCCTTTAAATAAGTATCTACATAATAATCGTAAATATTATTCACTTTCAAAATGACTTTTATGTGCATCCGCTCTCATCCGGTCCAACCCAGATTTTTCCAAGTTTAGACCGGACTAGACCGGAAACCCGAAATGTCAAATATGTAAGACCCGGAGACCGGACCGATTGCGGTTCTGGTTCGGTCTCACCCGGTCTGGTCTCATTTTGCACACCCCTAATAGTGTATATAGAGGATTTAGTGACATTTATTAGAGTCTTTAGCAGCATAAAAAGTCACACTAAAGCTTTTAGCGACATAGGATGTAGTAACATTTCTCACAAATGCCACAATAGACTTTAGTGACAATTGCATATGTCACTCGACCAAATTAAGTGTCGCTAAATTACTTTATGGTGGAACTTAAAATAAAAACTAATAATTATTACACTAAAAATATGAATCAGTGGCATTTTTTTAATGCCACTAAATCTAATATCGCAAAAAGCTAAATTTGTTCAGTGACATTTTTTTAATGCCATTAAATCTAATATCGCAAAAAGCTAAATTTGTTATAGTGATTTTATTCGAATTATCTGATTTTTAAGAAATCAGATAAATCATCCGACAAAAAATATTGAATATAGGATTCTGTATTGGATGATTTCAATAATATATTTTCAACAAGTCCCTACTTAAATGTCGTTATTATAACAAAAAGAATCTTTATGTCTAATACTAATAATTAAGACTTTGAGTAATGTATAGAGGCACCAAATTAAAAAGAATGAAAACACCTTTTTTCTAAAAAAATTTCCTAAAAATAATCCCAATTATCACCTGTTGGCGAAAAATAATTTTAACTATCAATTATTTATTATTAACCCCAACTATTCTCATAGTTTGATGAAAATATACACACCTCCCTTTTAACCGGCTGCAATAGGTAACTTTTTGACTTTTTTTCTTTTTTTGGATTAATAGAAGAAGGGGAAGGGTTAATTTTGAACTGTTAAGTAACAAAAAAAGAAAAAAAGTGAAAAAGTTACCTGTTATACCCGGTAACAAGGGTGTGGGTATGTTTTTAACAAATTATGAGAATTGGAATTATCAAAAAATAATTGACAGTTGGGTTTATTTTTGACCAACGGTAATAATTGAGATTATTTTGAACAAATTTTCCTTTTTTAAAAGTACTCTTTTTCTAAGTTCTAACTATATTTAGGTTCTTTGTCTTTCACACAAAAATTGAAAATTAATGATTTAAACTTTAAAGTAATATCGAAAAATAAGACAAGTAATATAAATAGTAAATATAAGATATATTTAAACATAAATAAAACTTCCTCCGTTTCAAAATGATGTTCTTCAAAAAGAAATTTTCACATGAATTAAGAAAAATAAAATCTTTTAGATAGTAAAGATATCAATGTTATTGAATAATAAATTTGATGGAGGATAAGTGGAAATCATAAATGTTAAAAAAATACTAATACAAATTTAGTGGAAAAATATGGTGACCACAAGTAATAAAAAAATATTTTTATAAAGTTAGTGAAAAATATGTGGGGACCATAAGATATATAAAAATGTTAAGATAAATTTAGTAGAAGTATGTTACAACAACAAATTTAACTTTTCGCGATATTGGATTAAATGACATTAAAATTTAGTAGAAGTATGTTACAACAACAAATTTAACTTAAAGTTTACTCAATTTCAAATAAACAGCCTCAAACTTCGTTTTTTATCAACTACAGCCTCCAACTTAAGAAACATGACATCAATACAGACTTGCTAATTGACCGTTGACCATACTCAATGACCTTTGCCTTTCATTTAATTTCATTAATTAAACCTAATTACCCAATTATCCCTTATTAAACACTTCTTCCCCAGCCTCTTTCTAATTCACCTCAATCACCTCCATTCTCCCTCTTCATCAACAGTCAACACCATCACCATTAAAACCCCTCCTTTAATAACAATTAGCCAAATTAGTTTAGTACTCCTATTAGTACTCTAGTCTACTCATCAACTGTCTACCTCACTCCGTAGTAAGATGATATATCATAATCGAATTGAAGATCGCATTGCTTTGGTTGGATCATCCAACATAATGTTTACATATACATAATATAAGTATTTTGAGATTTTTTATTTATGTTTTTGAAATATTTTTCAAAATGTATTATATTATTTTAATTGTTATAATTTGTATTGTATTTTTATTTTTTATATAATAAATGTCTGTTTACCTGTGGGTCTTGCCCGCTAAAAAATGGACGAGTAGCGACAAAAAAAAGGTCTGTCAATGCTGGCAAATCAACTTTTAAATATTTGATCTCGCAGATAGATTTTTAAGGGATTACTCAGTCCTCTACCGCCCTAGCTCGGGCATCATGAACAACTCTAGCTAGAATTGTGGAAGCAGCACAAATCTTCTCATATATGATGTTTTAATTTTCCACTTTAAATGAGAGGTGGTTAAGATTCGTATTAGTGACCTCTTGTCAATCATAACTTTAAGCTAATGGTTGAAGCCTTAAGAGATATTATATACTCTAACACAGAGCCCTTTAAACTAAAAGTGTAGATGCAATACAGGCTCTCCCCATATAGCGAGTAACACCACTGGCTAGAATACAAGAATACCTAGTTTTTGTACATATATTTTTTATTTTAAAAATTTATGAGGAATCATAATACTCTAAGAGCCTTGACATCCATATTCAGATTACTTTAAAAGTCTAATAATTTGAAATTTTAAGGTTTTAATTTTAACTTTAAAACAACAAAACTAAAGTTTATAAGACACTAGACATTACTTTTTAACGGCCCGTTTGGTAGCTAGTAATAAACAGTTGTAATGGGAATGAAAAATTAGTGTAAATTTAGTTGGTAAAAACTCTTGGCTACCTTGATGACCATGTTTCTCCAACTCCAATTATCTCATTTTATTCATAAAATTCATTCCAATGCATTACCATTGGGAAATATGGTATTAGGTGGTAATGGAAATTTGAAAATAAATTTTTTTTTTTTGTGATTAAGTTTTATTACCATAGGAATAAAATATAACTTTTGATGAAATTTTACACTATAAATCATAACCATTACCATCATTTAATACCACTAACCAAACGGGCCGTAAAAGTCTAATAATATGGAATTTTAAGGTTTTAGTTTTAACTTTAAAACACCAAAACTAAAGTTTATAAGACACTAAACATTACTTACTAGTCGTATTTCATATTTTGGATAATGTGTTGTATCATTTTCACTTTTAAAAACTTTATATTGTGAGTATATTTTATGAAAGAAATATTTATTTGGATTTTTAAAATTACAGTTATTCTCACTATTTATCGTTCAAATAATTTAACGGGATAATTAGTTGAGTAAACCACATAAAATTTTGTCTTCTTATTGCTTTTGTAATTCTTTATGGGATTGCTACTGCCTACTTCTAATTTCATGTTTATATACCACCGTTTTTGTCTTTAAAATCACTCTTTCTATATAGTTTCTCATTTAGAGCCGTCTTGAAAAATTTGGCGCCTTGTGCTAAATATTTTGTATCTTATTTATAATAAATATAATACTCCCTTCAACTTAATTCAATTGTCCCATTTGAGTTGGGCACGGATATTAAGAGTGAGATGGTGTCCACCAAAAAGGTGGTAGTTGGGTATTTTAATTGATTAAATTAATTGTAAAGACACAAATTCTTGTGGGAGACGGTCTCTTTGAAAGACCATCTCTTATTGGGTTGGCCCATAAAAAATGTGAAGTAAGAATACAAAGTAAGCTTTGATGGACTGGGCCTGAGAGACGTCTCTCAGATTGACGGTCTCTCAGGAGACTAGCTGTTGTAAAGGTGGTAGTTGGGTATTGGGAATTGGAAAAGTGGAGATATTTAGGTAAAAAAAAATAGACAAAAAAGGAAATGAGACAATTAAAGTAAATTGCCCAAATAAGAAAATGGGACAATGTTGATGAGTTGGAGGGAGTATAATTTTATCAATAAATTTAACATATTTCTTTTATTGATTAACTTTTTCATATACGGGAGAAAGAGAGGCCTTGTGCGGTCGATCACCTCATACACCCTTAAAGACCCCTCTGTCCTTATTGAAGAACCAACTTTGGATCAATTGCATCAAACATCAATCTAGAGATGTTTATTTAGGTCATTAAATCAATTTTGTGTCAGTTTAAAATCGGATCTTCTGTCCACATTCACTACAACAAATTTAGCTTTTTGCGACATTGGATTTAGTGGCATTAAAAAAATGCCTTCGATTTATATTTTTAGTGCAATAATCATTAGTTTTTATTTTAAGTTCCACCATAACGACTTTTAATTTGGTCTTTAGTGGCATTTGTTAGAAATGTCACTAAATCCTATGTACGTCGCAAAAAGCTTTAGTGTGACTTTTTAATATGCCGCTAAAGGTTCTAATAAATGTCACTAAATCTTCTATATACATTATAAGAAATTTGAAATAGCGATATTTTAAAAAATGTCGTTAACTATATCTCACTAAAAGCAAATTATGTTGTAGTGATTGACTTTTACAATATTTTAAATTCATTCTGATGTCAGATTAAATCGGGCAATTATCAAATCATCGAATCTGTTCAAAACACCTCTACCGATCAACCTTATCTTGTAGTGACTAAACATCATTAACAATCAAACAGATCATACAAGCTGTGTTTGAAGTTAAACTTATCAAACTCTAAAACAGCATTACTCTACCTACCTATTTCTCAACCATATTAAAATCTTCAAATGTACAAACAATATTCTTATTTGTTCAATCCATGTGCCCTTCCCCTATAATACTGCCAATTTGCATATATATTGTAATAATCTACCTAGGGTTATATTTTGACTTAATTTATAAGTATATGTGGGTCAACCTTTATGCTTACCTGGTGGTGCTTTTGTTCTCTGGCTTTTTTCTTTTTTCTTTCATTCATTTATTATTTTTATTTATTTCATTTATTTTTGTTTTTATTTTATTTTATTTTATTTTTATGCATTTTATTTATATCTTCATTTAATTTTAAAGATCACATTTAGGTGATAACATACACGCTTGTGGAGTTAGCGGCAGTTTCACTCAATCTTAATCGTTGCAAGAACTACTTGATCATGATCTTTCTCGAGTTGAGGGACTCATTGGCTGCAGTTGTCGCCATCCTTTCCTCCCCAAATCCTGCTCATAGTTTTATGGTCGGGATACAATGGGTAAGATAATGATAATGTGGGTCAACCCTATGCTAAAATCAATGAACCCAACAAATGATTAATTGCAGAAAAGTTGCTAAGTCAATCAAGAAGCATGTCTGTTTTGGGTTGCACCAATCATACACTAATTTCATTATTATTTAGCCTAATTGATGCTATAATGATAGGTTCATGCAAGATAATTTTAGCATTTCTTCACGTTCATGACATTTGTACTTGACAATTATGCTAAAATAATACTACTAACATGCAAATTAATTAAATATTAATTGTGTCTACCAACTAATAATTATAATTATATTGCTTAAGAACTATAAATGAAGGATGTTTTCATGCAAAATTTCATCATCCCATCAAAATCATCTTAGCTTTGTATTATCTCATAATACCAAGCTAAAAATAGTAAGATGAGGTGTGCATCTCCTTCAACAATTCTAGCCCTAGGGCTTATTTTGGTAACCTTATTTAGCCAATGTTATGCTAATAACCAACTATATGTTGGCTACTATAGAGGAAAATGTTGGCAATACAATGTTGAAGAAATTATTTTCAATGTCGTGAAGGCTAAATACGCTAAGGATCCTACTATTGTTGCTGGGCTTATTCGATTACAATTTCATGATTGCATTGTTAGGGTGAGTCAAGAGTACGCGTTAAATTTCATATTATATGGTTGGGTTTAATGCTTTTACTCTGATATTTAATATAATTGATTATGAATGGTCAAGTATTAATTGATAGTCCTTTATTGATTAGTATTGAACTTTTGTTTATATCATTTGTAGGGATGTGATGCATCAGTTCTCCTCGATGGACCAAAGACAGAGAAGACTGCAAAACCAAATCAAAGTCTAAAAGGCTTTTACGTTGTTGATGCTGCAAAAGAAGCTGTTGAAAGAGTCTGCCCAGGAGTTGTCTCTTGTGCTGATGTGCTAACTATTGCTGCTAGAAGTGCTGTCTTTTTGGTAAGAAATAACTTTCGTATAGCTTTTTCACACAATAAGCTTCAAATGTACTTCATCTATTACATTATACTTCCACCTGATAGTGATACTTTAATTTCTCACATAATATATTATAATCAAATGCAAGTATTTTAGAACAGAGATAATATATAATTAATTTCCAATGTAGGCGGGAGGTAGATGGTATTACGTAGAAACAGGAAGACGAGATGGTTTTGTCTCATCAAGAAGTGAAGCCCTAGCAAATCTTCCATCAGAACACATAACAGCTCGTGATGGTATACAATTATTTGCTTCAAGAGGATTAAGTAAAGAAGACTTTGTTGTTCTTCTAGGTAAAAATCCTTATAAATTTTAGTAAAAATCCCATTTATTTTAAATAAACATATATAATCACCTAAATTTATAAATGTAACATTTCAGTACTAACCTAGCTAATTATACCTACAGGAGGACATTCAGTTGGAACAACACACTGCGACAAATTCAGTACTCGTCTATACAACTTCCACAACACCGGCAAACCAGATGTCAGAATGAATTCCGGAATGCTCTATGCTTTGAGAAGAATGTGTCCAAAAAAGAGTGGTTCCAACAACATAGTATACTTCAAAAATGCACCAATGGGTCATTACCAAATTGACAATTCTTACTACAAACAATTATTGGTAAACCAAGGACTTCTAGAAGTTGACCAAAATATTGGAAGTTCTCCACTTACTAATAGTATTGTGAAGAAGCTAGCTTATGTGCCTGACTACTTTGACAAAAAATTTGGGGAATCCATGGTTAAGATGGGAAGAATTGGTGTTCTTACTGGAAAGCAAGGAGAGATTAGAAAATATTGTGGTGCAATTAATCACTACAAACATTGATTTTTTTTTTTTTTTTGATTTGGATCAATATTTTTATTTTTTACTGATTACTTTTTATGTGTTATATTTGTAGTGATTTCATGTTTGTTCTACCAAGTAACATATTTATTTTGTTATATTCAGAGTTCAATAATTCAATAATTATACCCTCCGTTTTATTTAATTTGCAGTATTTTCTATTTTGGTTTGTCTCACTTAATTTGCATTATTTTTATTTTTGGACTATGGTCTACAACTTCCTTTTAATTTCATCCATACAATTTAACTATCTTTTAATTTCAACCACATAATTCATTCTCTCTCTGTATTTATTATCATTATCTATATTTTTCATGAAAAACAGCTACTTTCTCTTTGATTCAAGTAGTATAATTTCTAGATCTGCTTTTCTTTGGCATGTTGTTATATACTTCTAGTTATCCCTTATATGTTTTTCTCTTTTGGTCTCTCTTTTTGGATTTATATCTCTTTATAAAGAATTGATGTCTTTTGCCCATAAATTTTTTATAGAGAAAGTTTAATACTATAATTTTATAAATCAATAATGATTTAATAGAGAAAGTTTAATGCTATAATTTATTTAGGAAAAATTACCTATAATAATCCAACGTTTTCATGATTTTCCTACTATTCCACCTGTTGATTAATCATGCATAATTTGAACTTTTGAGGGTATTTTCCTATAGTAAACCTGGTAGCCGGATGTTGCTATAGCAATTTTTTTTTTAAAAAAAAAGAAAAATTGAAATAAAATGTCAAAAAATGTTAAAAAAATTTCAACATTTCTATTATTCAAAATTTTTTATGTAAATGTTCAAAAATTTTCTCTAATTTAACATTAGCTTTCATGTATTTTCGACATTTTATTTTAGTTTATTTTTTTTTAAAAAAATAAAACTTGCTCTAGCAAGTCATTTGGTTACCGTATTTAATATATGAAAATACCCTTTAGGGTTAGAATTATTCATGGTTAATTAATAAGTGAAATTATTATAGAAAAATTATAAAAATATAAAAATATTATAGGTAGCATTGACGATGAATGACAATTGCGCCGAATTATAAAAAAATCACGAAGCCTACCAACCACTAACAAGTGTGGATAAAAATGAATAAACAAAGACATTTCTAAGTTCTAACAACCTTCAATTATTATTATTATTATTTATAAAATTATAACGTGAACTACAGCCGATACGCGCAAATTTTATAACAACGTCGTTGTATATCTATTGTGTTATCGCTGTCCACTATTTTCATGACAAATGGCAGTTATTCCTTTTATAAATTTTCGTGTGTTATCCAATTAGTATGTGAGGTTCTGAGCATGTTTAAAGATATAAAGTTGAAGGAAAAAGATCATAATCTTATATAATTGCATAGGGCCTTCGACGGATTTAACAAAAGTGAACCGATTCAAAAGCTCGAACAGACCGTTTTGACGTGTCTAATTACTAGGTTAGTATCCATTATGTACTACAATACATTAACATACAATTAATTTTTAAATATATTTATGAACATTAAGAAAATAAAAATACTGTCATTGCATAGGGAAAAAATTAAATGATTGATTGATCGACTATTTATACCGCATATTGGGCACAAGTCATTCGGAGTTACACCCAGCTTAAAGAGATGATCATTGATCTATAGACTTTAGCTTACTTAGAAAAGTGAGCCATAGGATAAACCTCTTCTTCAGGAGAGCACATCTAGACCGCACCAAATTTTCCCGGTTCACCTTCTGTTAGGAGTTGCACTTTTTAGTAGACCACATCTTTGGTCTTTATCCTTTTAATTTTTTGTTTTTTAGGTTTACATGAAATATTTTTTATTAATTATAAATTATATTTCTTTTCTTTTTTTTTTTCTAAGTCAAATGGTTATTATTTATCTATCAAACACATAATAGTAAAAGATAAAATGTGAAAATATGAAAAAAGTGACTAAGAATCTTAGACTTTGAATAGAGTCAATAAATTTCTAGCGTTTGAGTAGAGATAAACTTAATAGATGTATCCAAACATAAAATCGAAAGTTTACAAGATTTTAACTTTTGTTCCACGGATAACACATATCATACGGAACACCTGCAATACGCAAGCAAGGACTTGACTCTCTAATATACCAATTACATTGACCGTTTCCACAGATTCCGTCACGACTATAAATAAAGATATCAAACCAATATGTTGTATTATCAAATATAAAACTACAGAAAAATAAAGTTGTTCCTGAAAAATTAACATGGAAACTAAACGCATAAAATTTCTCTGCTGCAACTTGTTGATCTCCAAGATCATCATCTATTGATTTGCAATGTATTTGAAGGCTTTTTCCGTCGCTTAATTCATTAAAAACTCGTAAATCTACAATATTAGTCTCTTGGGTTTGGATTATTTGGAGATGAGCTACTAATCCAAACACCATAAAAATAAGGGACAATTACTTTTAAAACTCCCAACTATTCGTGGTTTAAATATAAAACTCCCAACTATTGATTATTTAAAACTCCCAACTTTAGGCTCATTTTAAATTTAAAGCACCGATGTAATTTTATAACCTGTTTAACCGGTTATCATATTGTTAAAATGGGAGGGTACGTGAAGAGTCGTGTAAGGTCAAAAGGGTGAGGTGATTGATAAATACAATTGGATCCCACTACTTTTCAACTAAAACCAATTTATCCCGTTATAAGTCATATCCTTATCCTTAAACTATAAAACATGGCTAGAGCTTTGACACTATTCACAATTGGAATATGAATAGTGTTTTTGCCAACAAAGATGCCACATATAATTTTGCCATGCGTCTGTCCCCCTCAGCCATGTCAGCAGCTACTCATCTTTACTTGCCACCTCATGTTGCATCTGAACCATTTACCTTCCTTATTGCATCTGAACGGTTCAATTGTCTTATGGCAAACAGAGTTCACCTTTCCCATGGCAAACATCAATACAATCCTTCAATGGAAAACATCTGAACAATTCAACTCTATCTTCCCACGCCAATTGACCAAACGTCAAAGCTACCTTCGGCTTGGGTATGACCTTGTAGGTCTCCTTATAGTTAATCGATTCATTTTTTCTCATTTTTTTTGAATTGCATTTTTAATTAATTTGATTTCTTCGCTAATGATTCAACGAATAAAGGTGTTGCTAATTTGGCTGGCGAAACATAGTTTTGCTACACTGGGTTCCTTAATTGGTAAGAGTTTGATTTTTTTTCTTTGTTTTAGTTAATTTAATTTAGGATTTTTTTTCTTTTCCATATTGTTTTTGTGTTTGATTGTTTTTTCCTTTAATCGACTTTGCTGTTTTGGTAATTCTCGCCCATCCTGCAGGTTTTTTTATTTTGATTTTGGTAATCATACAAATTTGATTTTGGTAAGAGTTGGGATTAGGGTTTGATTTTGTTAATGCTCGCCATTTTGGTAATTCTCGCCATTTTTGCAGGTTTTCCATCTCTTTCCTTCATCAACACCTCTTATTTCTCCCTCTAACAATTTCTCTTTCAACAAATTTGAAATCTCTTCAAAATGGGTAGTAATTTATTTGGCAATTTCAGAATTCTTACCTTTGTTTTTGCAGTGGTCTTCTTATGTTCAACCTTTACTCTTACAGGTCAGCTTTCTTTCACTTCTTTGTTGTTGAATTTGATGCTGGGTTTGTCAAGTTTAAGTCTTTGATGGATGTAGGTTGTAAAGTTTGAGACTTTAAATGTATTTGGTGATCATTTCTCTTTCATCGGTTTTTGTTTGAGAAAACTGTTGAGCGAGCAATTTGCAAACTAAGTCGTTTGATCATCGGTTTTTGTTTGAGAAAACTGTTGAGCGAGCTGGTCATTCACCGCTGGAGATGCTTTATTGCTTTTAGAAAATCGATTTGCCCTTAGATGCTTCAATAGGTGGTTATTTTGCTGTACAAATAATTAGTACTTTTTAATTTGCTTTGGTAATTTGTTGATTAGGGTTTAACTTTTGTTTGTTGATAATTTGATAATTTTGTTTATTAGCGTTTATTGGAAATGGCAGAAAATTTACTCATTTGTTAGTTTTTCATTATTATTTGATTCAGTTCTATTATAATATCAGTGTTAGAAAGTAAAATTAAAATCTTTAATTGTTGCATGCATGACATTGATTAACTTAGAACTTACATTTTTGTTCTTGCCTTGAAATTTAAAATTGTTCAATCATGTTTATGGGACTTTTAGTTCCTACTTTTTTGCATAATTCAATTTCACATAATAAAATGTAGCAAATATCAAATCTTCGCATGAAGTTAGGCAAAAACTAAGAATTTTAAATGGATATGAGAAGATTTGGGGACTGGGTGTATCTGAGTTGTTATTTGGTTGATCATTGATGAAATGATCAAAATTAGTCAAAGCTTTTTTGCTTTTGCTTAATTGTTAATAAAATAACTAGCATTATTGTAATGGAAGAAAGAAATGTTTTAAAGCTTTTTCCTTTACATTTATGGCTGAACATAATTTTAGATTGCATAAATGGATATGAAATATAGGTGAAATGAGCTTTTTGGGTTTATTTTTGTCAAAAATTTTTGGGTTGTGGTTCATGTCATAGTTGATGGATTATTGTTCCCTTGATTAGCTTAAATCAATTCTTTTTGTAATGATTGGGTGAATGGTGATTGCCTCAAATACTTGATTTTTGATACTTCTTTTCGTGCCATTTTTGAGGTTGCTTTCTTTTTTGACGTGATTTCTAAGATCAAATTTTGCCTTTTGTTGTTAGAGGTTCACATTCATCTTGCTTTATGAAACGTTTCTTTTCTTTGTTAGGGTAAGATTGTAAGGGTTATTGTCTTAGATTGATAAGAGCTTTGCTTTTTCAATTTAGTCAATGTGGGTGTTTTGAGTATTTTTCTAAGTGTGGAGTGGTGGATGGAGCATTTTTAAAATCCCCTTTATCCAAACTTACATTAATTGTGAAATTAAAAGTAGAATAAGTACTATAGATGTGAAATCATTATCATCAGACTCAATGTATTCGTAGTCTCATTTTCTTCTGGATTCACAATAGCCTTCAAAGACATTATCTTGCTTCAGCCATACTCTTTCACATCGTTTGACGTAGTTCGAGAACAACCGAGTCTTCTCCTAATCAATGAAGCAGATTAAGGTATTAATCTAACTTTAATTTTAGGATTTTGTCAATTGATTTGGGAATTTCAGGTTTGTCGGTTGATTTGGAAATTTGAGGGTGTAAAATGATTATATTGCTTTGTATCTAAATTAGGGTTTTCAGTTGATTTCAATTGATTTGTTGAATCATTTGACAACAGTTATTACTTTGTATCTAAATTATGCGCAGGTTCATTTAGATGAATTGGAGTATTGAAAAGAATTTCCTGTATGAAATTCCTGCTATGTACGTTTTGTGTTTACAAGGTACTCTATTCTATAATGAATCTTTCTTTATTGTGAAAGGAGTTTATCTTCTTCATCTTCTCTTTTTATATGCTGAAATAATTAATTTTTCTGATTTTTTTTGTAAGAAGATAGATGTAGGTTTATCATGTCTTTATTATGGATTACTCCTACTTTCTTTTTTGATGAATGCATATACTATATAGTGTGGTTGAATGGGGTTGTCTAAAGCTGTTTCATTGTTTTTATTGAATTATCTTTAACTGCATGTGGAGCTGTTAAGGTTTTGAGCTAGGTTTGCAACCATTGATAGTAGTCTTTTAAGTTGGTTAATGCATAATTAGGATATGTTTGAAATTTTTTACATGGTTTGTATATGCCAATTGCCAATTTGAATAGTGAGACTACTTCTTAATCTGATATTTTATTTATAATTGCATATGCATAAGAATGAGATGAGAACTAACAGGATTACTACAAAGAGATTCCATTCATTGGCTTCTGTATCTTCAAATCAAATGTTTTCGAGCTTTTTATTCTTAGCCCCTAGGCATGCAGTTTGATTTCAATTTCTTGGTGTTTGGTGTTTGGTATCAGGTATCCGGTATTCTTTATGTATTGTTGATGTTAATAGTTGCCTTTGGTCCTAACCTTGAAAATGAGGTTTCCAACATTTCTACCTTGACAATTTGTATGAATGGTTCAGTGATCAGCAAGTATGCGAAGACAATGTTCATGCAAGCTGCAATGGCCACCATGGATGAACTGCTTGCGTCGGCTCAATCCGATAGTCCCTTGTGCTTTAAAGGCTTGGATGATGGTAAGGAAATGTTGAATCATGGGGAATATCTCAAGAAAATTTCCGGTTTTATGGGAATGAAGCAATGTGGCTTCATAACCGATGCCTTGAAGGAGACAGGTTCAGTGTTAAGCACTCATTGTCTTTGTTGATTTGGTTGTGTCTTAGAATATTCATACTTTTGGAAGCTTATTGTGCATCATGTTTAGACTTAAGAATGTGTTGCTTGGACTAGGTACTTCGCAAGGAAGATAATCAGAGAGTATGTTTCAATGAGGTTATTGAAGGAGCATTTAAAAAGAATTGATGGTTCTGAACTTCCCATTAGACCATCTCAAGTAATTTTTTTTATTTTATTTTTTTGGGTTTAAAGTTATAATTATAATTTTTTAAAAGATATTGTGTGATTTCCCCTTATATTATGCAAATTTATTGTGTTTTCCTAACTTGCTTGAAGAAGATAATAGCGATAATGAACTGAAAAGAGGAGAGGATTGAGATAGTGGCATGGTGATGGCATTTGGGTACATTGTTATTGAAGGGGTTTATTACTACATCAAAATCTGAAGCAACTACTGCTGTTTCTGTGAAATCCAAGAATCAGCTCCAGAGCAAAGCCCTGCTTTTGGAAAAGTATCTGCCATTAAACGGAACAGAGAGAATATTTATAAAGACTCTTTTGTTTTATATCATAATTTTTAAATATAATTTAACTTATTCATTCTTATCTTGATATTTTAATTACTTTAATTTCGACCCAACCCTTTTCCGCTCCAATGCACAAGTCTACTTGCTGCCATTTTTTGTTTATTGTCTAGCTACCAAATTATCAATACCATTTTTTTTTGTTTATTGTCTAGCTACCAGATTATCGTAAGTAATGGTGCAAATAATGATATTGAATTTGTTTATTTTACTTTATAGAAATAATATAATATGAGGGTAAAATTTCATACCGCCTTCAGGTGCATAGAGTTAGTTTTATGAAAAAAAAAATTCATTTTATGAGTTTTTTTTTCTATTTTATGTTAGTTTATGATTGATTTTTAGTTTGTATCTTGAGTTTAAAGCTTAAGCCTTAGTCGTTGAACAATGAATAATAAAAACTTGAAATAACATTGTTATTTTATAGCTTCTTTGAGAAATATCTTAGCACCACCATTATTATACAATCCCAATTATATTCAACATAAACGTTTTCCATATACTTTAGTTTTTCAAAAATTTTTGGCATTAAATCATGAAACCGAAAGTATATCTTGGGGGACCGCGTGCGAAGCACGCGGCCCCACAACTAGTTGGACTTTAAATATAAAATGGGTATAAAGTTGGGAGTTTTAAATATTAATCAATTGTTGGGAGTTTTATATTTAAACTTCGAATAGTTGGGGGGTTTTAATGTAATTTTCCCTAAAAATAATTATTAGTTTGCTTTTTTTGGTGATTTCACTCATCTTTTCGTTAATATTGATGTATTGAACTTATTTTGATGTGTGATCAAAGAACTTAAAGATAGAGTTTTACTAATTATTAATTGTGTTGTTGTTGATGTTTGTATTTGTTTGTAATTATGAAACAAGGAATTATAACTTTATACTCCCTCCTATTTACCTAAATGTCTCATTTAATTTTTCACACTTGCAGAGGCAATATTTTAATTCTTAATATCTCAAATTATTTTTAATTAAAAATAACAAAAATTTGATATTAATAATCCTTGTATTAAGATGAATCAAAAAAGATCCCACATGACTATGTTTTAACTTATAGATTAAGAGTAAAATACAAATTAAGAGTGATGAATGAATAGTGCCAAATAATACATGGGACATTTAGGCTGAATAGGAGATAGTATTAATTAGTATAGAATTTATGTTATGTTATGGTGCATGCATCATTTGAGTAATTTTGTTATATAATCATGTATTATCTGTTCTTGGTAATATACTTGATAAAATCTCAAACAATATCGTATCTATTGTGATATGCATCTATTCGAACAGATTTAATTCTAAGAAAATTTTAAAATGAGAAGGATGAGAAAGATTTTTATTAGTAATTATATGTTTTTGGCTTAATCATGACCATATAATTTTTTATTTTAGTGAAATCAATGGTAGACTTCTTACCCTTCTCATTTCAAAATGAAAAGGATGAGAAAGATTTTTGTTAGCAATTATGTGCTTTAACGGCCCGTTTGGTAGCTAGTAATAAACGGATGTAATGAGAATGAAAAATTAGTGTAATTTTAGTTGTAAAAACTCTTTGCGACCTTGATAACCATGCTTCTCCAATTCCAAGTATCTCATTTTCTTCATGAAATTCATTCCAACGCATTACCATTGGGAGAGGTGGTATTAGGTGGTAATGAAAATTTGTAAACAAATTTTATTTTGTGATCAAGTTTTATTACCATGGGAATAAAATGAAACTTTTAATGAAATTTTACACTATAAATCATTCCCATTACCACCATTTAGTACCACTAACCAAACGGGCCGTAAAAGAAGGTGATTTTATACTTATATAATATTTGTTTTAAAGATTATTTACTTTATTTCCAAAAAAAAAAGATTATTTACTTTGAATATTTTAAAAATATTAGTATTTTTAAGATATTATAGAAACTTTTAGCTTTTGGATTTTTTGTTTTGAGGTCATCTCACTATGAGACGGTTTCATACAAGACAGACTGTGTAATTTTTATGCAAATTAAGGTCGAATGTCGATATTTTTCATACACAAGTTCTTGTGAGATATGGTTTATCTGAGAGATCATCTCAAGTTCAGCTGGCCCAAAAAGAAATATAGAATAAGTTTTTTGATAGGCATTAAATATATTGCAAGTAGGCATTTTGAATACTATAAGTATATGTACTTAGTCGATGGCATCAAGTGTATTGTAAGTAGCCAAAGTAGGCAATGAAGATGTTGTAAGTAGGCATTAAGAATATGGTAAGTGAGCTAATAGGCTAAGTTTCTCGGTATGCATTAAGAATATTGTAAGTAGGCATTTTAAGTACTTTTTCGGTGGACATTAAGTATATTATAAGAAAGCATTAAGAATAATGTAAGTCGGCATTAAAGATACATAAGTGGACATTATAGTTTAATGGGTTGGGCCTAAGAGACGTAGACCCGCTGTTTTTTATAGAAGTATTTCCAACAACATATATCCTCCTGTGAGACAGCCTTGGCCGAGCAACTGGCCCATACCCAATAATTTTTTAAAAATATTCTGACATACTATTTTAAGGTTTAAAAGGATAATTTCAACACTTAAAAATCCAAATTTAAGACTTAAAAATTCAATTTTAAGACTTAAAAGGTCAATTTCAAAGTTTTTAATATCAACTTTAATGTTTGAGTCATCCTACATTAAACTTGAAATGATAATTTTAAGTCTTGCAATTGGTCTCTTAAGTCTTTAAATTAGATTTTAAAGTATTAAAATTGACCTTTTTAGTCTTATAGCTGTCAAATTCCATGACTTGAAATGTCAATTTCAAATTCTTGAAATTAGTCTTTTGAGTTTTTAAATTGTATTTTTAACTCTTAAAATTAACATTATAATTTGTGAAATTAATAGAAAAATATATATACAAATGGGCCGCCCCAATAAGACACATGTCACAAATTCTATCTCACCCAAGTTTTTATTTTTCAACACGCAAGTCTCCCGAGAGACCGTCTTTATGATAGACACCTCTCAGGCCCAAACCATTAGAATTTAATTTTTACTCTTATTTTATATTTTCCTTTATGAGCCGACCCAATTTGAGTTGGTCTCTCAAAGAGACTCTCACGAGAATTTGTGTTTCACCAAACACAAAATCTCACAAGAGACAGTCTATAGGATAGACCACAAAATTGGGCCAGCCCATTTCCCTTAACTGATTTTTTTTATTATCATATCAATTATATTATGTTATAATCCTAAATGTAAGGTATTATAACCTCGAATATACTATTCTATAACCCCAAATAATTTATTATAACCCCAAATAATTTATTATAACCCCAAATATACTATGTTATATTTTGGGCTGAGCTTCATGGATTCCATCTATAGAATAGACCGTCTCCCATAAGACTTAGTACCCACCAAATCAATTAAAAAATGGGCTTTTATGTTGGGTTTCCGGTTAACACAGCCCATCACAAACCCACTATGATACAAGTTTCCCTTTTTTCATACCTCTCTACACCGCTGCTATTGGGAAGAGGACCAAAGGTCAAGGAGAACAACAGGAGAAACACACAAGAGCAGCCATTTTTCTCCATTTTAGGTAACCTTTCTTTCTCAGGAATTTTTTTATTTTCTTTTTAATTCATTTCCTTCATTTGTATTTCTTTTCTGTTTTCGTTCTACCGAGCTTTGTGGATTATGTACTTATTATGTTCATTGTGAAACTGTAATTGGTTTAATTATTGCTGTTTTTATAAATGATTTCGTAATGTGTTTATAAAGAGTTTGATTTTTGAATTTTGTTTTCCATTAATGGATGACTTATCTTGTATTGGATTTAGACGTGAGGGTAAGAACATGTTTCCATTCATTTGATGTAGGAACAATTTGGGAATATGTATATGACATTGATATTATTAATTAATAATCTTGAATTCTAGAATGAAATACCTATGTTTATGTCAATAATTCAATCTTTCACTTTTCCGAACAAACAAATGGTAAATGTTGAATTGTTAAAAAATAATTCATAGAGGATTATTCATGGCAGACATGTGAAAAGTTTAATTATTAATGTTAATTTTTCCGATATATTTGATTACATGGTAGGTTTAGATAGGTTTAGGAAATGGCAAATGCTAGGTAGTTAATTAGTTATCAAATTTAGGATCTTTCTTGAAAAGTGGTAGTTGCTCGACATAAACCCGAATATCTTTAGAATCCAAAGTTAGGAGCTTAATATTATTTTGAGCTTGTGGGATGCCATAATACTAATCAAATGAAAAGAAAAAAACATAAGTCAACCTAATGCCTGTTTGTTATTTGAATTTATTTCTAGAAACTAGAATTTTCTTATCAATAGATACCTTTGGAAAGGAATTGCTTAGTTGTGGGTTGTTTTTCTACAGATGAATTGAACCAATCCATCAAAAAACAAATAGAAAGATTGATTAATTGCACTTTGCACCAAAGTTTTGGAAAGTGAATTATATATTCTCTAGTAGAAAGGACTATCATGTCTAATATGGAATCATATTCCTTCTAGGAGCTACAAATTTGTGGCATGAGAAATTTTATGTATTTTTGATTTCTTCTATATATTTGGACTGATGTTTGATTGTTATTATCACTAAATATTATGGCTAAATGTTCAAAGAGATTTTCAAATTTTGAGGAGTAAGCTTCCGAAGCTTGCCTATCCTTGGAATTTGATCGACGAACGACATATTGTTATATTATTAAGCTAGAATTTGATAGTTTTTATGTCTGAGTTACTAAGAGTTTCCTCGATTTGTAGTTTTGGGCTTTTTGTATTGGTATCTTGAAGTCTCAAATCTCAATGACTACATTAACAAGCTACAGTTCATGCCTCAAGGACTCTACTTTCGGCTTCTCACACTCAGCTTCAACATATGCCTGCAACAGGTTTGTGTTAATATTTAGATTTTTCGAATAATTTGTGAATTACATGATTAAAGTTTAGTACTTCCATAGAATTGTTTTCCTCCTATATCGGCTGCTGCCATGTTTATCTCTACAAAGGATAAAATTTAATCAAAAATGTTTCAAGTTCAAATTTGGGAGGATGGTAGGTTCATTTATGTGACAAAATTATTCCCAACATCATAGACTTCCATAGAATTGTTTTTCCTATAGTTTTGTCAATAGCATGTGAACTTGTGGGGAGAGCTAGAATCTAGATTCTAACAAAGCTCAACTTTGTTCTTTTATGAAAATGCTTGCACTACATGGGTCCAACCAAGGATTGAGAAACGAATACACTCTTATTTTGCTTAATCATGCAAGAAAGCATAAAATTTTGATATTAAGGTTATACTAGATCGTGGAAGGATGGATGGTGTTCACATTTGTGTTGCTTGATGATTTTGTAATGGACCATAATTTTTGATACTAATGGGTGAAAAGAAAGGAAAGGAACTTAAGAGAAGAAGAAAGGAAGAATAGAAAGTTAAGGGCTGATTTGAGCATAGCTTTCTCTCAAAATACTACTATTCCATTCAAAAGATGAGATTATTACATTGTATTTTATTTAGCTACATACAAGGCTCATAGGCCCAACATCTTTGGCTAGATTTCTCTCGAATCCTTCTAGATGCCTTTTTATAATGCAAGAAAACATCATAACATAATGGCTTAGGTGGCATTTGGTGTAACGAAATCCTTCTCCAGCTCTTTTGTATTTTACGCAGCTTGTGCATTCCTAACTAACTATTTGGTGCGGCTCTTATGTGTGATCAACTCCTTCACTCCTGATTTATTCATACGTATTCAGTGCTTAATAGACTTCCTCACATCCATAAAACCTTTCCTCATATTTTTCCCAAAAGAATGTGAACTTGTGCAGAGATTTTCAATTTTATTACAATACCATCAATGTTGCTTAATGATTCAGGGCTTAATAGAGTCCTCATTTTCCCTTTCCACATCACTCTCTCTCCTCACCCCATTTGATATTAGTGGCCTGACATTATTTCGAAACTGATGATCAGCCAACTCTCATCTTCCTATATTGTTGTCAGAGCTTCAATCATCCTGGTTGTTAAAAGAAGTCTATGGTATGAACTTATATGGTTTGTGATGTTACTTGCAAGTCTATGTACATGACATTCATGTTTCTTTCCGTTTCTTTTTGGGTGTCCCAGAGGCTGAGTGGATGGGTAAAACTGATTTTTTATCATTGTGAAAAATATGGATATTTACTTTCTTGGGCTTACTAATTTATTTCAAGGCAACCTATGGTTCTTGGATATGCTAAAATCCCATACCGTTTAACATATTTTGTCTCTTGTACGCCCCTGGACTCTTTATGGTGGCATGCTCACAAAAATTGTCCACAAAAACAACTATCTATATAAACCTTGTTGGCTGTTTAGTCTCTCCTCTAATCCTTCTCTAGTGTTTGGCTTGACACTGGCTTTGGATTTCTCATGAATCAGAATTCTGGATCTCATTATCTGATATTGGCTAATTAGGTTTGTCCTGTATTTGATTTCCCATTATAAGGGATATCAGGTAGCCTCTGGTGAGCTGATTCATACCCCCATGAATATTTTACATATTCTTTTTGTTTCGACGTGCCCTTTTTAGTTTTGTGAACTTGGTGATACAACGCCTTGTCTTAGCCTTGGGGTATTACGGAAAAGCTTGCGCATTTTATTTGTCATTGATCTGAAAATCATTTTTTCATTTAGCTATCTTTTCTAGTGTGCACCATCATCAATTTTGAATCATGGTCTTTTACGCAGTCTGTACTTCTTTAATTCTATCAGTGTCTATGAAAACTAGAAAAATACCATCATACTCGCTCGTCTGAAATGCCTGTAATTTGCTGCTTAAATATTGGTCGACAGGCCTTTTTGAATGCCAGGAGCAAGTGTTATCTAAGTAGCTAACCCAGCTGCTAACTGTGTGGGCTGATTTAACAAACAAGTTCAGCAAATTACGAAATCATACGATGAATCAAGTGACACTAATAAGTCTAGTTTAGATCTTTTCCTTTTACCTTGCTCTGTCTGATGGTATTATGACCTTAATTTACTGTTGCGGAATGCTTTTATCTCAATTTTTTCATTAACTTCCTTTTTTGCTTCTTTCCTGCAGAACGCATTGTAGATGGAGACCCCCTCAAGCTGCTGTGACTCCTAGTATCCATCTACCTATGCGTAGTTATGAAGTCAAGAACAGGTAATTTTCTCATTTTATCACATTTGGTGTAAAATTTCATAAATTTTTGCGACTCATATCATGTCTAGGAATATAGATGCGTAAAGCGGAATTGCAAGAAACTATTTTTTAACATCTAAATAGGATCGCATGCATATCATAATATGAATTACCAAATATAGTAGAATTCATACCCTTGGTGCACGATTTTACGTTATATAACCAAGTATGAAATCTACCGAAACAGAGATGATAGAACGTCAAATGTTGTTCCTTTAATTTGGTGCACAAGCACTAATAGGATCACCACGAATACTAGTACGGAACAAGAAACTACTTTCTTAAATCTTATTGCTTTTTTGGTGGAGAATATGCAAATTTGGATGCAAAGGCTTATTAGCCAAACTTGTTTATGTGGATGATACATGATAGTTTATAGATCGAATGTCGAAATGATAGTTTATTGATTTTAATTGCAGGACAAATGTGGATGATATAAAGTCTCTGAGATTGATTACAGCCATTAAAACTCCATATCTTCCTGATGGAAGATTTGATCTTGAAGCTTATGATGACTTGGTGAATATGCAGATCAGTAGTGGCGCAGAAGGCCTTATTGTGGGCGGTACAACCGGTGAAGGCCAACTTATGACCTGGGATGAGCATGTTATGCTCATCGGTCATACAGTCAACTGTTTTGGCAGTAAAATCAAGGTGGTAGGAAACACCGGAAGCAACTCAACGCGAGAGGCAATACATGCTACAGAACAAGGATTTGCTGTAGGTATGCATGCTGCCCTCCACATCAATCCATATTATGGCAAGACCTCCATGGATGGTATGATCGCTCACTTCGAGAATGTACTCTGTATGGGCCCCACCATCATATACAATGTCCCCTCAAGAACAGGCCAAGATATTCCACCCCATGTAATGCATTCCATAGCCGAAAATACAAACTTGGCCGGTGTTAAAGAATGCGTAGGCAATGAACGAATTAAGCAGTACACAGATAGAGGCATTGTGGTTTGGAGTGGAAATGACGATGAGTGCCATGATTCTCGGTGGTCCTACGATGCCACCGGTGTTATATCCGTTACAAGCAACTTGGTCCCTGGGTTAATGAGACAACTCATGTTCGAGGGTATTAATCCTTCTCTTAATATGAAGCTTCTGCCTCTAATGAAGTGGCTGTTCAAGGAGCCGAACCCTATTGGGTTAAACACAGCTTTAGCTCAACTTGGAGTAACAAGGCCAGTTTTCCGGCTCCCTTATGTACCTCTTCCTATAGATAAGAGGATCGAATTTGTGCGTATAGTAAATGAAATTGGGCGAGAAAATTTTGTTGGTGACAAAGACGTTCAGGTTCTTGAAGATGATGATTTCATCTTGATCGGACGATACTGAACTTCGAGCAGGTACATGTTTTTAGCGGTTGCACCCATGCTATCAGGGGTGTTTTGGGGGTCGGGAATGGTGTTATTGAGGAGGAATAGTACTCTGCTATATGTTTTTCGTTGTCCCTGATTGTTTCAGGGTGTGATTTGCTCTGTAAGATATGCACTGTGCAGTTATCTGCAGTGAGGTTGTCTGAATGTTACACGAGATTAGAAGGTATCCATTGCACACAAACTTGAAAGTGACTCTTACATTAAAAGTGAACCAATTGAAGCATTCTATGTAGGCATGTATATATTGCTCTGGTTCTAACATCAAAACTAAAACACAAATTCTCACGGTAAGACCGTTTCATTAGGTTAACCAATGTATACTTATAATATCACTTGTAATCTGGAAGTAATTACTTGCAAAAATGGCCAATTATAACTTTCAAGTGATCACTTATAATTTTAAGGTTCAAACTTTCTATAGTCTTAAATTGAGCGTTTACAATCTTAAAGTGATTAATTTAAATTTATAACATTCAAGTGATCATTTACAGTTTTAAACTAATCACTTTTTATATTATTAATGTTATCATAACTTTAAACCTACAACAAGTCTTGTATGCATCTTTATTAAATTAAATTACATAATATACTAGCAGGGGTCGAAACGGCGAAACCAAAATTACAAAAGCTTGCATTTTTAGTAAGAGGAGCCGAGTCTCCACCGACCACCGGTGTGGCTTCGCCTATGTTAATCAATTCTTAATAGCTTTAATTGTGTATAATTAAAAATTAAAAATAACAAATAATAAAACAAAATTTTACCAGAAGTTGTACCTAGTTGTGCTCAAAAAAATACTACGACTCAATTTTATACTATATATAATTAACCAGCTCTGTTTAATTAGGAGTACTTAGTTGTTAACTTGTTGTCCACCAAGTATATATAATATAAATATAAATATTTAAAATTTTGGGATACTTTGATCGGTGCTTTTTCAAAACAAGAAGAAATCAACTCTATTTTTTTCTTCAAATTACATTAAATATCATAAACATACTCGAGATTTCTTTTTAGCTATTTGAATTTTGAAAAAAATTATTGAGAATAATTTCTATATTTTACGTTTTTCTATGAATAATTCTTATTTTTAATTATTCATGAATAATTCGAATTTTTCACCTTATTTGTTCACAGCACCCCCATTGAAAATGTGACCGGCTAAAGCAGGTTATAGAGTCGTTTCTAACATGTTCTTTTCCTTCTTATCGTTGCCATCTTCTTCCTCCTTCTCACTCTATTTCTCTATTGTTAGGGCCTAGGGGAGAGAAAATTCAGTTCATCCCTTTACATTTGAAAATTAGCACATTTAGGGATTACATTCGAAAACTAAACAGAAATCTGCGCATTTAAAATAGCAGAAATTCGCAAATAATAATACCGAAACCTCCACGAGAATAGTAGCTTACCCTTTTTATGAAGTACAACAAAAACAACCAAATTCAACCTCCCTTCTTTGAATTTGGGGGTGAAATGATGAACCTTAGAATTGGGGAAATGCAAATTAGGGATTTTAGAATGAACCCTAGAATTTTGGGTGAAATGAATTGGAATGTAATTCAAATTGGCATGGAACTGAATGTTGAAGAAGGTAATTTTTGTGAAGATACTAAACTCAGCTTTTCGACCTGCTGTAGCCGGTCGCAATTTTGGTGTGGGTGTTGTAAGCAACTAAGGTGAAAAGTTCGAATTTTTCATGAATAATCAAAAGTAGAGATTATTCACAGGAACACTTAAAAAGTAGAGATTATTTTCAACAAATTTTCCTTTAAAAAACTAGTATATATAATTGGGTGATACTTGCTTTCTAATGAACCAGCTTTTAATTGTTATTTTTTTATATTATGTATTAATAATTTTAATGTTAATGTTGAAATATCAATTTTTAATTTGGGTAAATAGAATTAAGGTAAAATAAATTATGTAAGTACATTGCCTAGTTTTTTTTTTTTACATTGCCTAGTTTAGTTCTAACTTAAATCCAAAAAATATTACTAACATTTTTTAAATTAGTTATCAAAAACATAACTTTATTATTCAATTAAACATACCAAATTTTAAGCTAAGTAAAATAAAATTGTTGTAATAAAATCATATAAAATAATTTTAAAAAATCACCTAGAATAATTTAATATTTTTATGATTTTCCTACAATAATTTTATCTATTGATTAGCTATAAATAATCCCAACTTTAGGGGGTATTTGCCTTGAGTGAATTTGGATAACCCATTGACCTACTATAGTAGGTAATTCACCAAAATAGTAAATAAAAAATTAAATCAACATTAGAGAAAAATTTAAAAATTTACATAAGCATTTCTGAATAATAAAAAAAATCATAAATTTTTAAAAATATTTTTATACAATATTTTTTGACTTTTTATTTTAATTCATCTTTTTTTTAAAAAAAATAAAAAACTTGCTATAGCTAGTCATTCGGTTACCGAGTTTACTCTACCAAAATACTCCTTAAAGTTGGGATATTCATATGGTTAATCAATAGATGACATTATTGTAGATCAATTATGAATAGGTTGGATTATTTTAATTAATTTTTTTAATAATTTATCTAATTTAGCTCTACTTTTATACTAAAAATTAATCGAATTTTAAATTAGATAAATAAAATTGTCATACACTCATAATCAACCCTCCTCCAATAAATCAATCTCATATATAGAGATTCTTATAAGTTGACATTTGTATTTCTTTTTATGCATTGATTATAATATATTATGATGGGAATTTTTTATTTTGACTCTAGCTTAGCTTATTTTAATTTGTGCATGGAGATATGGATTCGAAACAATGGTTTGGTAAAAAAAAAAAAAAAAAAAAAAAAAAAAAAAAAAAAAAAAAAAACAATGGTTTGGTCACTTGGTGGATTAGTAAAATTTAAATGTTTGTTGGTATGAGAGTACAAATTTTACTAAACTTTGTCTTGCAAACTTGTTAATTTTAAACATCATACGGTCCCTTCGCTACAATTGTACACACAAATAGGTCAAAATTAAACGTTGCAAAAATATCTTATGTATATAAAGGTTCAAAATAAAAACAAGATTATTAGTATGTGATAATCATTTACTTCTAGCAATTTATTTTCATAAAAAATAAAAAAACATTTGCCATCTCAAATTGGAAAAAAATAATTTTAAATAAATGAGACACAAGAAGTACACGAAAACAAAGAAATTTGTTCCTTTTGCTTTACATTAACATTCCTCTTATCAAACAGTAATTTAAGAAGTATTTTCTTCGTTAAATTTTGTAATTTTGAAAAAGAAATATATTTTTAGTTTCACTAATTTTTTTTATTATTTATGGAAATTAAATGTCGCTACCACTTTTTTAATATATATTAACGCAATTTTCTTTTAATTTATAACATCTGGACAACTCATAGTTTTTAGTGTATTCAGTGTAGCTTTTCTATAGCTATTAATGGTTTGATGAGGCTAAAATATTTCTAAAGAAGAAAATATATTATTCAGCAAAGTAACTGGTAGCATCTAGTGGTCCTAATAGTTACTTTAAAATTTTATAATTTGCAGCGTTCTAATTTAAAATTGAAATTACATTTTAAAATATCGTATTTATTTTTCTCAATAAATTACGTACTCCACAACTATTTTGCTAAACGATAATTTACATAGGTAATTACACAGTTAATTATCTAACAACTACAATTTTACAGCTATAAATATACCCACAACTAACAGATACTACGACACATTATTAACAACTACTTCACGTACAACTACCTAGACCATTTATCTTATTCTCTCCCAACTTGTACTGTTCAAAAATAATGATGATCATTTGGGTCATCACGTACAAGTTGGATTGTTTTGGGTCGATTCAAAATCGAGTCTTGTGTCCATATTAGTTTCTACATAATTGTAAATCTATTTTAGAAGTTAAGTCATACCGTCAAATCGAATTCAATATAAGGATATAAGTAATACGCATTTTAAAGTTTAAACATCCTTACTTCTAATTATTTATGCAAAACTCCTTAAAAACAATCTCAAAATACATAATAAATTCTAAAGAGCTTCATTTTATTCTATGACCTAGATAATGCTCTAAAAATAACATAATAATAATTATTATTATATAATATAATCAAAAGTAATTGGACCCTAAAATTCTATAATTATTTTAATAGCACAAAACAAATTTCATTTAATTTTACGGGGTCAAAAAATTAACAAAAATAAACCAATACAAGTTGAGTTAGATGAGATCACGTTGGCAAGAGGCACATCTATTCCACTCTTGAGTTCTCAACGTGAGCTCCAATTAACAAGTTACATCAAACCAAAGTCTATTTTAATTCAAGCTTAATTTAGGCTATCAATCCAACTATAAATGCCCCAAGATTTCCATTCTTTCTTCACACAACAAAAATACAATACAAATTCTAGTAGCTAACAACCCAAAAGCTAAGGAGAAAATGGGAAGGGGAAGCTCATCCAAAGTTGCACTAGCCCTTGGGCTCCTTTTGATGACTCTTGTTGGGGAATGCTATGCCCAATGTAGTGCCAATTTTAAGGTGGGTTACTATGAAGGAAAGTGTGGCAAATACGATGTTGAGGCCATTACTTTTCATGTCGTTAAGAAGTATTACCTTGAAGATCCCGACACTGTTGCTGATCTTGTTCGTTTGAATTTCCATGATTGCTTTGTCAATGTAAGTTTTTATGCTTCATTGGTGTTCAACTAGTCATTATAAATTGTGATGTAAGATGAAATAATGTTACAGTATATAACATATTTTGGGCGTCAACTATAAATTTAAGCTTTGAATTGAGTTGATTCTTTGACATTGTATCAAACATTATTTAACGTGGAATGTTTAGCGCCAAGTTTGAGGGGGACTTGTGTTGCATTGCATTCACACTTCTAGTCCAATGGTTTATTGTGTAAGGAGGCATGTTAGAGTATATAACATATCCTAGAGCCTCAACCATAAGCTTAAACTTTTGGTTGAGTTTGTTCCTTGACAATATATCACAAGCTCTAGTGTGACATTAGGTCATAAGTACGAATCTCACCACCCCTCATTTAACTCGAAATATTAAGCACTAGGCCTGAGGATGTTGCATCTACACTTCTAGCACAAATGGTTCTCGTGGGAGGGATGTTTTAGAGTATATAATGTATCCTAGGGCCTCAACTATAAACTTAAGTTTTTGGTTGCGTTGGTTCTTTGACAGATAATGATACAATTTAACACCTTTGTTATCTTTATTAGGGGTGTGATGCATCAATCTTAATTGAGGGTGAAGGCACTGAGAAAACAGCACCTCCAAATCTTAGTGTTGCTGGCTATGATATTATTGAAGAGATCAAAGTTTATCTTGATCAATACTGCCCAGGAGTTGTCTCCTGTGCAGACATTATCGTCTTAGCCGCCAGAGCAGCTACATTCTTGGTAAGTCTACATGATAAGTAAAAGAATTCAAATCCCTCTTAATTATTATCATTTCTTTTATATTGATTTTCAACTTTGTAGGGTGGAGCATACTGGTACAATGTAGAAACCGGAAGAAAAGATGGAAATGTTTCATTAGCAATTAATGCTGTACAAGGCCTCCCAAGTCCAAGAATCCCCGTTAGTGATGCTATCAAATTGTTCGCTAGTTACGGACTAGACACTTCTGATTTCGTTTATCTTTTAGGTAAAGTATTTCTCAAAAACTAATAATAATTTGTAAATTATAACTTTCAAGTTTGCGAATTAAGCATCAAAGTATTTTCCTTTTTGTGAATTATAGCCTACAAATTACCAAAGTGAACACGATCATGGCCAAGTCACTGGATTCTTATGAATTTTTCCCAAAATACCACTAATCGGTTTCTTAGTCCTATTGGCATTTCGAGTAAGTCAAAGAGTATTTTGAAAATAATTCACAAAAATCCTGTAAGGCTGTAACTTGTTTGAGATGGTATTTTTAGTAAGTTGAAGACTTAATTCGCAAACTTAAAGGCTATAGTTATATGAATACATACTTTCTTTACTAAGAATATATTTTAAAACACTAATTCTCGATACATTAATGTTTAAGGTTGTCACACTGTTGGAACTGCACACTGTGATAAATTTGAAGACCGTCTATACAACTTTCAAAACACTGGAAAGCCAGACCCAGCCATGGCTCCTTCCTTGCTTTCTTCTCTTCAGAAGAAATGTCCTCGTGGTGCTAACTCTAACAACCAAGACTTTCTTGATCAAACCAAGGGTAGCGAATTCAAAATGGACAATGGTTTCTTCAAAAGTATTTTAGAAGGTGAAGGTCTTCTCCAAGTTGATCAAGAACTTGCTTATCATCCAGAGACAAGGCCCATTGTTGTTAGGGCTGCTAATGATGAGAAAGTATTCTTAGCTAAAATTGGTCCAGCTATGCGTAAAATGGGTTTGATTGGAGTTATTACTGAAGGAAAGAACAGAGTTGGAACATGCAAGAAGGTCAGCTACTAATTGACCATCACTAAAGAACATAAAAATTGCGACGACCTAAAGGCAACGTGCAAATGCTGAAACTGTTGATGAGGGTTTGTTGCGATATTAATGAAGGAAAACAATTTTACTTTATTACTTTATTTATTTGAGTTTATTAATACCTTAATTACTTCATCATAACCTCATTGATAAGGGTTTGTTGTTAATTGTTGAATTAAGCAATTTATTTTGATTGGTCATGTTAATCCCATGTTGGGAATTAATGTCTCCTATTTGGTGTAGGGGATGACAAGCTAAGTTCTCTTTGTCAATTGTTGTATGTAGGCTTTGTCCTTGCTAATGAATCACAATTTAACGTTGTAATATTAAAAATATTTAATTATACTTTAATTATTAATATTAATATAATTTTCTAATTATTATGTGCTTCTATTATTGATCAAAATTAAAAAGCAGCAATTTGATTAGTTGCTCAAGCATTAGTACTAATGAAGATTATTACTCCATTATTAAAAGATAGATTTAATATTTTTCCAACTTGTTATCTCAAATTTAATTTTTATTTCCATTTAAATAGTTACATTATTATCCTTTTTGTTGATTATTAGAGTTTTAATATAGAATAGTGAGAAAATAATATGAAAGACAAGTAAATAAAAATAATGAAGATTAAATAAAAAACAAAGAATAATTTATAAGATTAAAAAAGATTGTTAAAAGTACTGTCCAGCTAAAATTTAGCAAATTTAATTTAAGTCAAAGGAAGAGGCCAATAGTACATGCTTAAATAAGAACAAGCATGCAACAAACTGTATGGAAATAAATTAAGCATTATAAAGAAATTATAAGAATGGTCTTAGCAAAACTTAATTGCCACGTGAGATGATGAAAATTATCTGAATTGTCAAGAGTAAAAGTTAAAAATTCATCCCACCTGCTAACCTGACTTGAACCTAACCCGAAATAAGTGGATTTGGGTCGAGACTTTTGACTCAATTGATTAAATGGGTCGATCCGACCTGATTTGTTTATTAAATGAATTAGGTTCAGGTTAAAATTTTAAACCTGAAAAAAACATGTATAATCCATTTAATTAAATGTTTTAATTTTGAGTTAAATAAACAAGTATAAGCTAAAATTAGTTCATTTAATATTTTCTTATTTTCCATAGTAAGTACAAAATAAACAACAAAAAAACATAAAGTTATAATCAAAGCCTAAAAAATTAATTAGATTTAATCAAAGCCTTAAAACGAAAAAAAATTATAAACGGTTAAGTGGGTCGAAATCAGGTTAATCTGATCTGTTGCAGGTCGGGTCAGGGTTGTGATTTTCGACCCAATTAACTAAATGGGTTGGGTTCGGGTTAAGACTCTTCTGACCTGTTTATATATGACCAACCTGAACATAACCCAACCTGATCTGTTTGATAGGCCTAGTTTTAATAGCTATCATATATTTATATAAGATCTCTAAAATTGGCACGTACATCTCATATATACTAATAAACTTTGCCTCTCTTTTCATTATATCATCAATTTTTTTTTTATTAAAATTACTTAAAATATTGATCCAAAAAGAAAAGTGGATAAATAGGATGAATTTACCTAAAAAGAAAAACAAATATTTATATTGAGTTGGAGAGAGTATTTTTATTGGAAATTTCATTAAAATTAGTTCCAATTATGACTCATTGGAACAAAACAATCTCTAGCATTGGTTTAGTACTTAAATATTTTTTACTATTAAAATAACTTTTGAACAATATAAAGTCTATTATTGCGAGCTATATATCTTTCTAATTCCACACTCACAAAATTTTCATTTATGTATTGCTAATATTGCTTCATTCATTTCTATTTCTATTAAATTTTATTTTTTGGCTTAGTCCATGCCTATAAATACAAAAGTATTTATATGAAAGTATATCTTCTATAACTATTACTAAAACAAAACAAAGTTGATGTCATCACTTTCTGAAATTGCTTATGTGTCACTTTCTTAATAAAAATATTTTCCTCTAAAACTTAAATATGTTGTCATTGTCATTTGACTAATGTTTATACCTTTGACTTTTCTACTTTTTAATTATTGATATAATATTATCCATATTGATTGGGTTTTTTTTACTTTTAGGTCAAAACTTTTAATGTATTAGAAAATTATATATTATAATTTTTCAATTATTTATAAAATCTTTTTTTTTTTGAACAAGATTTATAAAATCTTTATAATAAAGTGTTGGACCAAAGTCCAATATTGGGCTTATATGTAAATGATTTAGACTTGGCTTTTTGCCGGTCCACAGTTCATATGGGGTCTTATTATTAGTCGCTTTTGTTGGTACTCTATTAAGAATATAAGCTGCAGTCTTAAGTGCTTCTCCCCAGAGTGACTCTGGTAAGGTAGAATGACTAATCTAGAAGATCCTAATCTAGAATTAAGAGTGATAACATTAAGGGTCTTCACTTGAGGGAATACTTGTTAATCTAGAAGATCCATACTCTCTCTTCTTTTTCAAGATTGTCTACCGTGCTATGGAATCAGGTATTCTCTAATCTTGTCTTTTAATATGTTCTTCTAATTCAACATAATCGATCTTGGTTGTTTGTAATGGTATTCACCATTTTTTTGTCCCATCATAAAGTTATTTATTAAATGAGTATAGCATACTTTGAGATGATTAAAGTAAAAAGACGTAAATTTTTAATTTTTTTATAAATATATATGTCAGAAAAAATAATAAATTAAGCAGTGCCGGTTCTAAGTACAAGCGAGGTAACCGACCGACTAGGGCCCCTTAAATAAGGGGCCTCAAATATTAATTAGTGCTATTCAGGCACGGTTCAGAGCAACACTTTTTAAGTGATTTGTTTGTAAAAAAAAATTATATTTGAAGTAATTTTAGAATATAATGTTACAACACATTTTGTCTAAAATTATTTTTCTTTAAATGAAAACTTTTTTATCTTTAATATAATGAAGGACCCCCATTTTGAAAAATATCAGAAAAATAGATAGGGCCTCCAACATCTTTGCTCCGTACTTGAAATTAAGCCTATTATCACCATCAAATACACTAACCATTTATTTATTCAAGAAAATTTCCGCGCCCATTTTAGTGTCCATTGCAATTATTAACTTGAAGATTGACATCATCAATACTTTGCTTTTGTAATAATATTTATAAATAAATAGAAGATAAGTATTATATAGTAATTTTTTTTTGAAATGAGATAAGTATATAAGTTAAAATATCACTAACTTTAGAATTCATAAACAAATCACTCTCAAATTCAATTGGTATAACCGTATAACTACTGATTCATATTTTCAATTTAATTTTATTACCTAATAGTATAGCATTAAATTTCAAAATTACTACCAAATCACACATTAATCACTAGAATTAATATTTTATAATTTTTATATCATACTATAATATTCTCTTTCATTATATTTCCTTAGACTTAAAAAATACAATTATTTTTCTCATTATGAAGCATACATCTCATAGATATCATATTTTTCAAGCTTTTGCCTCATAAAAATCACTCTATTATACTTCTTCACTTCTAATATATTTTTGCAACGTTTGTTTTACACGTAGTTCAATGTACTAAGTTAATTCATAATATCTCCAATAAAAAAAATTTAAAATTTTGACATTAATAATCTTTGTAATTAGAGGAATCAAACAAGATCTCTCTTAATTATATATGGGTGACGAATCAAACAAGATCACTCACTCTTTTAAAGTGATAACTTTTTTATAGCCTTAAGGTTGTCAAATCTATTCTTAAAATAATCACTTACAATCTCACAAATAATTAATTTAATAAAGACTAATTACATAGACTTAGCTGATAATAAGATGATCTTATACTTCCTCTGTTCCATAATACTTGCTACAAATAATGATATTTTTTCACATAATATATCACACTTAGTATCAATTATTATGGAACAGAGGAAAAACGATACTTTAAACTTTTTCACTGCAAAAATTAAAAAAGAAAATTAACTAGAATAATCCAATAATCCCACCTATTGATTAATCATGAATAATCCCAATTTTGAGGGGTATTTTTCTAAAGTAAACTTGGGTAACCCGATGACCTGCTATAGTAAGTAATTCACCAAAAAAATAAATTAAATATTAATTTAAAATTAGAAAATATTTTTGAAAATTTACATAAAAAATTCTAAATAATAAAAAAAATCATAAATTTTTTATGAATATTTTTTAACATTTTTTTCGACATTTTATTTTAATTTATCTTTTTTTATTAAAAAATAAAACTTGCTATAACAAGTCATCCGGTCACCGGGTTTACTCTAGAAAAATGCTCCTTAAAGTTGGGATTATTCATAGTTAATTAATAGATGAGATTATAGTAGAAAAATCATGAATAAATTTGAATTATCCTAGGTAATTTTTCCAATTAAAAAAACATGTAAGTTTACACAAAGGGGGGAAACAAACAGGAAAATAAGGAAAGTTGACCAAGTTAAAAAGGAAAGCAGATTAATTAAGCGCGTAAAACTCCATCTCTCTCTTCTGTGTTTCAATCAACACTTCATTTTCAACCTCCATTCTTTTGCCACAACTCTCAAGCTTTGCAACCCATTCTTATTTTTCTATATTTATTAACAGGTACTTCTTTTCTATATTTATTTATGCTATTTTTTTCTTGTTCTTTTTAATTTTCATTATTATTAATTAATTTACAACTATTATTGTTGTTATTATACTTTGTATAATTGGTTTTTTGTTTCTTTCTTTTTGTTGTTTTTTTTAATTATCTGACAGACAAACACTAAACTTTTATGTTTTTTCATGTGTCAATTTTGTAACTTTACTTCTTTTTTGTTGATTGAATATTACCCATTAGATTTTAGAGCTTCAATTCAAATTATATATTTTCTTTCCAATTTTCAATTTCTAATTTGATTAGAAAGATGGGAATTGATAATTCATATTTGATAAAATCCCTTTTTTTTTTGTTACTCAAAAAAAAATCCCTTTTTTTTCTTAATTTTAAAATTTTGTATTTATATCTATAATTTACAAAATGGAAGTACCCTTTGTTTTCACATCTACATTAGCAAGTTCTTGTCTTTTTTGTGTTAACATAGTAGTAGTATTTGTTTTTTGCTTTATTTTTAAGGAATATAGTTGGGATGAGGAAATGATGATAAAGACCACATCAAAAACATTCCTAACCCCAATTCCATCTCTAAATTAGGTGGAATTTGGAAGGGTCGGATTTACGAATGTTAATGATAAAACTTGCAAAGAGTTTGTTTTCGATTGACATAACAAAATTTTATGTGCTACTTGACATATATAAGTGCACGTGATTTAATCGGTCATTTTATTTCTGTTAAATATAATCCAAAATCGAAGAACTATAAATCTTTGGTTCATGGAAATAGGGAAACATGATAAGAAATACCAATAGACATGTGGGTGGTTATCATTGACAGATTCTAGAAAAGAAATCACATTTAGTTGACCAAGAGCATGTTCTTATCTTGATTGATTTTGGTTTTTATTTTAAAATTAAATGTTTACAATCAAAAAGATTTTGTTTTGCATTAAAACATGGAGATATATTTCCTTAAAAGAATATCAAGACATCAATGTAAAGATTATATTATTGTAATCTTTCTAATTGCTGTGGGAATAAGTAACATTTGGACTAACATGGTTTATCATTATTTAGTAGAAGATATATTGCAAAAAAATGCACGGTTTTTGAGTTTACTACAACCGAAATTAAAGTCATATTGGCTGCGAGATCATAATCCACGCTATATCTGGCTTTGTGATCGTGATTGCAATTGTGACCAAAATCGTATTTTTGGACTATGTTGTTCTTAAATTAGCACAAGAGAATTCTGAAAAGAGGGTTGGAAAGGCAGGAGGAGAATATTGCATAATGAGGATATTTCACTTGTAAATGAGACATTGAATTGAAGTTTTTCTTTTCCTTTCATTTGTGGATATTTGGATATCTTGAGGGAGGGCCGGAGGCATATGTTTCAATGTGATGTTGTTCTTGATATTTTGTATGCAGCTTGAGGTTATGTGTGCATATAAGTACTATATATATGAGAAATCTTTGATGATAGGCAATCAATAGATATTTAGATGATATGATGAATTCTTTGATTGCTGAAATATTGGGAACTAGTGTCTAAGGTATTGACGGAGGCCTGCACAAGCGGTGGAGCATGTGGTAAAAGTCGATGCAAAGCGGAGGACATTTGGTAAATATACACATAGAACTTTGATTAGTGTTTTGCATAATACTAGCACAAGAGAATGCTTTGATTAGCCTAAGAGAATTCTTTGATTTGCATAATACTAGAACTTTCACAATTTGCAGTCTCAAAATCATTTCTAGTGTGCCAGTTCCAAGATAAATGACCTAATACAAAAATTATATCACGACATTCAACATAATAGTAAGTTCGGCATAGAACAAAAAGTATCAATCAAATTGCAACAATATACACATTTGGGAACATCTTGAAATTATCTATGAGAAGCTACGGATTTATTGCTGATAGATTGGTAGAATTTGAATTTGGGCTAAATGAGAGTTACTTGTTAAAGAATTGAAACGATGTGTAATAGTGTTTTGCATGTGTGTTAATTGGTGTTATGATGGTTGTATACTTAATATACCTTTGCCTTTCTCTTTTTCTGCCTAATTAACTTAATTAAAATGAGTAATTGAATTGCTTGTTTGCTATTAATATTGCTTGCAGGTGAAGGCTCCATTGTCAACTATTCCTTTGGTTTGAGCTTGATCTTTAGGATATAATTTATACAATGACTTCTTCATCAGTAAGAATTCAAATCTCTACTCTTCTGTATATGATTTTTATATTTCAATTTTATATGCTCGAAAATTTTTGTACCTTTCATTTGTGCTTTATTTGTGCAAGTTTAAGCTCTCTGTTTTACATCGTCAGTTCAATTAAGGACTTTCATATTGGGTTTCAAAAATATACAGTGTGTTTGAGGAACTTAATTGAATTATGGAAGTATGTAGAAAAGCAAAATTATGGAACATTAGTAGAAAGATTGAGAGTTTTTGTATTGTTGTATGTTTAATTACATTGCAAAGATGATCTTATATACAATTTTTATCTTCCCATTGATGGTTTAGGGATCTAGAGTAGTAGCCATTCTTATTGTATATATTCTTTTGCTACTGTTGGTCTGTTCTTTTGGAGGGTCTCTCTCCTCTCTTTGCACATGAAAGGTGAGGTGGTGCAACCCTTCCTAGAAGGTGGGTACTCCATTCATACTGATGCAGGTGATGGTGGGAGTTGTTTTCCCTTTGTTTTTGTATTGTCTTTGTGATCTTAAACACTCGACTTGAACCAATCGTCTTCTAATAATTGAGCTCCAATGGCTTTAGTTAGATATTAGTAAGTTCATTATTCGAACAAAGTACGAACAAATGGAAGGTTTGTGATCTTTGCTTCCAAGTTTTTCTTCATATATTGTCAACTTCAATATGCTTTGTCGAACTAGGTTTTAGAGATCTTCTTGCGGCCTTGTTTTCATAGTAAAGCTTGCAATGATTTTTCAAAAGAACCTGGTTCGTATATCAACTTCTGAATTCATAGAACCTTGGTAATTCTCATTGTGATTTTTTTTAATTATACAAGGAAACTACCTTAATATGTTTCTTCCCATAAGGATGCGGCATCTTAATCTAGATGTTCTTCTGTCATCTCTAGCCTAATATGCATCTGTGTAGGCTCAAAGTTCTAGATGGTTGTTTTTCCAGAACATGTCTCCTCTTCCTTCATCTAAAGATTGTGGTGATAGCCTCCATATGTTGAGTTTGTGTCTTGTACATTAATGTATTCACTATCCCCAGTCCCCCATTGTAGGACATATCTGGTCGAGTATGTGAGAGATGGATCTGGCACATTCTACATGTTGAGCTTCTATTACAATTTGTAACCCATGATACATCACCATTTTGGTGTTTCTTGTGTTTTACAATCTATCTTTCGGCTTTTGTGATTCAAAAATGTATTTCCTTTGAGAGATATATCCACTTTTTGTTTGAATCACCTCAATTTCGAAGTATTTAAGTCTCTTGAACTCTTTTATTTTGAATTCTTCAAATAAATTTTCTATGAAAGAAGTTATCTCCTCTTTATCATCTTCGGCTATAATCTTGTCATCAACATAAATTATGAGACATGCTATTATTTAAATTACCTATTCCCTACAATAATATAATTAAAGTTGCTTTGCTTGTATCCGAATTATAAACCATTTGAGACATCAAAAGTGGTTGTAATAATACCTAGTCTCTACAACATCGCAATCCATTGTTATGTACATATGGTTTGTTACTTGGTCTATACACCTATACCCTTTCTGATTCGCCTTATATCCACGCAGTTTCATTTGAGAGCTTTAGGTTATAATTTCTTTCAATCACTTTTTTGGAGATTTACGCAAAGTAAACATCCAAGACTTGAGGTGGCAAGTAATAAGATGAGAGAATCGTGTAATAGGTGCTTCAAACTTCAAGTGGATTTTTTTTTGTTTGAAGCTTTTTTTGGGAAGACGATTGGTAAAAACAGGTCGCCATGGTAATAGCATATTAACATCTATTGGGACACCAAATTCAAGCGTATTTTCACGAGTAATTTTAAGAAGAGTACAAGTTTTTCATTCGGCAACTATTATATTTTAGATTATCTAGGTAATGTAATATAACAGAAGCAATTCCTTGTTTCTTGTCCTTGTTTGTTGGTTCTTTGATTCCTTGTTTGTTTGCTTTTGCCAATCTAGGTAGCCAACTAATTTGAAACATCCTTTTGCGTGGCGAGGTCCACCACAATGACTGCACTTTAGGTGGTCCCTTTCGTCATTATCTTGCCGGAACCAGTTTTTTTTTTTTTTTTTTTTTTTTTTTTTTTTTTTTTTTTTTTTTTTTTTTTCTGGCTGCCTAGCTGTTTGTCTCCATATTGATTGTGTCTAGAGTTTTCGGTTAGATTTATCATCTGGTTGTTGGTAGTAAGAAAAATGGATTAAACATGTTTCGGGGTTTTTGTATCTTTGTATGTTTAGTTGCACTGCAAATATGATCATATACACACTTCAATTGCCCCAGGAACTAATTGATCATGTTCCCATATTTACAAAGATCATAATTTTGATTCTATTTTCTAACGTTAAATTTGACTTGTTTAACCAATTAGAAATGAAAATAGCAATTGAGATTCAAGATTTAGAGTATATTTTCTGTTCTTGTTGGTAAATTTATGTCAAAGATTCTTCGTGCTCTTGTGACTTGCAGCTAAGACATGATATTGATGTGCTATTGATTTTAGGTCAATTCCAAGAGTTCTTTTAGAGGATCGGAATCAAGAAAGTCAAGTTCGTGGTGGTGGGACAGTCATATTGGGAGGAACGCGAGATGGCTTTCGGAAAATATAGAGGGTAAGTTTTTGATGCGCTTTCTTATAATTGTTTTCTTTTGTTCCCCCATTTCTTTCATCCTCTTAACATTTAGTTGATTCGACACAATAGATATAGTCATTAGGGAAATTCGGCATTTACGCCTTTGGTACTTGGACGAAATTCCATGACTAGTGATCAATGATGAAAACCATTTATTAATTAAATCCTTTTATGCAGAGATGGATCGACATTACAAACATATGCTAAAGTTGATTGAAGGAGATGGAGACTCGTTAGCTAAGAAGGCCGACATGTATTATCAGAAGAGGCCTGAATTAATATCTCGTGTAGAGGATTTCTACCGGATGTACAAATCACTGGCTGAGCTTTACGAACATTTAACTGGGGAAGTGAGGAAGAACATTCCGCCAGACTTGCAATCACAAGGGTCTGTCGGATCTGATGTCAGTGCCGATGTGATGTCTTTTTGGTCCCCTCAGGAGTCAAAGATTAGTCATCGTAAAACTGGTCCTCGAGCTGCTGGTTTTGACTTTTTTCTAGGCCCTAAGAAAAGTAATGTCGATCCGTCTACAAAAGGAGATGAAACACCTTCGCTATCCGATTCTGAGACGGAATACTCGGAATCTGATGTGTCTTCGATGTACAGTTATCCTGGTACATCGGTAAATACAGGCGAAGATGAACTGCATGCAAAACCTTTGGAATCAGAAACGGAGAGTTGTGATGTGGAGAAGTCACCGCTGCAGTTGCTAGAAAATCGTAATGCATTGTTGAGGAAAATAAGTAGCGGCAATTTTGACTATGTGCATCCGAAGATTGTAGATTATGAAGACGAGTTAAGAACGGCGAATGAAAAAATCCGCTTGTTAGAAGAAGAGATTGCTCATTCAAAAACCGAGCTTCAAAAGTTTACGTTATCGGAGTCCTCCAGTAACTCGGTGTTGGAGGACCCCGACGTTGAAAGTATGGTAGAACTGGATGTTTCTCGATCACAACATAAAATTCGGGCATTGTCTGAAGAATTGAGAATCACAAAGAGAAGACTCGAAGTATTGGATAAAGAGGTGACACAATTAAGAAAAGAAAACCGGGATTCATCTGAAAACATACGGAAAATGCAAGATCTGCTTAGAATAGCTCAAAAGGACGCTGCAATATGGAAAGCGAAGATTGAGTCTGAAAAACGACAGTCAGGCAAGCTGCAAGAAAGAATAGCGAGGTACAAAACCAGTTTAGCAGACCGAGAAAATGAAGTTCGGGATTTGAAAGATGTGATCTCGGATGTCAATCGCAAGTATCAGCTCCATGCTGAAATATCTAGATTGACCGATGAAAAGACTCGTTTAGAGGAGAAACTTAGAGAATCGGAAGTAAATTATCATTTGCTGGAAACTCAGCTTGGTGCCTTGGAAAGAAAATTGAATGAAGAAAATGAACGGCTTAAGGAAGAAATTGCTGAGAAGACGCATAGGCTGGTAATGTTGGAAAGCGACCTTGATGAATACAAATTAAAATATGAGAACTTATTGAATGAGAATGGTAAACTAAACGTTGAATTAAGTTTAAGAAATGACCGAATAGCGGAAATGGAAAAGCATCTGCAACAGTTAGTTGTTGAAAAAGAAGGGACAGGGAAAGTGGTGGCGGAACTGACAGAGATGGTCGAGAAACAGAAAGTGCTCATGTTAGAAGTTGCTGAAGGAAAAAGGGAAGTAATTCGACAGCTGTGCTTTTCCCTCGAGCATTATAGGAACGAATATCAACACCTTCGACAAGCCTTCACAGACCGCAAGCAGTTTCATGTGTATGCATCCAAATAATATTTTCCGAAACCTCTTTTTGGTCGAGGTTTTCGTAGATCTAAAAAGGGTGGTTTCCCATTTTGTTATTGGTTCATGTACATATATCATCAGAGGTCGGTTTTGAATTACTTCTAGTTCTTCGTGGACTTATAAGGATCGGTGCTTGTCATGAGCGTGTTGCCTGTTGCTTATCACGGCCTGGATACATGACTGCAATGGAACATTGTTGATCACAGCTTGATGAAACGCAGTAATCAGATAGCCTGTAGACCGAGGTAGTATTTGCCAGCTTTTGACAGATCAAAGGTATGATCTGCCCGTTATCTCCCCCTTTGGACCCTGACTTTGTGCGGAATAGTGGGCTGATGATCATGACCATGACCATGATCCACCGGAAAAAGATTTTTGGTAGTAGATTGAGTTTTGTATCTTCTCACAGGAACTTATTTCTATGTATAACTGGATCTCTTTAGAAATATTGGTTGCTTATGTATAATTATGGAGTACTTTTGTGTGTGGTTGATGTATTTACATTGTAAAAGTGATTTATTTACATTGATAATATGAATATAAATGATTGACATAATGAATAGGAATGATTAGGGATGGTCAATGGGCGGGTTTGGAGTAGGTCCAACCGGACCGGGACCCAAGCCCTTTTAATTTCTAGAGATTCATATCCAGATCCTGACCTTTAGGTCTGAAATTTTCAGACCCAGATTCAGACCCTTCGAACCTGATGAGGCTAGGGTCCTTAATGGGTCTAAAAAAGGTCCTTGATTTGTCAAATTTGAATCTTTTGTACCTCATTATATTTTTCGTATATTTGTAACAATTATTATCGTATTTTCAAATATGTAATACTAATTTAACATCTAAAAGCCACATAACGTCATCTATATACGATTAAATTCTAGATTATGAGCATATGGAAAGAAAATAAGTATCGGAGTCAAAAATCATATGCAGAATGCAAATAGAATTAGACAATTTAATATTTATAAGGGTTCGAATTCGGGTCTACATGGCAGGTCCTGGGTCCGGATCTCGAACCCGAATCCCTAATTATTTCTTAGATTCAGATCCGATGCGGATCCGTTGAGTCTCAAAAAATATGACCCGAACCCTTAAAAAGTCATTTGCGTTAGTTGTTGGTTCTTAGTAACAATGATGGAGAGGGACGTTAGAGTGTTGTTGAAGTATTTCGTTTGGAGAAAATTTGAGACAACTTTTCAACTAAAGCACGTTTGTTTTGCAAAGAATTTTAATTTGACCCTTCAAAAGTTTGACACATTGTCATTTGTCTTAGAGATAACTAATATTGAACAAAATAAGCTTAATTCCAAAAAAAATTTCCAAATCAAGCTTGGAAAAATTATTTCGTTCTTAAAATAAGCGTCTACAGCCCAATCCTAAAGTATGGTGTTTGTTCGCTATTACTAACACCGAGAAAATATAAAGGTAAAAAAGTCATTTACATTTGTTCGTAGTATTTTATTGTGTGTCAGGATTATTTCGCTATTTCATTCGTGTTATTTCATTCTGTGTCAGGATCTAGTTAAACAATATACTAGACGTCACTGTGCCCCTAGCTGTTTAATGAAGATTGATCTATGTAAAGCTTACGATACGATGAACTGGCTCTTTCTCAAGGAGATGCTAGTGGCTCTGAATTTTCCTCATAAGTTTGTTCGTATTGCTATGTCTTGTATCACCTCTACTAGCTATGTCTTGATGCTTAACGGTTCCCCTACCAATCCTATTGTAGTGAAGCGGGGCTTAAGACAAGGTGATCCTCTCTCTCCCTTGTTGTTTGTCATTGGAATGGATTACTTGTCGAGGAGTTTGAGTATTGTGGATACTTTTGGGTATCACCCTCGGTGTAAGACCATTCAGCTTACTCACTTATGCTTTGTGGACGACCTCATGATATTTGCAAAGGAGATGTATCCTCGGTACGCACTATTTGCGAATGTCTAAAAGGTTTCTCTAGTACCTTTGGGCTTCATGCGAACTCGGGTAAGTCTGCCATGTATTTGGCTGGGGTTGGTAGCTCACTCAAAGAGGAGATTCAACATATTTCTTAGTTTTCCTTGGGATCCTTTCTATTTAAATATTTGGGGGTTTCCTTGTCTTCGAAACGGTTGAGTATTGCGGAGTGTGAAAAACTAGCGGACATGATGACAAAGCGTATTTGTTCTTGGCAAGCTAAGCATCTATCGTATGCCGCTCGCCTGCAACTAATTAACTCCGTCCTTGTTGGCATTTCTTCATATTGGTGTCAAATTTTCATACTCCCCAAGAGGGTTATTCATGTTGTTCATTCTATTTGTCGGTCTTTCCTTTGGTTTGGAGTTCCTCACTCTCAAAAACCTGAAAATGTGAGATGAAGGAGGTGTGCACACCTAAGAAAGTAGGTGGTCTTGATGTGCGCAATATCTATGTTTGGAACCAGGCAGCCGTTGGTAAAATTACTTGGCACATTTATAACCTTCAGGAGTCGTTATGGGTTAAATGGGTCCATGATGTGTATACATAAGGGGGTCGATGGGAAATCTTCAATGCACCTGCTATAGCCAGCCGGACGATTTGAAAATTGTGTGCTGTAACTGCTGCTCTAGATATTGGATTTGCAATACTCACTATTCCATTAAAGAGGTGTATTAAAATAGTCTGGAGACTCAATGTAAGGTTCGATGGAGAAGGCTAGTCTGGAATATGATTTGAATTTCTAAACATAGGTTTACCTGTTGGCTTGTAGCTAGGCAAGGTCTTAAAACCAAGGATAGCAGGGAGTGGTGATTGATGCTTCATGCCCTCTTTGTGGTTTATCTCCAAAGTGCCGAAGTCATTTATTCTTTGAGTGCCCTTTTAGTCGTGGTTGTGTGGAAGCAGTCAAATCGTGGGTTGGTTTCACTCTTAAATCAATCACTCATATGGATTTCCGGAAACGGCGCTTTTCCAAAATCAAGCAACGTGTTTTAGCAGCAATCTATGCATGTACTATTGATTGGATCTGAAAATGTAGGAATGAAGCGGTTTGGTATGCATATGTCCGCTCCCCTGATCGTGTTTTAAAAATGATCCAGTATGATGTGAAGCAGCGATGTTTATGGAATGTTGTTCTGGTTTTGATGATCGAGTTGATACTCTGTTATGTTTATGTTTATGGAATGTTGTTCTGGTTTTGATGATCCTTTTGATACTCTGTTTTGATGGGCTTGGAATGTTGTTCTGGTTTTGATGGGCTGTTTTGATGATCCTTTTGATACTCTGTTATGTTTATGTTTATGGAATGTTGTTCTGGTTTTGCTGGATATTCTTTCTGATTTGGTGCATGATTCATGATAATGATTATGTGTTGGTGGTGTATTATTTAGGAAAATTTGCCAAGAATAATCCCAAGTATTACTCGTTGGCAAAAAATAATCCCAACTATCGATTATTTTTTGATAATCCTAACTATCCATCGAATTTGCTCAAAACAGTCCTACTCCCTCCATGACTGGCCGCAACAGGTATTTTGTGATTATTTTTTTCCTTTCTTTTAAATACAAATTAAGAGTAAATGCTCAATAGTAACCAAAAATCAAATGAGACTAGTATGAAGAATATGAGGAAGTATATATTTTGATGAAAATAAAAAATTAATATATTTTCTTTTAAAAATCAATGTTAAAGAAAAATATATAGAAGTCTTTGACCAGTTGGATTGACTCAAAATCAATCCAATACTAACATGATTCAACCCAAATCAATTATCCAAAATGACCCCCCGTTGAAATTTTGACTATTTAATACAAGAAAGTTTTAGTTAATAACGATTATTTGTGAAATTAATAAATCGCCCAACTATAGTAGAATGTGATAGGGTGAAAATTTTATTATTTTAATTTATCTTTTTAATTTTGTTAATATATTTTTTTTCTCCATTTTATAGTGATTTACAAACAATTTTTTTTGATTTAATACATTTCAACGTTGTCCCTCTCAATACTCATAGGACGGAGTAAAGTACGGAGACACATTTTCTGAATTAACTATAATAATATACGTTTTGCAATTTTCTTCCCACCTAGGTTGAATTTTCACCACATACTGACACAAACTATGCTTTTTCTTTTTAAATACGTCAATCTTGATTATAAAACTAAACCACTCTATGTAATTATTTTGACTCATTTTTAAAAAATTGAAAAATCTTTCAATTATTCAAATAAAAAATAATTAAGCTTTATATTAATCTATTTTAAAATGTGAATTGTAATCATTTAACTACTGAAACAAACTTAAGTTATTTATAATATATTTTATTTTACCATTTATTAGTTTTTATAATTTATTGAAAAGAAATTTTAAGTATTCGTTATACACACACTCCCTCACACACATATATAAATATATTCTTTAAAATACTAATACATAACCTTTTTTATTATCTTTAAATTAAATAATCTTTAAAATAAAATATTATACAAGTATAAAATTAAATTAAAATCTTTATATTTCAATCTCCGTGCATGGCCCGGGATTCTATCTAGTCTTGATTATAAAACTAAAACACTCTTGATTAGTCTTCTTTTACTACTACATTATATACTTCCTCCGTTCTGAAATACGCTACATTTTCGTTATCGATACTATTCATCGTTCAAGCTTATTTTACAACTCGGTTTGGAGCGGGTCTAACAGGGTCTTGGACCCATGACCATCCCTTGTTACAACTCGGATTCAATTTTTTCCCATTTTTAGTTGCCAACCGATTGTATAACATCGGGTTAGGTAATGTCAGTTCGATAAACCTAAAAAAAACTCATTTTCGAGTCGGTTTACTTTCGATTTGGATTCGAATTTTCAGATCGAGTCCCTTTTGAACAACTCTAATAATAATTATACTTCTACTTATCAAAGTATCATTTTGTTCACTAACTTGTTGGTTCGTGAATCGTGATAAAAGGCAAATGTCTTATTAGTAAAAAAATCAGTTCCAAGCACGAGAATTTTGACTGAAAGTGGTCTTACCTAATCATCTAGCATGTCAAGTTTTCAGTTCTAAGCATGAGAATTTTTAACGCCAAATTTGTATGCTATTGGTGTACGTGGTGGTGTTGGTATATGTTTAAGTAATGACAATTATATCTTGGATATTAATATGCATATAAAGTCAAAACTTTTAAGAGATACAAATCCCTGTGCATGGGTATTTACTATTTAGGGATATTATTAAAAAATATTTGTCAAATTTGTAATAAAATTACACTTTTATTTTCGGTTAAAGTATATATAACATATTTTAGGGGCCTTAACCATCAGCTTAAGCTTTTGGTCGAGTTGGTTTCTTGACATGGTGTCAGAAGCCAACATGACAAAAGGTCACGGGTTCGAATCTCAACCACCCAGTGAAATATTTAGCGCCGACGCCAAGTATGAAGAGGGCTTGTGTTGCACCACACTTCTTAGAGCCTCAACCATCAGCTTAAACTTTTGATCTTTCTCATTTGCCTCAACAATGTTGCCCAAAAGACAATGAAAAAATTAAAAAGTATATAAAGTCATTTATTATAAAAATATAAGAAAAATATATAAATAAAATTTGAAAGTAAATAAATATGTAAATGAGAATCAAAGAAAAACTGTGAGACCGTTTAAAATAAAAAATGGACGACGAAATTTATCACATGTAGTGGATAGACTAACATTTTTTGGAATTTTATTTAGACACATTTCGTTTTCTTCTGGGTTATTTTTGAAATCCATGCATTAAATTGATGATGTAAATTTTTGTTGGTCAATGAAAGCTGTTAACGTTTGATTATATTCATTTTGAAAAATATATATGAGTCATCAACTTTTTTGTTTATAGAAATAATAAGGTTTAAGAATTTCCTACATATTTAAAAGAAAATTACTGTTTCAATATTTGGTGAGAAATTAAAAATTGCTCCTTATAACAAGCGTAATAGAAAAAATCATAAACCACCAGATCAACTTATAATCTTCCAATTATTAGTCAAATTTGGGTACTTTAAAATTAAAAACTACAAAAACTGATTTTCTATGGAATGCCCAAAATGATTGGTAAGCGCAGTGGTGGAGCCACGTTGGAGTACATGGGTTATGTGTTCCTAGGCGTTTTTTTAAAATAAATTCAAAAAGGCTATTCTGTTGGTAAGAGTAAAAATATAAAATTAAACTGAAGTCTTTGATGATAAATAGTCCTTTGTTTTAGTAATTTAGTCTTATTTATTTATTTTATCTCATTTTTTTAATTAGGCCAGTTGATTTATTTTGTTTCATTTCCTTTTAGGGTATGTCGTATTTAATATTTTAGCAAGTCAGGGTAAGATAGTTGTTAAATTTACCAATGAAACTTTGCCCAAAATGTCGTCTATTAGTTTTTACCCCCTGAGACTTTAAACCCTAGATCCACTGCTGGATATATGCCTATACCGATTGATTAATACCGATAGTTTTTTAATTATTTTGAATGATCGTAACAAAATAGTAGAAATTTTATTTTAATAGGAAATCAGTAGCTAGAAAACTAATAAAAATTTTCCAGCAACAATTGGTCAAAAATATATGACATATCGGACTATTTGGCAACTAATAGTACAATTGGTATATTTTTTTCAAATAGCATTTTAGATGAAAAATGGTCGCTGATGTTGAAAAATATTTTTCTGAGATTAATTCAGAAATTTTTTTAAAAAAATTAAATTGAGTTTTGAGCATTTACAAATATAAAACTCTCGTTCTATTATTATTTTAAAAATCAAAAACTGAAATATTTAACCAATTAAAGCTTTAAAGAAAAGAAAAAGAAAAGGTAAACCGCAAAACCAACCATGCAGCAATATGAATACTAATGAATTTAGTTAGGAGTATGGGTGGCAAAAGTTGATCCGACCTACTAATTTGACCTGAATCTAACCAAAAATAAGTGGATTTGGGCTGAGATTTTTGACCCAATTAATTAAATGGGTCGACCCGACAAAAAAACTGTATAACCCATTTAATTAAATGTGTTAATTTCGAGTTAAATCAATAAGTATTAAACTTAGTTCATTTAATATTTTCTTATTTTTCATAGTAAATACAAAATAAACAACCAAAAAACATAAAGTTAAAATTAAAGCCTAAAAAATTAGATTAAATCAAAGTTAAAAACCTTAAAATGAAAGCAAAAAAATTATAAACGGCTTAGGTGGGTCGAAATCAGGTCAACCTGATCTGTTGCAGGTCGGGTCAAGGTTATAAATGATTTTTGACCCAATTAACTAAATGGGTTGGGTTTGGGTAAAGGGTTATTTGACCTGTTTATACCCAAACCTGAACCCGACCCAACCGGATCTGTTTGACAGGCCTACTTGGGAGTAGGGGTACACTATGGAAATTTAGTTGTTTTGGTCCAAATTATATATTTTATTTCATTTTTTAAATAATTTATAAAATCTTATCAATATTATTTATTAAATTTAATAAAGTCGTGTATCGCACATTTAATACTTCCTCCGTTCCACAATACTTGCTACATTTCACTTTTTTACGCAATCCAATGCACAATTTTAATTATTAATATCTTAAACTACACTTATCTAAATATTATAAAAATTTAATATTATGAAAGTATGCGATTAGACGATTCAAACAAGATCCCACTTGACTATATTTTTACTTACACATTAGTCGCAATATGTAAAATAAGCTTGAACGATGAATAGTGCACAAAATCGAAATGTAGCGAGTATTTCAGAACAGAGGAAATACTAACTAAAGAAGACTAAGTATCAAATCAAGTATCTTAATAGCACCTCATCATAGGTTGTAGTTTCGATTCTCAACTTGATTTTTTTTAATGGGTTGCATATGCAACCCCATGCTACTAATTAGGCCATCCACTTTTGTTTATTTTTTTGATAAAATCTATTTATAATATTTTTAAAAATATATAAAAAAATCGATCTAATTAGAGACCATCTTTCACAAGAATCCGTGAAAAAAATAATAAAAGAAAGGTAAAATAAAAAGTTGTGATTCATAAGGGAGACAACATGACTCAACATAGAGTCAAAAAGGCAACAAAAATCGAATTTTAAGATGACTTTTACCTTTAACAAATTAAAAATGGACGTTAAAATAACAACAAAAGCTATAATGAAATTCAAGATTGACATTCGGAGATCAATCCACAAAGTATCTTTTGTTTTCATACCATATATTCAATACTTTGAACACTGACTCTAATTATGATTGGTTTGCTTCTTTTTATCCGTGACAATTCGTCACATAATCTCACCGTGACCAACTCGTGGGGACACGGGATACCCGTGGGCTCGGGCCCACAAACCCACGGGTCATATACACTCGGTGAGATTCATTATTTCCCAAAACCATATGGCAATAGGAGGATTAGCTCACCAAGTATATATGCAAGTCCACAACCCACTTTTTTATCGATGTGAGATCTTATCTTACATGTGAAGTATTTCCAACACTTTTTAATTACACATCTTATATATTATATATAAAGTCTAAAAAATTATCCTATTAATTAATTTGATTCCTGATTTGTCAAATTCGTATGTTATTATTTATCTAATTGTTTAAAATAATATATCTAAATAAAATAAAGAATATAAATTAATTAAATTATGTCCAATTCTTAAACCCTCTTTCTTGTGATTATGTTATAATTGATTATATGATTATTGTACTAAGCACTAAACATTTATTGTATTCAAAGTACATATCATTGTTATGTGATTATGTTATAATTGATTACTTTATTTAATATTTGAATAAAATATCGATTTTTAATAAGTAATGTATCAGTACGTTAAGTAATGAAAGCTTTAAGCAATTTTATGTACTTATACTTACATAGATGGATCTATGTGATAACAAAGGGTAGCCTATACTCATACTTTAAGTAATGTACAAATTTTGGTTTATTTGATATGGAATTGTGGATATTATATAATAAGTATTTATTATTATTTTACAGAAATTTGGTCACTTTTTTGGAGTATGATTTGTTTAGAGATGTTAGTATTGATGTAATTGTGCAACGATATCAAAATATGAGAACTCGAAAAGAATAATTGTAGTTTTATATTTTGTTATCTTGTATTTCACTATGTTAAACTTTTAATTTCATTATAATTTGTAACTGTAATTTGGAGTAATGAAATATTTTTGGAATGCTCATTTTATAAACAAAATTGTGGGCGTAATTTATTTCAACACATTGGTGATTTATGAATGGTGCTACCCATACTTTTGATTCCTAGATCTGCCTATGTGTACTCATCATTAAGTATTTAGGGATGAATTTAGTTTGGTCTAAACCATAAATTAAACTAGTCCAAACTACAGTTTTAGTATTTAGTATGGTCTACATTCAAAAGAGATTGGTTTGGTTTTTTCAAAATAAATCAGATTTTGGTTTTGGTCCCAATCATACATTATAATAATTTTAATGTATAGTGATGAAAAAGTCAAGTGAATATGAGAGTGACAAGTGTAATTTTTTTATTGGCCAGTATTTTTGGCAGGAGTATTTATGGCCAGAATTTTTAAATACAACATGATTATTTATGACCAAGGATTTTTAATGTTTTGTATAGTAATTATATGACCATGAATCTTTTCATAAATACGGCAGGAGTAAACTTGACCAGGGATTTTTAATGTTTAGTATAGTAATTATATGACAATATTACAATAATAACAATGAGATAAGGGATTTTGACCAGTAATTTTTTTATTTGTGGCAATAAAAGTATAGTGATTAATTTATTTATGACCAAGGATTTTGACAACTGAGACAAAATTTCTACAAATTTAAAATGGCAGGATTTTAAAATATGTCATCGTACTGAGAATGTATTATATAAAGAGGTGTTTCAAAACTTATAAACTCTTTATTAACAACCTATTTTGTGTTTTTTATATTTAATTCTTTTTTAATTATAATGTATGTATGTAAATAATTTATCACGCACCTTCATTTAATATTTTCGTTCGTATAAAATTTCACTAAAATATCAACGTATTAAAAAATTCGTGCATTGCACGGGATTATATCCTAGTTTTTTTTTAGACCACATAGTTTTTTTTAAAAATAAAATTGTATACCTAGATAATGTAGGTCGCTACCTAGAAGTAGTTATTATTGTTAGAAATATGTACTTGAATGATATTGATGCATTTCACTAATTACAAATTATTATAGTATATTTGATGTGATATATTTGTATTAATAATCATATTAATTTGAAAAAATATCAAAAGAAAAATCATATACCAGACTAACCAGATTGTACAATGGTTTGGCCTGGTCTGATCTAGTGATTTAAACTCTCAGATACAGTCTAGAAATTTTCTAATAATTTTAGTTACAAACCAGATCAAATCGAATCGTGTGCACCCCAAAGTATATTACTACTCCCTGTACCCTTGAGAAAGCAACAAGAATTTTAGTGTAAACATTTACTAGTTAGAGAATATAACAAAAATGTAAGTGAATGGTAAAAATAAATGATAAAAATTAATAGAGTTAAAATGCATTTGTGCATAATATTTAAAAATAGAAGTGATAGCATTGCTAAAAAAACTCATAAAGGTATAAATTGAGTAAAAGAAATCAAAATAGAGCGTAGAGTATTTTCATACTAACAGAGATATTTTAGTTCTGAAAATCGTGAAATTATTATATGATGTTTTATGTATTAATAATAATAATAATAATAATAATAATAATAATAATAATAATATCTTCGCAGTAGTATCATATCATTATATGATACTAACTTTAAGATACTAATTGTGCAAAACATCTCATAATAATTTCAGGGTTTTGAGAGCTAAATTAAATAAGAATTAGATTACACTTAAGCAATGTCGTCATTAGAGGTGTTCAAAACAGACCCGATGACCTGATAGACACCCGACTTTATAATCGAACCCAATTTGACCCGACTTAAAAATGGATCTACAATTATGTAAAAACCAATTATGTAAACACAAATCCCGATTTTGAACCGATCCGAAACACATGACCCGAAATCCACCCAATGACTAGGGTTGTTCAATGGGCCGGGCCCCCATTTTGAGCCCTTATACGGCCCATTTTTAGAAGGGATTTGTAAGGGCCGGGTCAAAAATGGGTCGGGCCGGAAACGGGCTTTACTTTATGTAAAATGAAGCGGGCTATAAAAGGGCTCAATAAGAGCCGAAAACGGGCCTTTGTAAATAACATAATTAATGTATAATTTAAATATTATAAATGACAATGTCAATGAAATTATTAATATTTTATTAATTTTTTTTATTATAAATGATAATTTAATTGTTATAAATTGAAAAATGGGGATTAAAAATATTTTTAGTAGTAAAAATGGGCCGGATTGGGCCGGACCGGGCTTTCAAAGCCCGGCCCATTTAAAGCCCATATTAATTCTAAAGGGCCCTTATCCGGCCCGGCCCATATTTACTTAAGCCCGGCCTGGCCCTTATCCGGCCAATTGAACACCCCTACCAATGACCCTAATAAACACCTTTAGTCGTCATTATCATCATATCCGGTGTATATCCCACTCATAAGAAACTATGATCAGGGTCAAGGAAAGAAAAAACGACGGCCGCTCGATTAATTAAATTAATTAGTAATGAATTGGTTATAGGTAGTTGTTGGGGAATGATATAATTAAAGAAACATCCAAAGACCATAGCGGTACTTTGACTATAATACCTATGGTGACCCAAATAAAAAGTGCTAAGGCGACCTACATAGGAAGGACACTGCCAATTTGCCATAAGCAATAAGATATTAAATGTTGAGAATAATTGTGAGTACTCAATATAAGAGTTACGAAAGGAAAAGGAGATTTATATGGAAATTAGTAAATAAATTCACACTTAAAGATATTGTATGCTAAGTTGAACTTTGATAAATATGCTAGGTTGAATTCGTATAATACGCAGCTATTAATAAATAAATAAATTAATGCCGCTCAAAGTTAAAGTTTTCCCTATTTGAGACGTCAAATGTTTGAATCTCAATCTTTTATAAAAAGTGCAGCTCTTCTATTAATGACTAAAGGTACTCGATGTTGTAATCTACATTACTAGGGCATGGGAGGGAAACTCCTTTTGATCGCGCTCACCTTCATGGGTATGAGTTGTCGCCGTCCTTCCCTCCCCAGACCCTATCCATAATTTTCTGCGGGATACACTGGATAGAATGATGATGATGATTACTAGGGGATGGGACAATTACATTTAGGAACATGTATAGCTTCTTCATGTACATCCAAGTTGGGAGGTTTTATGAGGTAGCTATAATAGGCCCACGATGATTATTGTTGATATGAATTTTTAACATTTTTGGTTTACCTAGAAAAGTCTAGATATATTGAATTGAAAGTCAACCAAGCCTCAACATCAGATGAGAATCTCATCTCTCTTTCCTCAGTATGGTGCTTTGCAAGCCATCTCTTGTGACTAGAAGTTACCGCTGAGGCCAAAGGAAAAATAACAGAACTGTTTCTTGAAACCTTATGTCCAATTTCGTATCTTTCCCACTTAGATGAATCAGAAATATAACAATAATTAGCATTCGCATCGATTCCCAATATATCATGCACAGGTAACGCAAGGGCAACTATTTATTTCTTTGTGTCGTAGAAATTGCTTGCAGTTGTATTCTCTTCAGGAAAAACTTCTTTTACCAACAAACATATCTTGTCGTATAATATGTCAGGCACACAAAGGTTCGTTCTGAGTTTTTTCGGTTAATCTACCATAGACATCTTGGATATGACTCTTGCAACAAGGATACAACGACACACTAGCAGAATTTAGTATCTCAAAACTGAAATTGTCTTGACTGAAGGTTTGGATCTTTGTCTACATGTACCGGCAATTGTTCATCATCTATATAGGTACTTGTTCACTTGATTGTGTAGAGAGAAAACTCTTATTAGTGTATAGAAATAAAATAGCAGCTACGCCGTATACCATATGTGAGTATTGATTTGGAACAATATATGTTTTCTAGTATCGATCAGGTCATTAGAAACTTGTGTTTGCACTACCACAAAACTTGGCCCAACCGCAAAGCTATAATGACAGTTCCATTCATAATATTCCTCAAAAAACTCTTTTCTTTATAAGTGTTCTCTAACTTTATTTGGTTGCTTAGATGATCACTTTTTGCAATTCCTATACGGACATCTTATCTAAATTGTCAAACTAATTCTACAAGCAAAATCCGAAAAATCTTTCAAATTCTCTCATAAATTTAAAACTAATTTGTCAATTCGTAACTTTTTTATACATCAAATTTTTGTCATTACGTAAATCCATTTCAAGATACTATAATAATAATAAAATATGCAATAAATTAAAAAGACATACATTAAAGTGAACTAAACAAACATAAATTACACATAAATGTAATTATATTATTAACAATTATAAAAAAAATCATAAAATGTAAATAAATAACCATAAAAAATAGCCAATAAACAATAACCAACTTGATGTAGTGCCTAATTGTAATAACAATCAAGAAATTTCTTTTATAAAAATACTCCCTCCGTCCCATTAAATTTGCTTTATTTTCCATTTTGGTTTGTCCCAGTTAATTTGCATCATTTCTATTTATTGGTAATGGTTCATTACTTTTTTTTTAACTCATCCATATATTTTAACTTTCTTTTAGTTTCATCCATACAATTTATTCTCTCTCTTCACTTATTACCACTTTCATAAATCTAACTCACTTTCTATTTGATGCAAATCAAAGAGGACAGATGAGTATGTTTTAACGAACGAATTTAACTCTTGCGATGGACTTCTGACGACTACAACTTTCAAAATGATCGTTAAAGAGACACAACAAACTTGTAACGAAAACATCTGTCGCGTATCGAATTTCAAATTTTACAACGGGTTTTGCGACGACATTATTCGTCGCATCAATTTAAAATCGCGACAAACAAAAAATCAGTCGCCAAATCTGTCGCAATAGTAAAAGAAGTTGCGACTATAAAATTTCAAAGCGTGCCCACAACAAAAATCACTTGTCATCGCAATTTCTTCAAAAATTTTAAAAACTCACGGTTATCATTGATCCATCGTGATTTTGTTGTAGCCACTGTTTCCATGTAGTGCTAAAATTACTTAGGTTGGGTTTAGTAAAAGTCTATTTGGGGGTGTTTGGTAAGAGGGAATTTAGAGGAGGAATGGAACTTTATTCTAAAAAATAGTCCAAGTCTATGTTTGTTTGGAGGGAATGGGAATAGGGATTGGGACTAAAAAATAAGAAAGTCCCCATAATAAAAGTCTTGGGGGGAGGTGGTATTTGAAGGTGGGACTTTCATTTTTTTCTCTCTCTTTGTGTTTTTGTATGTAATTGTTGATGGTGATAACAACAAATATTTTTTTTGAAAACATAATAATAAAAATAATAATAATAATAATAATAATAATAATAATAATAATAATAATAATAATAATAATAATAATAATAATGATAATTTAGCCTATTTAAAAATTATGTTCTATTTTAAAGATAAGGTCAAATAAGTAATTTAATCCTAATTTAAAAGTCTCATTCCCACTTAACAAACAAGGGATGAGACATTTTAATCTTCAAAGTCTCATCCCCAAAGTCTCATCTAAAGTCTCATGAAGTCCCATTCCCACATGCCAAACACCTCCTTGTAATTAAGGTAATTCAGTAATACTCCCTCCTATTCATAGAGAATAATACATTTGGATTTTGCACCAAAACCAAGGAGTGGTTGGGGACCACTTAAAAGTAGGTTGAAAAGTCTCTTTTTCCATAAAGCATATTGCTATTTATGTATTATTGTGTTGTTATAGTAAGGGTAAAAAGGTAAAAGAGAATGACAAAAATTAAAATGAGATGTTTTCAGTTAATTGACCAAATAAGAAAATGTCTCATACTCTATGAATAAGAGGGAGTAGTATTTTGGTAAAAATAACATACATACTCAAAATAAAAATTGATCGTTTTTCTCTAGTATTTCCTCTCAAGTGAGTTGATGATCTCCAAACAACAGTGCTAATTAATTCCAATCTACGCAGGCTCTCACTTTTCTGGAGGTAAAATTGACTATTTACCTCTATTATTCCCTCTCAAAAGAGTATAAATATGAATTGTCCATCACATTCTCTCACCCAGACCCTGTTTTCGAACAAAATATTTAATTGTTGATGAGGATGATGACTCAAAATATAAATAGAACATACAAATTGACTTTAATCACTTTTAACTTAATAAAAAATCTCAAAACTCATATGTAGAAAATTCAATCTAAAAACATTATAAATATATAAGTGGACTATTATAAACCAATAACACATCACAATTCTCACCCGTTACCAGCCCACCACTTACTCTATAAAAACGTACATTTTCCTCGTACTTCCAAGTCCTCCAACACAATCCCCCCCATTTTAAAAATGGATATTTTCTTACTCCAAAAAGCCATTTACGCAATTTTATTCACCATTATACTATCCATTACAATCTCAAAACTCAAAGGTAAAAAATTCAAACTCCCACCCGGCCCGTTACCCGTACCCATATTCGGTAACTGGTTACAAGTCGGCGATGACTTAAACCACATAAACTTAACCCAACTAACCAAAAAATTTGGCAACATATTTCACCTTAAAATGGGGCAAAGAGACCTCGTAGTGGTCTCTTCGCCAGAACTTGCTAAAGAAGTTCTTCACACCCAAGGCGTCGCTTTCGGGTCAAGAACCCGAAGCGTCGTCTTAGATATTTTTACTGGTAAAGGTCAAGACGCAGTGTTCACCGTGTACGGTGAACACTGGCGTAAAATGAGACGGATAATGACCGTCCCATTTTTTACTAGTAAAGTTGTACAACAATATAGGTTTGGTTGGGAAGCCGAAGCGGCGGCTTTAATAGATGACGTAAAAAATAATCCGGTAGCGAGTAGTGATGGGATTGTTTTATATAAACGTTTACAATTAATGGTTTATAATAATCTTTATAGACTTATGTTTGATAGAAGATTTGAGAGTGAAAATGATGAATTGTATATTAAAGTAAAGAGTTTGAATAGTGAAAGAGCTAGATTGGGTCAGAGTTTTGAGTTTAATTATGGGGATTTTATACCAATTTTGAGACCTTTTTTAAGGGGTTATTTGAAGTTGTGTAAGGAAGTTAGGGATCGAAGGTTGAAGCTTTTTAAGGATTACTTTGTTGATCAACGCAGGTATGTTTCTTTTGTACGACTTTTGTTGAAGTGTCCCATGTATAGGCCTGTATAATGGGCCGAATAAGGGCCGGATCGGGCTCTAGTATAAACGGGTCGGGTCGGGCCTACAAAAAGATTCGAGCTTTAGACGGGCCGGGCCCATCAAGCCCAACCCGGCCCGGCCCATTTATATTACTTAAGAAAAAAATATAAAATAAAAGGCACAAATTATAATTAATAATAATAATAAGCAAATAAAACAAACCCAAAATGATTCCTACAGTCCCAATCCTCACGGTTTATTTAAAGTGAAAAAACAGAAATAATTTAATAAGCAAATATTTGTACAAGTTTGCTTCCCAAGTCATCATCAAAATAATTCAACAGTTTCAAGTCCAAGTTGTGTTGAGAAGAAGAGTACTATTTGTAAATTTATGACCAATACCATCATCAACATACTGTTTGTAAATTCCTACAGTCCCAATCCTCACGGTTTATTTAAACTTTCAACAATAAACTATACTAATAAAAATAAGAAGGCCCGTTTAGGGCCGTCAAAAAACCCGTTTTGTGCCCGCTCCATATATAGCTAAAGTTGACCCTTCAAAAATCTGGCCCATTAAGGCCCGACCTGTTAAAAGCCCGTATAATAAGGGTCGGGCCCGGAAGCCCAAAAGGCCTCCAGCCCATTGCACACCTCTACCCATGTGTGAGTTGTCCCACGTCGGAGAAAGAGTAGAGTATGCATCATTTTATAAACTCAAGGTGTAACTTCTATTGTCACCAATTGGTTTTAGTAGTGAACCTTATTTGGGTTTATGAATGGACTACTTCTTCCCCTCCTCCTTGTTTGGGTTATTCAGGCTCATTTTCAAAATTCTATCAAATTTATACGATTTTAAATATCTTTATTGTTTTCTCTAAAAAAAATTTTTGTTGTTGGTTCAACATATGCGTGATACAAAATCGATGAGACGGTCTCTATATATACATGTGTTAAATAGGCCAACTAATACAATTATTAACATATAAGTTCATTGTTTGTCTAGCTGAGAGATAGTTTTTTACAAGAGTAACTCTGCATGATATAATCCTGTGAAATTTACCCTAGTTTCCTTTTATTTTGTTTTTTAAATTTATCTCATTTTTATTTTTAGTTATGACGTATATATTTTACTTATTCATATATTTAATTTTGTTTCATTTTATCCATATATCTCTTCTACTTTGTAATAAAAAAATAGGAAAAATTACTTAGAATAATTCAAACTATTCATGATTTTCCTACAATAATCCTAATTATTGATTAACCATGAATAATCCCAACTTTGAGGGGTATTTTCCTAGAGTAAACTTTGGTAACCCGATGACCTGCTATAGTAGGTAATTCACCAAAAAAATAAATTAAATATTAATTTAAAATTAGAAAATATTTTTGAAAATTTACATAAAAAATTCTAAATAATAAAAAAATCATAAATTTTTTATGAACATTTTTTTAACATTTTTTTAAACATTTTTTAAATTTATCTTTTTTTTTAAAAAAATAAAACTTACTATAGCAAATCATCCGGTCACCGAGTTTACTCTAGGAAAATGCCCCTCAAAGTTGGGATTATTCATGGTTAATCAATAGTTGGGATTATTGTAGGAAAATCGTGAATAGTTTGGATTATTCTAGGTAATTTTTCCTAAAAATATCACTTTTTTGATGGGATAAGGGAGTTATGTTATAACTTGACATGTCAATTGTTTTTAAATTGATTTAAATCCCTCAAAAAATTAGTAAATTTTATCTTAAAACTTTTTACCTGGAAATTATAGCTGCTGTGACTCAAAAAATAGAAAAAAGGGTCAAACTTAACAACAAATCAAAGTCATAATTTTAACTGTTTTTCAAAATTTTGTCTATTATTTTAATTCAACGTTATTGGTATTTGTTTCGAACTTAATATATTTTTATTTTTTTATTATATGGTTTTATTTCTTTGTTGAAATCTTAAAAAGAATTTATTATTCTTTTATATAAGAAAATTTGTTCATAGAAAAAAAAGCATTTTTAAATATCTTCTTGAATTAAAATTTGTGGTAAGTTTTTTTAAAAAAAAAACATCAATATCTCTTAAATCGAACCACAACGACCAATGCAAATTTTTAAACAACCCGGCCGAATTGAATATGAGAGTAATTGAATACAGCAAATGGAGGGGAATCTACATGTTATGCCAAAGTTATACTCCCAATTATTTTAGATGTCCTATTTTGATTTTCACGGTTATTAAAGGTGGTGTGAGGTCTATTAAAAATGTGGTAGTTGGGTATTTTAATTAATTAAATTAATTGTAAAAATGGTAGTTGAGTATCGAGAGTAGTAAATGTGGGGGTATTTAGATAGATTAAGATAAACAAAAAAGGAAATAGAACAATTAATATAAATTTGCCAAATAAAAAAATAGGACATTTAAAATAATTCGGAGTATAACAAATGGTCATAACTCATAAGTCAAATGTTTCATTAAATCAAGTAAAACTAACACTTAAAAATATCTAAATATAGTAGAATATTATTATTATATCCTTGATTAGTGAATTAGACATAATCAGATCATTTCTCGTGATGACACGGCACCTAACCAATTACTTTTCTAAATTAATACTCCTTCCGTTTTTTTTTCTTCACATTTATTTTTTATTCAGTTTTCAAAGCAACTTTCGAGCCTATATATCTCTAAATACGCATTATAAAAAATTCTAAAAATTATATGATAAAAAAGTATAAATTATGACGAATCTAAAGAGATCTCACTACAAAACATAACTTGACCTTACAATAAATAACTAAAACACCTACGACACATAACACCTAATTGACAAGGGAACATGTTTAAAGCACCTACTTCACATATTCTGAACCCCTACTTAACATATATACCCACTTAACATATCCTAAAACCCTACCAGTAAAGGCGCAGTTACACTATATTTTCATTTACAATTAGTGATCTAACAAAAGTAAATTATGGAAAGTAAATAATGTCTCTTTTTGCACATTCATCTCAATCACGTACATTATTACAATAATAATAATAATAATAATAATAAAAAAGTGTACTATTAGTTAATTATCATTATCAATATAGGACGCCCACCCTTGCTGAATTCTGACTTTTATACTTCTCACTTTAAGACTTTTATCACAATATGACGGTCAAAAACTACTACTAACACTAGATAAACCACTAAGTAAATAGTGTTTATTATTATAATCTCTCATATTCGTTTTACTTGTCCCATTTGTTTTTTCTACACTGTTCATCAATTGTTCTTATTATATGATTTATTCTTAATCTATAAGTTACAACATAATCATGTGGGATCTTGTTTAATTGATTTTATTGTAAATTTTATTAATATCAACTTTTTATAATTTTTACTCAAACACAATTAGAGATATTTAAAATTGAAAATGTACATTGATAAATGAGTCAAAATCAAATGAAACGAGTAAAGAGAACATAAGAGAGTACAAAAGAATAAAGTATTAAAAATAATACTCCCTCCAACTCATTAATTGTCCACTTTGGGTTGAACACTGATTTTAAGAAAAATGGTAGTTGAAGTATGTTAAGAGATTATAATAATTGTAAAAGTAGTAGTTGAGATATTTGAGTGATTATAATAATTGTAAAGGTCCTAGTTTGTGTATTTTAAATAATATAAGTGTGGGCATTATGGTCTTTACTTGTGTAAACATAGGGTATTTAGGTAAAAAATCTTTGCCAAAAAAAAAGTGGACAAATAAGATGAATTCACCCAAAAAGAAACGTGACAATTAATTTAAGTTGGAGGGAATATAAAAAAGCATACTTTTAAAAATGTGGTTAAGTAATAGAAAAGATATTACAAATTGAGAAATTAATAAACCTGAATGTGTCAACTTATAAGAAAGGACAAAGTACAAGTCTATACTCATTCTTTGCGTGGACTTCTATCAAGACTGATGGCTCTTACTCTTAGCAAATAGCAACTAGTAATACTCCCTTCGCTTGAAGAAATTGCATTAATGATAAATTATACAAAGATTAAAAAATAGTGGGTATAATTAAAAAGTATATAGATTATATTAAAGGAGAGTTGAAATACGAGTAAAACCAAAAAATAATGGTGAGAATATTTTCATAAAAAAGATTTTAGCACACTAATAAAGACAAACTAAATAGAAAATTTGGCAGTTTGTTAGAACGGTGCGGGTCGTCATCATCATCATCCTAACCCAGTATATCCTGCTCATAGAAAACTATGGGCAGGTCTGGGGAGGGAAGGACGGCGGCAACTCATACCCGTAAAGGAGAGCACAGCCAAAAGAAGGAGTCCCCCAGCTCCCAACAAATACAATTCCCACTTGATTATGTTTTACTATATACATAGAGACCTATATATCAAATAAGATCAATTGGTGAACAGTAGTAATTGATACAAGAACTATAGCAACTAATAAAATTCAGAGGAAGTATATATATTTTTTATTTTCTTACATGTGATTATTTATTAGTTTATTTTTGCTAATTGATTGGGAGATGAAAATTTTTTTATTTTTCTGGAGAAAAATTTAATGTGAAAATTGTTAACAAGTGTAGGAAGATAGCTAGTACAAAGGGACCAAATAGCAATGAACTAAAATGCGGCATGGATCACATTTTGGAGGCTAAAGATAAGGGTGAAATCAATGAAAACAATGTGCTCTATATAGTTGAGAATATTAACGTCGCTGGTAAGTGATTTTTAATTATTTTTATCCGAATTCGAGTCTGGATCCATTAATTTTAATGGGTTTGGATCCAACTGGACCCGCTCCTAAGCGACAATGATCATCTCTAATTGATCAATTAACATATTTTTTGATGTAGTTACTCTTGTGACCTGTGAGAACCGTCTCTTGATGAGACAACATCAAAATAAAGAGTTTACATTCTAAGCGATAATACTATTGAGATATAAGGATGCACACAGTCTGGTTTCATCTGATCTATCATTAAAATCAGACCAAACCAAAAATTTCGGTCTGGAAATTTTCCAGACCGGACCGGATTATTTAAATCACCAGATTGAACCATACCTAGCTGTTCTACAACGGTCTGGTCTACGGTTTTTTTTGCACCTCAATTACCAAACATAATAATTTGTAATTTGTTGATTGCATTAACATTATTCACGTATATATTTTTTCATAAAATTAATTATATCTGGAAATATCTAGGTTGCACTTGGAACAAATTTTTTCTAAAAATGGTTATGATTTTTTGTCATAGTACATTTTTACAGTCTGATCTAGTCCGAAAAATCCTGATTATAATCAGATATATTTAGAAACCAACCCCATTAAACCTTTCCCCTTTTATAAGCACATATGATCCCAGCTCTTCCAATCAATTTGCTTTTTATTCCCGGTCTGTCCCCACCAAGAATAAAGCCCGGACCAAACCGTTTAGACTGTAGATCACATCAAATACTGAAATTCCGGTTTTGTATACGGTTTAGACCAAATTTTATTCAGCACTAACTGATTGAGTTGACTTATTACTTAGTAAGGTGAAATTTGATTATGTGCAGCAATTGAGACAACATTGTGGGCATTTGAATGGGCAATTGCAGAATTAGTGAATCACCCAGAAATTCAAACAAAAGTAAGAAAAGAAATAGACAGAGTTTTAGGAAAAGGACACCAAATAACAGAACCAGACACACCTAAATTACCATACCTACAAGCAGTGATCAAGGAAAGTCTAAGACTAAGAATGGCCATTCCTCTCCTCGTCCCGCACATGAACTTACACGATGCTAAACTCGGGGGCTACGACATTCCAGCAGAGAGCAAAATCCTTGTGAACGCGTGGTGGTTAGCAAACAATCCTGAGCATTGGAAGGACCCCCAAGAGTTTAGGCCCGAGAGGTTCTTAGAAGAGGAGTCTAAGGTTGAACCGAGTGGAAACGATTTTCGATACCTTCCTTTTGGTACTGGTCGAAGGAGTTGCCCGGGCATTATTCTTGCCCTTCCTATAATGGCGATTACAATCGGTCGTTTGGTTCAAAACTTCGAGCTCTTACCACCCCCCGGACAGTCTAAGCTTGATACTACTGAGAAGGGTGGACAGTTTAGCTTGACTATACTTGAACACTCTACTATTGTACTCAAGCCCAGGAACTAAACAATTTGGTATTTGTAGTAATAATTTCAAGTACTGTCTAATAATAATAATGTGTGCTAGACTATGTACTTTGACAATTGCCATTATATAATAAAGATCTTTTTGGTTTATCTATGTTGCTCAATTCACATATGTAACTATGTAAGAATGATTTGCACATTTAGTTTGTGCCCATTTTCTACATGTATGTATCTGAAAGAGGAGGCCTTGGACCTCTTAGGTTGAACAATGGAGGAAGAAGAGTAGTGTAAAAGGGTTAGAAAAACAGAGTATAGCAAAAGATGAACAAAACACACAATATATGAGGTATCTTAGGATACCTCCCCCTCAAAAATGGTTTCTTATCATTAGCTTAATCAACATTACAACCAATGACTCAACCCTAATGCTTGAGAACAACCTCTCAAGCTTGTGTTTCCATTCAACAATGGAAGACACCACAAACTAGTACAAGAAGACAAGACTCTCTTGGTTACTCTTAAACCCTAGTCTATCTTAGTGTATTAGTTCTCTCTTAAACCCTAAGAGACTCCTAAGACTTATATATATAGTCCTATGACATATAATAAACCCTTAAGACATGTGGCTAAAAGCCCACTAAAACATAAAGCCAAAACAGAATCTCGCTGATGCCTCGCTGAACCTGGCTCGACCTCACCGCTCGACTGGACTCTACCGCTCGACCTGGTCGAGCTGCATGCTGATACCCACTGGATTGGTTGAGCTTAACAGCTCGACTTGCTGCTACTTTGCTCGAGTGGTCGAGCCCTTTCATCTCAGCTTCAAGGCACCTCTTCCATGGTGTCTTCCTTCACTAAGACACCCAAACCATCATCATCTTCATTGATCATCTTGAGCTGCTGCCCCATGCTTGGGCAATCATCATCTTTATTCAAGCCATGATCAAAGCACTTGATCTTCGTCGTACCCACACCATGGCACCCCAAAGATCCTCCACATATGTGAGAATTGGGTCTTGCTCTAACAATCTCCCCCTCAAGCCCAAATCTCACATCATCAACTTGTGTCACCACTCTTGGTGTCCCAATCAACACATCAACATATGATTTTGGTCTTGGCTCCCCCTCAAGACCAAACCCATCACCAACTCTCTTTGTGCACCACCTATCCTTGTGAGCACCCTCAACAAAAGTCACTCTCCTTAGTGACTTAGGACTTGCACCCCTCTCCACATGATGCAATCCTCCACTCTTTAGCAACACATGACCATTGTTGCCCATCATACCCATCAAGTGCACCAAGCACCCCTTTGTCACCTTCAAGACTCCATCACCTTGAGTCTTAATGGTGTACCCAATCTTCTCTAATCTCCTCATTGAGATTATATTACTCACCATCTTGGGAATGTATCTCACACCCCTAAGCATCCTCACAAGCCCATTGTGCATCCTCAAATGCACCTCTCCAATGGCCTCAATCACAACTTGCTCACCACTAGGCAAGTTTACCCTCTCATGCTCACAAGCCATCATCTTTGTGAACAAGCTCTTGTCTCTACAAATGTGATATGAGTGTACGGAGTCAAACACCCAATCATCTTCATCACCTTTGGCCAATAGCACATGACCACCCTCATCAACCTTAGTCTTCTCCTCAAGACTCTCATCAAGGTTTGGGAGCACCTTCTTCTTCACAACCCCTTTCAACAAAGGTGTTGCCTTTTTCACCTTCTCAAGTGGAAGAACTCTCTTCTTCCCTTTGAGCTTCTCACAATCACCAACCACCATTGTTGGCTTCTCCTTTTCCTTCAAAAGTTTCAAACTTTTAAGGTCTTTCTTCAACCTATTGCAAGTGTATTGAATATGGCCTCTCTTGTGGCAATGGTACCACACCTTATCCCCATAATCAACCCTTGCCTTCTTGACCCCGGTTTTCCCCTTTGATGGATTTCCCTTGATGACCTTCCCATCTCTCATAGATGAAGCATCATCAACCTTTGTATCAACCCCCATGGATGATACTTTCTCAACAAAGCTACTACCTTTAGTAACTCCCTCAAGTTTTTCAACTCTTACTAACAAAGACTCAATCATTAGTCTTTGCTCTACCACCATTGTTAATAAGCTTTCCTTCTCTCTTGAAAACTCCATTAACAACCTCTCCATCTCTTGAAAACCCACTGTTTTTCCCTCACCCAAAGTTTCAACAAACCCTAATGGCTTCAACAAACCATCCAAACACTTCTCTACTTCTACCATCCTTTTTCTACCTATCTCCAAGCCTTCTCCCACTCAATACCCCAAGGAAATAACACCAAGCTCTGATACCATTTGAAAGAGGAGGCCTTGGACCTCTTAGGTTGAACAATGGAGGAAGAAGAGTAGTGTAAAAGGGTTAGAAAAACAGAGTATAGCAAAAGATGAACAAAACACACAATATATGAGGTATCTTAGGATACCTCCCCCTCAAAAATGGTTTCTTATCATTAGCTTAATCAACATTACAACCAATGACTCAACCCTAATGCTTGAGAACAACCTCTCAAGCTTGTGTTTCCATTCAACAATGGAAGACACCACAAACTAGTACAAGAAGACAAGACTCTCTTGGTTACTCTTAAACCCTAGTCTATCTTAGTGTATTAGTTCTCTCTTAAACCCTAAGAGACTCCTAAGACTTATATATATAGTCCTATGACATATAATAAACCCTTAAGACATGTGGCTAAAAGCCCACTAAAACATAAAGCCAAAACAGAATCTCGCTGATGCCTCGCTGAACCTGACTCGACCTCACCGCTCGACTGGACTCTACCGCTCGACCTGGTCGAGCTGCATGCTGATACCCACTGGATTGGTCGAGCTTAACAGCTCGACTTGCTGCTACTTTGCTCGAGTGGTCGAGCCCTTTCATCTCAGCTTCAAGGCACCTCTTCCATGGTGTCTTCCTTCACTAAGACACCCAAACCATCATCATCTTCATTGATCATCTTGAGCTGCTGCCCCATGCTTGGGCAATCATCATCTTTATTCAAGCCATGATCAAAGCACTTGATCTTCGTCGTACCCACACCATGGCACCCCAAAGATCCTCCACATATGTGAGAATTGGGTCTTGCTCTAACAGTATCTGATGGACTTCATCAGATACATTCATGGATGACAAGGTTCTTACTGCCACACTTTCTATGATTCCATCGATCATATGTTATTATAAGATGCTATTGCACATATTCCAGACAATTGTTGAATTGCCATAATTCTTTTACATGTACTTATATGTAGTTAGGGGTGTGCAAAATGAGACTTGACCGGCGGTCCGGACCGAAATGGGGTGAGACTGGACCGGTTGCATTCGGTTCGGTCTCTGGGTCTTACATATTCGCCATCCAGGTTTCCGGTCCTGTCTAAACCCGGAAAAATCCGGGTCGGACCATATGAGACCGGATGTACATAAAAGTGATTTTTAAGGAGAATAATATTCACAATTATTATGTATATACTTATTTAAAGTGTTTTAAATATTTTATTTTTAAAGAAGTTTGCTAAGCTTTGCTATTTTGATGGAGGCTTTGTGTCCTTACCAAATGATGAGAAGGTGGAGGTAGAAGGCATGGGAGAAGTGGAGATTGTGACACATGATGGTGTCAAGAGGAGATTAGGTGATGTGAGGTATATTCCTAGGCTTGAGAGGAATCTCATATCACTTGGTAGGTTGGAATCCAAAGAGTGCACTTTCAAGGCTAGTGGAGGCTTGGTGAAAGTCATCAAAGGAAGCAAGGTTCTCATGATGGGAAGAAGAAATAGGAACAACTTGTATGTGCTTCCAGTTGGTGGTGGTGGGCTAGACCACAAGAGTGTTTACAAGTCATCTATAGAGGGGTCACTTGATGGTAAGAGATTTGGGCTTGAGGGGGAGATTGTTGAGTCAAGCCCTAAATCTCTTGATGATGGAGGTGATTTTGATCACCTAGTTGGGTACACTCTAGCTTGCACGTTTGAGGACGAGGTTGCAAGTGAAAGGAGGTACGAGGGCTTGCGTTTCGGGTCAATTCATGAGGTAATTGATGATGATGGAGTATTGAGGTGCTTTGATGAGTCCAAGATTCAAAGAGGAAAATGGGTGCAAGGTGCTCGTATGGGTCCAGCAGTGGGTAACATAGGCAGCAGCTGGTCGAGCGTGTAAGTTCGAGTAATCCAGTGGCTGAAATGGGCTCGCTCGACCGGGTCGAGCGGCCAGTGATCCTGCATTCTGACGCTGATTTGTACTGTATGCGGTTTACTCGTTTCTTGTTTGTTTTGCTTGGGCTCCAAGCACACTTGTACTATAGGATTCTAGAGTGTTCTAAGGGCCTATATAAGGGTCTCCAATCACTCTTGAATCATTTAGGGAAGTCATACATAAGTTAGAATACTAGGTTGAGAGTATTTTCTCTTATTTATGCATTTTGTGGGAGTTTGAAGGTGGGCTTCAAACTTAGGCTTTAGAAGTGAGTTCTATTGCTTTTGGGTTGTATCATTAAGTGTAATTGGTTTATATTAATGATATATTACTTGGTTTGAAGGGGAGGTATCCTAAGATACCTCATAATCTTTGTGTTGTGTGCCTTTCCATTGTTGCTCTCTTTTGGGTGTTCTTTCTTTGCCTTTCTTTCACTCTTGTTTCATCCTCAAACACATAACCCATTCACAACACAGGCCCTTTGAACATAGAAGCTGTTGAAACTATTGCTTGTTTAGCTTCAAAGGAGTTGCAAACTTCCAATTTGAAGCCTAATTCCATGCAGAAGGAGGTGTAATAAATAATAATGTAGAATTACAGCTTATGATGTCTTCCGTGCGCATGGAATAACTTGGTAGTGATTCTTCTGGTCGGTTGTATTGGGCCTCAACCCAATCTGGTGCACATACTTGGGTAACACAAATTCTTACTTGAAACCGTCTTTTGTAAAGATGGCTCTCAAAAGCCCAGTCTAATTCTAAATATATATTGTTACAACTCTTATAAATATAGATGTGGGCTGAACTTTTGAAAGTCGTCTATACAAAAGACGGTCTCTAAAAAAAGCACATGCTCGGGTAATTGTTGATGGTACTATGGCGTTGCAAACTAGATCACAACATGCTGGATATGGAAGCATGGTGAGTGCTGGTATAAATGATAGTCATTTGGCTTGGAGGGTTGAAGTGCAGGTTGTTCATTTGTTAATGGGACTAATTCATCTCATCCAACTTGCTCTCAATGGGTTTATTATCAGTAAAACTAAACATAAAGGTGTTGGATAATTTAGAGTATAAAAGGTGTAAAAGTCTTTATTATAAGGTCTAATTATACTAAAGTATAAAATTTTATGAAAATTATTGGCAAGTACTATGAAAATAGGAAATTTTATAATTTAGGACAAGAGGATAAAAATCCGTGTACAAAAAGAATAGGAAAACACAAACTGTTGTGAGAGATGGTCTTTCCTATAGACGCATTAGATATATTAGCCCAATTAATACAAATTAAAGAGAAAATAAGAATGTGAGCTTCTTATTTTGAGGTCGTCTCTTTGAGAGACGGTCTCTCACAAGAATAGCTGATAAGTATATAAGGCTAAATTCGAAAAAGGAAAAGTTTGGGTCATAAGTTAAGCCCAAAACAGCTTCTGTTTTGAAGCTGGAACTTGCATGGGCCGTGCACATGCATGCTGCAAGCTATAAGCCCAATTTGTGGCTGATTTTATTTAGTTTCCAGATTTAGCTATTTTCTTGGGCATTAATATTAAACGGTTATTTTAAAAATTATGATCTAATATTAATTTTTTATTTTAATTTGCTAAAAATAGAAAATAAGGAAATCATGGAATAGTGGTTAAGTTAATTCTACCATTATATATATACACCAAATATATTTTACGGGAGATGTGATATATTTTACAAGTGCAATTTTCTTAATTTCTTTAAGTAATTGCTATATTTTTCCCTCTAATCTTCCCAAGTTAATTCTCTACAAGTTATTAAGTGTGGAGGAAATTGATCACTCCTTGTCATTCTATTTCTAAGATTGCTCAATATAATCTCTAATACTTCACAAAGATTAATTATATAGTGCTTATAATTAATTGCAAACCATTGTATCTCAAAATGTATTCCAAGTTTAAGCCTAAGCACCAAGTAGGCGGAATAACGCTTTCAGGAAAACTAGATAGTGCCTCGGCTTGGTATCAAGTTTCCATAGACATTATTGTCTTAAAGTATCTTCAGGTCAAGCAGGGACTGCAGGGTCGGCCCGGGCCCTTTTCCTTTACAACTTATAACATATATAGACCTTCTATAACTATTAATTTTGCTTTTTTGACATGGGGCCCTGGGCGACGGCCCCTCTTGCCCGCCCTTAGGGCCGGCTCTGGGGTCAAGGTTATTATTAATTAAATTCGTTGTAATTTCAATTTCTAAAAATTTGTATTAGGTTGCAAAGACTTGTAATCTCATAGTGGTGCTTGTAATCTCTTCAAGTTTTATCCATATAAAACTTATAACAAATGGATTCTTTGAACCAAAAATAGGGATTATTTGTGAATGAAAATTTTAGAGTTTTCAATTAGTTTTGAATGAAAAAAATGTGTTTTTGGTTATAAATTAATTTTTAGCTTTTTTGGGGATTTATTGAGATTAGTTGTTTTGGTATCTTGATTTGTTTTTTATTTTTAGATTGAATTGGTTAATGTTTTGGCAAGTTAAATTCTTTTATATATGTTTGCCTTATAGAGCTTTGTTTAATAATGTTTTAAATGTGGCCTTTTTTTGAATGGAAAATCATTTTTTTTTATATATTCTTTGATTTTTGAATAAAAAAATAGGGATTATTTTTTGAATGAAAATTTAAGGTTTTCATTTTGTTTTAAATGAAAAAAATGTGTTTTTGGGTATGAATTAAATTGTAGCTTTTTTGGGTTTGAAAAGAGATTAGATGTTTTTCGTATTCTTGATTGCTATCATATTCTACACAGTAGTTAAAGGAGTCGTCTTTTGCTCGGTTTATGATTAGTGATAAGTTGTGAGGTTATTATTTTAGTTTACGGAATGCATTGCAAGTGTTCGATAATGCATTAATGAGTGAGCTATTGGTTGTCTTAAACAGCAAGAACATAATTATATTTTCTCCATATTAACACTTTCTAATTTTCATGTCATTGAACATAATTATATTTTTTGGGCTTTTGTAGGCCTTGCCCTTAAAATGAAAGAATGACACTATCTTATTGACCAAAATTCATTTTTTTGTATATGTCATTAATGAATCCTTGCGTTTGTTGTGGGTAAAAAAATGTTAATTATGAGCTTACAAAGTTGATGATGAGGATGAGAAAGAAGAAGACAACGAAGAAGCTGATTCTGCCTTTAGCCGTGCTTCTTTCACTTTAATCAAAATACGTAAAATATTATTATAAAACTCAATTGTATAACTTGGGGAACCGTGTGCGAAGCACACGGCCCCACAACTAATAAACATATAGAATGTAAGGCCAATTAAGGAGATCTTAAATAAATATATATATGATAGTTTAGATCTACAACTTTTACTTTTGACATTATTCAGATAATTTTCATTATCTCATTTATCACAATTAAGTTAAGACCATTCTTATAAATCCTTTATAATGCTTAATTTGTTTCCATATAGTTTGTAATTGCATGCTTATTCTTAATTAACTAGTGTAAAACCCCGTACAATGTACGTTTTTTTTAACATCAACACATAAATATATGATATTAAAAAAATAGCTAGAAATAGTATGCAGTAGAAACACTCAACTTTGACAGTTGTATGTATAAATTAAATTAACTTCATAATTTTGAAAATTGTCAACAATATATTAAGCAATATATTATTTTCTTTTTTTAGATTGATGTGTTTTAATTTACTCAAATTAATGTTAAATAAATACGGGTTATAGATACTTTAATAGTAGATATATTGCTCAAGACTAATTGCCATGTGCCCATGTCATTAGTTTTTAGCCAATAACTGAATTTTATTTGACAAGTTCTCTTGAATTGTGACACTTGAAATTTTCCAAACTTTTTATTATATTGTATCATGATTAAGCATGTATTACTTCCTATTTCTTTGACTTAAATTTGCTAATTCTTTATTTGGACAGTATTTTAACAAACTTTATTTTTTGATCTTATAAATTGTTCTTTGTTTTATTTCATCTTCATTATTTTTTTTCTTTTATATTATTTTTTCACTATTCTCTAAACTAAAACTCTAATAATCAACATAAGAGATAATAATGTAACTAATTCAAATGGAAATAAAATTTAAATATGAGATTACAATTTGGAAAAGTATTAAATCTACCTTTAAAAAAAAGTATCAAATCTATTTAATGGATTAATAATCTTCATTACTAATGCTTGAGCAACTAATTACTTGCTGCTTTTTAATTTTGATCAATAATTGAAGCATGGAATAATTAGAAAATTATATTAATAATTAAGGTAATTAAACCTTTTGTAATATTACAACGTTAAACTTTGATTCGTTGGGAGATATTAATTCCCAACATGGGATTAACATGACCAATCAAAATAAATTGCTTAATTCAACAATTAACAACAAATCCTCATCAATGAGGTTATAATGAAGTAATTAAGGCATTAATTAACTCAAATAAAGAATGTAATAAAGTAAAATTGTTTTCCTTCATTAATATTGCAACAAACCGTCATCAACAGTTTGAGCATTCGCACGTTGCCTTTAGGTCGTCGCAATTTTTCTTTAGTGATGTTAATTAGTAGCTGACCTTCTTGCATGTTCCAACTCTATTCTTTCCTTCAGTAATAACTCCAATCAAACCCATTTTACGCATAGCTGGACCAATTTTAGCTAAGAATACTTTCTCATCATTAGCAGCCCTAACAACAATGGGCCTTGTCTCTGGATGATAAGCAAGTTCTTGATCAACTTGGAGAAGACCTTCACCTTCCAAAATACTTTTGAAGAAACCATTGTCCATTTTGAATTCGCTACCCTTGGTTTGATCAAGAAAGTCTTGGTTGTTAGAGTTAGCACCACGAGGACATTTCTTCTGAAGAGAAGAAAGCAAGGAAGGAGCCATGGTTGGGTCTGGCTTTCCAGTGTTTTGAAAGTTGTATAGACGGTCTTCAAATTTATCACAGTGTGCAGTTCCAACAGTGTGACAACCTTTAACATTTATGTATCGAGAGTTAGTGTTTTGAAATATAATCTTAATAAAGAAAGTATGTATTCATATAACTAAAGCCTTTAAGTTTGCGAATTAAGTCTTCAACTTACAAAAATACTGTCTTAAACAAATTACAGCCTTACAGGATTTTTGTGAATTATTTTTAAAATACTCTTTGACCTACTCAAAATGCCAATGGGACTAAGAAACCAATTAGTAGTATTTTGGGAAAAATTCATCGGAATTCAGTGACTTGGCCATGATAGTGTTCACTTTTTGGTAATTTGAAGGCTATTCACAAAGAAGAAAATACTTTGATGCTTAATTCGCAAACTTGAAAGCTATAATTTACAAATTATTATTAGTTTTTACGAAATACTTTACCTAAAAGATAAACGAAATCAGAAGTGTCTAGTCCATAACTAGCGAACAATTTGATAGCATCACTAACTGGGATTCTTGGACTTGGGAGGCCTTGTACAGCATTAATTGCTAATGAAACGTTTCCATCTTTTCTTCCAGTTTCTACATTGTACCAGTATGCTCCACCCTACAAAGTTGAAAATTAATATAAAAGAAATGATAATAAGAAGGATTTGAATTCTTTTACTTATCATGTAGACTTACCAAGAATGTAGCTGCTCTGGCGGCTAAGACGATAATGTCTGCACAGGAGACAACTCCTGGGCAATATTGATCAAGATAAACTTTGATCTCTTCAATGATATCATAGCCAGCAACACTAAGATTTGGAGGTGCTGTTTTCTCAGTGCCTTCACCCTCAATTAAAATTGATGCATCACACCCCTAATAAAGATATAACAAAGGTGTTAAATTGTATCATTATCTGTCAAAGAACCAATGCAAACAAAAACTTAAGTTTATAGTTGAGGCCCCAAGATACGTTATATACTTTAAAACATCCCTCCCACGAGAACCATTTGTGCTAGAAGTGTAGATGCAACATCCTCAGGCCTAGTGCTTAATATTTCGAGTTAAATGAGGGGTGGTGAGATTCGTACTTATGACCTAATGTCACACTAGAGCTTGTGATATATTGTCAAGGAACAAACTCAACCAAAAGTTTAAGCTTATGGTTGAGGCTCTAGGATATGTTATATACTCTAACATGCCTCCTTACACAATAAACCATTGGACTAGAAGTGTGAATGCAATGCAACACAAGTCCCCCTCAAACTTGGCGCTAAACATTCCACGTTAAATAATGTTTGATACAATGTCAAAGAATCAACTCAATTCAAAGCTTAAATTTATAGTTGACCCCCAAAATATGTTATATACTATAACATTATTTCATCTTACATCACAATTTATAATGACTAGTTGAACACCAATGAAGCATAAAAACTTACATTGACAAAGCAGTCATGGAAATTCAAACGAACAAGATCAGCAACAGTGTCGGGATCTTCAAGGTAATACTTCTTGACGACATGAAAAGTAATGGCCTCAACATCATACTTGCCACACTTTCCTTCATAGTAACCCACCTTAAAATTGGCACTACATTGGGCATAGCATTCCCCAACAAGAGTCATCAATAGGAGCCCAAGGGCTAATGCAACTTTAGATGAGCTTCCCCTTGCCATTTTCTCCTTAGCTTTTGGGTTGTTAGCTACTAGAATTTGTATTGTATTTTAGTTTTGTGAAGAAAGAATGGAAATCTTGGGGCATTTATAGTTGGATTGATAGCCTAAATTAAGCTTGAATTAAAATAGACTTTGGTTTGATGTAACTTGTTAATTGGAGCTCACGTTGAGAACTCAAGAGTGGAATAGATGTGCCCCTTGTCAACGTGCTCTTAGCTAACTCAACTTGCATAGGTTTATTTTTGTTTAATTATTTGACCCATAAATTTAAATGAGTTTAATTTTGGAAATTTGTTTTGTGCTCTCAAAATAATTATAAAATTAATTTTAGGGCCCGATTACTTTTGATTATATTGTATAATAATAATTATTATGTTATTTTTAGAGCATTATCTATTACGGAAGTAAATAATTACAATACAAATTACAATCGGGAATTTGTATAAACCCCTTTGTTGATGACAAAAAGAAATTACAATAAAGATTACAATGCTAAGTATAACGAAGATAGGTTTGTAACGACAACCGTTACCCGGAAACTTGATACAAGTTGTAGGCGTGTGCTCACTTTCCTTTTGTGATATTTCCCCCACAAAGGTACTTGAGTTTAAGAGTGGAAATTTACAACGAGATACAAACAACTACAATATACCCTTACGGCCCGTTTGGTAGATGGTAATAAATCGTGGCAATGGGAATGAAAGACTAATGTAATTTTAGTTAAAAAATCTTTTGGTTATATATCTTGATGGTCATGCTTGACAACCTTCAATCATCTCATTTTGTTCATAAAATTCATTCCAATGCATTACCAATGAGAGAGGTGGTATTAGGAGGTAATGGAAATTTGTGAACAAAAAAAATTTTTTGTGATCAAAGTTTCATTACCATGGGAATGACATGAAAGTTTTGATGAAAATTTACACTATAAATCATTCCCATTACCACCATTTAGTACCACTAACCAAACGGGCCGTTAGTACTTAGGGTATATTACTTAACAACAAAGTGTTTAGGCTTATGAGAAACGGAAAGCAAAACCAAAAGTTAATTACTCTCTTAGATTAGCAAAGACAAATGAGAGAAAGCAAGTATAATTCAGAGAATTGGGGTACCAAACTCAATGCCCAAAGGTCTTTATTTATACTACAAGTATAGAAGAGGAGCCTTTGGCTCATTATCACAATAAAGACCATATTGATGATCAAGACATCAATACCATTATTCTAGAGCATAATGGTCCTTAATACTCCCCCATAAATCCGAGATTAAGAGCATTAAGAAAGAATCCAAGACATTTACTACAAAGAAAACGGGAAGAAAAGCAACGGTCACTTTCCAGCCTTGACCGCCGAGTCGGCGGTCACTCCAACACAAGGATCGCCGACTCGGCGATGCCTTCTGACAAAATCATTGATTTTCCAGAAGCTAAAGCCGAGTCGGCTTTAGCTCCATCTAGGGGAAAGCCGAGTCGGCTGTTATGCCCTGACTTGGTTTTTCCCCTTTGCTCATTTTTCTTATATATTAAGTCCTTATGGACTTAGTATATTGATACGTATTTCCCACTACTTTAGTAGCTTTAGTGATTTATTACAGACTTCGTAATTGATACATATTGTCCCACTACTTTAGTAGTACTTAGTGATTATATACAGGATTATTAGACACTAAATGTTCAACATTATCTAGATCATATTTATGTGAAGAATAAAAAATGAAGCACTTTATAATTTATTCTGTATTTTGAGATTGTTATTAAGGAATTTTGCATAAATATTTAATAGTAGAGATGTTTAAAACATAATACTTCACCTTATATTGAATTCGATTTAACGGTTTGATCACTTTAAAATAGATTTACAATTATATAAAAACTAACATGGACACAAGACTCGATTTTGAATTGACCTAAAACACACAAACTGTACCGGATGACTCAAATGATCACCTCTATTTTGAAATTGGTAAATTGGGAGAATAAGATAAATGGTTTACGTCGTTGTACATGAGGTAGTTGATAATAATCTGTCGTAGTATTTGTTAGTTGTGGGTATATTTGTAGCGGTAAAATTGTAACTGTTAGATAATTAACTGTGAAATTACCTATACAAATTATTATTCAGCAAGATAGTTGTGGAGTACATAAGAAAATATTTTAAAATGTAATTTCAATTCTAAAGTGTAATAATGCTACAAATTATTACAATTAAAAGTAAATATCATGACCGCAAAATGCTACCTTAACTGTTACTTTACTAAACAATATATTTTCTTCTTAAGAAATAATTTAGCTACATCAATCAAACCATTAACGGTCCGTTTGATTAATGGTATAAATGGTGGTAATAGGAATATTCATAATGTAAAATTCCATCAAAAGTTTTATATCATCCCCATGGTAATGAAACATTGATCACAAAATTTTTTTTTTTATTTATAAATTTTCATTACCACCTATTCCTAATACCACATCTCTCAATAGTAATGCATTGGAATAAATTTTATGAAGAAAATGAGATCATTGAAGTTGGACAAGCATGATTATTAAGGTATACAAGAGATTTTACAACCAAAATTACATTAATTTTTCAATCTCATTACCACCGTTTATTACCACCTACCAAACGGGTCGTAATACCTACAAAAAAGCTACACTGAATACACTAACGGTCCGTTTGGTTAATGGTACTAAATGGCGGCAATGGGAATGATATTTAGTGTAAAATTTCATCAAAAGTTTCATATCATTCCCATGGTAATGAAACGTTGATCACAAAAAAAAATTGTTTACAAAATTTCATTACCACCTAATAACTCGTCTCCCAATGGTAATGCATTGAAATGAATTTTATAAAGAAAAATGAAATGATTGAAGTCGGATAAGCATGATCATCAAGGTAACCAAGAGATTTTTCAACCAAAATTACACTCTATTTTCATTCTCATTACTACCGTTTATTTCTACCTACCAAACGGACCCTTAGAATATTTGTTACTTGTATTTATTTAAAAGATGAATAAGTGCATATTTTATACACAAATTAAAATTCTTTTCATAAGCACTCATATGAGTCACATGTAACATTATGGTGATTAATATGTGTTTTGAATCTCCAATTAAATCCCACAATTAATTCCTTAGATAAAACTACAATCATAAATCTAATTAGTAGTAATATGTGTGATCTTATCAAATCAGTAGTTATATGTGTGATCTCATAAGACTCTATTATAATTAGTAGTAAATTAATCTTAATAGCATACAGATTAATATTGCTTTCTACTAAAACGCTATGATCAAATTTTGAAAAGAATAACAGTAAGTCTTGTATCAGATTATCTCATGCTAATACTTTCTCATACAAATAGCCTATTTATATAATTGATTATTTAAGATTGTAAGTCATCAATATATAACAATATAAAAAGTAATTATTTTAAAATTGTAAGTAATCCTAAGATATCGTCTTTCTGAAAGACGTCTTTTAGGCCCAACCCATTAAAGCTTAATATCTACTTTTACTTTATATTTTCCTTTATGGGCCAGTTCATTTAGAGATAATCTCTCAAAAACACAGCCTGTCACAAGAATTTGTGAAATATATATGAAACCAAAAGCTACAAATTAAAAGACAAAATAGAAGTTCACTATAAATACATGAGAGGTGACCAATTTGGTGGTTGATTTTTATTACACAAATTGTTGTGAGAGACGGTATTATCGAGAGACGCATTAAATATATGGGCTAAATTATTCAATTAATACAAATGAAAGAGAAAAAAATGTGGACTTCTTGTTTTGACATCGTCTCTTTAAGAAACGGTCTGTCACAAATTAGAATGTTTTGCCTATCATAAATATATTAATTCAGAAACAATTGTGACAAGTGTCACTATTTTAAAACAACTATGCCAAATGTCACTCTAATAGTGTTCATTGTTGTTTTGGAACTCATCTCTTCATCTTCCCTAATGCAATCTAAATTGTAAATGAAGAGTTTTATTTAAAGTGGTTTTATTGACATAGACTCTACAAATTCATATTCATACTAATATTAATATTGTTGTTTTTAGCTTTGTAAGAATTATCATGCTTTATCATGCAATGGTGAAAGATTTCATATTAGTATTTTGTTGAATTTTGTAAAAGGTCCTACATGTTATTAGCCAAAACAATTTATAAAACTAAAAGTAAACCTACAACGTGCATTGCACGGGTATAATCCTAGTATAGTGTTAATAAAGAAAAAAAATTCTTACTTTGGTGTTCTTTAAAAAAAAATTTTCAAAGTAGTGTTCATGTATAAGAGGTTTGACACTAAGTTATTTTATTTTTGGTTTGGAATTTCCAAATCTCAATGCTAGCTAAAACAATTATTGGATTTTTTTTAAGGGTTTGAAGAATTTTTGGTAGTATATTTAATTTGCGATGAAAAAAGTAAAATCAATTCTCTTGATATTCTATAGCTAGCCACTAATACAGTAATACTTGATGCATTTGAGGCTTGGATCGATTTGAGTAAACTAATGATAAAAACTAAAGAAGAATAGCTATAATGAACAATATTAATGTTTAACGTTGATTTATTTTTAAATAAATTTGTAAATAACAATTTTAACGATGTCTCGTCAATTCAATTTAATTCTTAGTATTGATTAACTCAAATTTATCTTAACATTTGGGATACCTTCTTATAATGACCCGATTGTTTTTTGCATCTTTTCAAAATGCACTCGATTATTATAGCAGAAAAATAATTCGAATTATTTATATTAGGAAACTGCTTAACGTCGTCCTAAATATATATTTTAGTTTTTACCCATGCAATTCTAACTATTTTTGTAAATTCCCCTAACCCATTTAATTAATTAATTGATAGGAGTATTTTTAGACATATATAAAGGAGAAAGCTAACTTTTAATTTTTTGTTGTGATTGTGTATATATTATTAAATATTGTATCATAATTAATTTTATGTATCACATGTTATATGATGTTTATATAAATTATTTTGTCAGTTTTATTTTTAGGTTTGAAGTTTCTAAATCAAATTCAGATAAATTGGTTAAAGTCCTTTCACTATAAAAACTATTTTAAAAAATAATTTTACACCTACTACTCTTTTGATTAACAATAAGTTTTGAAGACTTCAATATAGGTTAGTAACATAAATTATGTATTAGTTGGATTAATAATAAAAATCTTGTGAAGGCATTGATAATAAATGATCAAGCACGATTGATAGTGAACCATTGTCTTGTGATCACAAGAGAGCCATTGTATAGTGTGATCGAAATTTGATTTATCTTGTAATATTTGCGTTCATAGTGAAATTATTCAATCTCGGTGCCAGTGGACGTAGCTGTTACATTGATAGTGAACCACGTTAAATCTCTTATGTCATTTTCTTATTGTCTTGTTTGAATTTCTTCATTGTTTTATTATTGTTTATTGATCTTGCTTCTGCTGTCACACAACAGGCAACACATCCCCATAATTACAACTTTACAGTTTTCGAGCAAGCAAATTTTATAATTAATTTCTTGTAGTAAGAAAATTTTATTATTTTAGATTGACAATATTAATAATCTGAAGTTTCTAAAGAAATAATCATATCAATATTTTACTACGTAAATGATCAATTTTAATATTCTCAAGTTCTCTGTGTCCATAAATTTGCCTATACATTTATATTTTCAATCATATCTTTTATTTTGTACTTTTTTTAAAAATATCTTTATTAGATTTTTTTAATTCTATTCTACATATTTTCTTGTTGAGTGGCCAAGTGCATTTGTGCATTTGTGCATTTGTTAATCATATTCATATTCTTAAAATATCTTTCTACATATTTTTATAATATTTTTAATCATATTCATACAATTTAATTGAATTCGATAACCACTTTTCTTAATATTTGTGCATTTGTTGAGTGTTGGATGTTCAAGGGATAGAAAGAGAAGTAAATAAAGATAAAAATTAATTGTGCACAAAAATAAGAAGAAAAATTAAAATATAAAAATAAAAATAATTCAAAATAAGTAAAACAAACAAAAGTTACAATTAATAGAAATGATAAATAAGTGGGACTACTACAAATCACCTACCCTTTATGTTATTTTGATATACAAGAACTATTTATGAGAAATAAAAAGGAAAACTTATTCCTAGTTCACCAACCCGCCCACCTACCCCCATTCCTTCCCATGTTCGTTACACAACCACGTCAATATGTTCTTTGTCTGTCTCAATTTGCAACTCTTTCTATTTTAGTTTATTACAGTTTAATTCTTTTTATTTTAGTTTATTCCACTTATTTTGCATATTAATTTTTTTGATAATAACTTTATTTTATTTTTTTAAATCTCATACACAAACTTATTTTCTCTCTTTATCCTACAAATTTATTTTTATCATCTATTTATTTTTTGTGTTATTGTTCAACTTAATTTCAATTTTCACTAGATTCCATCTAAAATAATTTGGATGCGTTCTCATAGGAAAATAATTCCTCCGTTTCAAATTACTTACAAAATTTGTTTTTTCACGCATAATCTTTGCATCAAAACAAATCAAACAAGATCTCACCTGACTATATTACTTTATAATTTATAAATTAATCACAAATTAAAGGAAATAATTGAATAGTACACTTACTCAATTTTATTACCTACAGTAACTCCGTTAATGTTAACGCTGTTAACTTTGTAAAGTCAATTCAGAACAAAACTCAATCACAATTCTGAGTGTCTCGTATCACCCATTAATCCACCAACCCACCCCCACTTTTCCTCACCTAACTTTTGTTCTTTGACTCTCCAACGCATTTCTGCATTTCCTAACATTTATCGAATTATTTCAAACAAAAATATAGGCATATGTGACATTGTAAAAAGTAAAGGTAAAGAACCTTCTCGGTATTCCGCATAAAGTAAGGTTTGAGTGGGAGGTTTTTTTTTCTTAAAAGATGCGGATATATCATACCCGTACCTCCAATGAGGGAGTAAAGAGAGTTGCTTGCAGTCAAGAAACCCCCAATTGATACTTGCGTTTAGTAAGAGTCGAACCCCAAAGCTTTAATTTTACTTGCAGATGATCTATCCATTAAGCCACAAACGCTTTTGGTGCATATGTGACATTGTAAATTGGTTTAAATATTTATTCAACAAATTAATCAATTATATTTCCGGATTGAACGGTGGAATAATAATACTCAAGTTTGTAATTATTCAACAAGATGCTTAGATCTATTTATGTTAATTATATGTCTTATGTAATTTGCCGGATAAGGAATAGATATAAAGTGAGAATTAGTTAAAAAAGAACGTAAAATTATAAATTTAATATATAAAATATATTCAACTTTACAATTAAATTGAATTATATCATGAGTAACGAAAATTTCAGAGGCGTTCGTAAGCAAAAATTGCAAGGACCATAAATATACAAAAAAAATATACAAACAATGTTAATGAAAAAAAAATATAGGGATCAATAATCTTATATATAAACTGATTTGAAAATATATGATTGTGATAAACATTATAAAGATATTAAAAGTAAGCTAGTAAAATATAAAAGTAATATATATAGAGTATAATCATTAAAAAAATAATAAATTAGAATAATTAAAATATTTATGTCCAACAAATTTAGTATGCCTCGTTAATCTATTTCATATTGCATCACATTTTTATTATAATTTGTTTCACAGATTTTGTATACTTTTTTTAGCAATGTTTCCAGTCTTATTCTTTTAATCTTAGCCACAAACTACTATATTTTCATTTTAACCACCTACTTTTTTGTTTTATTCTTTAACTTAATTTTACTTTTCATTAATTTCAGTCATATTGAATAAGATGGAACAAACGTAGAAAGTATAATGAAAAGAGTGTGAAAACATCAATTAAACTATCTAAAATTAACAATTAGAAACATTAAAAAGGAATAAGGGAGTAAAATATTTTTAATTGTATCACACAATAAAGCTAAAATTAAAATATTATGTGTGTTTTTATTGAGTCAAACAGGGTCATTTTTAATTTAAATAATTAAATCTTTTGGCTTCCAATAGCCGGCCCCACCCACCCAACCGCCCCTCCCACATTACTCCTCCCTATAAAACCCATCACAATTCCTTACACCCATTTCAACGCCCTTCGAGGCTTGACATAAAACCCACCCATCTGCTTCCCTTCCCCTAAACCCAAACCCGAACCCGATCCATCCAAAAATGGATCTCATCTTCCTCCAAAAAGCCTTGTACGCAATCTTCTTCGCCATTATAGTAGCAATCACAATCTCCAAACTCAAGGGTCGTAAATTCAAACTCCCACCCGGCCCGTTACCCGTACCCATATTCGGTAACTGGTTACAAGTCGGCGATGACTTAAACCACCGCAACCTAACCGATCTCGCCAAAAAATTCGGCGACATTTTCCTCTTAAGAATGGGGCAAAGAAATCTGGTCGTCGTCTCCTCCCCTGAACTCGCTAAAGATGTTCTCCACACTCAAGGAGTCGAATTCGGATCTCGGACCAGAAACGTCGTATTCGACATCTTCACCGGAAAAGGTCAAGATATGGTGTTCACCGTATACGGCGAGCACTGGCGGAAAATGCGACGGATCATGACGGTTCCGTTTTTCACGAACAAAGTTGTGCAACAATACAGATTTGGTTGGGAGGCGGAAGCGGCGGCAGTTGTGGAGGATGTGAAGAAGAATCCGGTTGCGGCAACAGATGGAATTGTTTTGAGGAAAAGATTGCAGTTAATGATGTATAATAATATGTATAGGATTATGTTTGATCGGAGATTTGAGAGTGAAGATGATCCTCTGTTTAATAAGCTTAAGGCGTTAAATGGTGAAAGGAGTAGATTGGCTCAGAGTTTTGAGTATAATTATGGTGATTTTATCCCTATTTTAAGACCATTTCTTAGGGGTTATTTGAAATTGTGCAAGCAAATTAAGGATACAAGGTTGCAGCTCTTCAAGGATTATTTTGTTGATGAACGAAAGTAAGTTTTTCGTTTTTTTTTTTTAAAAAAAATTATCTAAAATAATTCAATATTTAATATCAACCAGGAGACTACTAAACAGGCTATTAGATTGTTTATGCAATTAATCAAATACTTCATATTATTAACTGCTAGTCTCTTGAGAGACGTCAAGCCCAATCCATTAAAGTTTATTGTCTACATTTACGCTATATTTTCCCTAATAAACCAACCTAATTAGAAATGGTCACTCAGAGAATTGTTTATGCAAATAAAAGTTACTATTATGAGAAATTCTATATGATAATCCTAACTTTAAGTTTTTCATTTGACCTTTTATTCTAATCCACGTAGTAATAGACCGTAGAAAAGTTATTTTATTAATTTTACGTTATTTTTATCTAACGTAATGAACTTAATAATTTGTCTATCACATGGAAAAACTAAAAACTGAAGATCACCACATGAATAATTACCACATGAATTTAAAATATCAATGATAAAAAAGCCAAAAATTCCCCGGTTAAATTTTCATATTATTTTTGTTAATTTTTAAAATTTGGTTTGTAATTAATTTGGTGTGTTGGTTGAGTTGGATAGCTTGTTTAACTAATTTTCATCTAACCCGCTCTAATACCCACTAGTAATAGATACTCTCTCCGTTCCTTTTTGATGTTCATATTTGGGTTTTTCACCAAGATTAAGAAAAATGGAATCTTTGGTGGTAGTGGGTATTATTTTGTTAATGGATTTATTTAATTAAAAAAAAAGGAACGGAGGGACTACTAATTATATAATCCCACTAACTTGCAATGAATATATTTTTATTTATTTATTGGTAGTAGGTATAATTTTGTTAATGGGGTTATTTAATTTGGTAAATGTTGACACGTGTAGGAAGCTAGGTAGTACAAAGGCAGCAAGCAGCAATGAAGTTAAATGTGCCATTGATCACATCTTGGAAGCTCAAGATAAGGGAGAAATTAATGAAGATAATGTCCTCTACATTGTTGAAAATATTAACGTCGCTGGTAACTCATTCATTATGTTTATCATTCATTTTATTTATCAATTACTTTCTTTGTTATATTATATTTGACTTTTTACGCAATTGAATGCGTTATTTTTATTTATTTATATATTGAATTATATATATATAAAAATTATAAAATGTTAGTATTATGAAAGTATGCGATTAGACAATTCAAACAAGATTCCACTTGACTATATTGTTACTTACATATTAATCATAATATATAAAATAAGATTGAACGATGAAATATGAATAGTACCTAAAACCGAAATATAGCGAATATTTCAAAAAGAAGGAACTACTACATTCATTATTATTTTGTTATTGGTAGAACATAATTCCTTTTTTGAGAATTGAGACTAGACACAATTGGCTTGTAAGTATAAACACGCTCTACACTCTATATGTACTTTGCATGAATGACACCGTTTTAATGTTTTATTATGAGATAGACTTATAAAATCCGCTTATTTATATATTATTTGATTATCTTAAGATTGTAGTGACTATTTTAATAAGACTATAAAATATAATCACTTAAAAATTTATTAATGTTAAGATTGTAAGTGAGTAGTTTATCATTATAAGTGATTAACTATACAACTGCTTTTCTGGGTAAAATTGATCACTTTAAATTTATAATTATCACTTTAATAGTTACTTTACAACTTTAATATACAAGTTAAAAGCAAATGCAATTATTAAGAAATAAATATTTAAATATTTTTAAGTGATATACACTAAAAATGTGAATTAAGTCCATCGAACCTTATATTACTCGTAATAAACACGTAATGTGGCCCAATTGTCAAAGTTTGGTGGTGCATTTGGTGGCTCACCATACATCCACTATTTGTCATCATTGGGATTTTTGATTATGATACTCATAGATGTATGTAGGGAAAAAAATAATACTTCCTCCGTTCCATAATACTTGCTACATTTTTCATTTTGGGAAATTTCATATTACTTGCTACATTTCCTTTTTAGTAAAAAACCAATCATTTAAAGTTATACCTACTTCTACTTTTATCCTACTCTATATCTAATTAATCCTATTTTTCTTTTTCATTTTTCAACAAATAATATTAAAAAATTCCAAAAAAGCAACTTTCCACCTACTACTCATCATTGCACAGTAACTCCTTAATATTTGTGCCCATGCAAATGTAGCAAGTAAATAAGAACGGAGGAAGTAATACTCCGATAGGTGACTTTTTTTTTTGATAGGTGAGTTTTTTTTGGAAAAAAAAATAGGTGACTTTTAGATTAACTTTTTTGTGTTGATTTATAGCATATTAATTGGTTAAATAGTAAAATAAAAAAAAAGTGTCTGCTAAAGACTAAAGTATTTTCAATCAGCTGAAATGTTATCAACGAGATTAGTTTTTTTTTTTTTTTTTTTTTTGGCTTGCTGGCGTAGGCGAACCTATGTTGTAGCATTGGGTAGCATAGGCTACCCATGTTTTTTTAAAAAAATTAATATTATATTCTAAAACAACCACAAATCGCCAAAAAACTGTCTATGAACCAAAACCCGTTGGTGAATCATGAATGGTGCTACCTATGCTTTTGAATCCTGGATCCGCCTATGCTTGCTTGTTTACTTTTTCTTTAATAAACTAATTTAACAATTAAATTTTAAAAACCAATTAAATCAGTCAACACTTTCAGTTGGTCAAATAAATCAACTAAAAGAGCAACAATCTATAGACATTTGCCAAATACCTTATGTTCTTGATTATATCTGAAATATTAGCTAACTGTAGTAAAACTTAAATGTGCAGCAATTGAGACAACATTATGGTCAATCGAGTGGGGAATAGCAGAATTAGTGAATCACCCAGAAATTCAAACAAAAGTAAGAGAAGAAATGGACAGAGTTTTAGGAAAAGGACACCAAATTACAGAACCAGACACAACTAAATTGCCCTACCTACAAGCAGTCATCAAGGAAACTCTAAGACTAAGAATGGCAATTCCTCTCCTAGTCCCCCACATGAACCTACACGATGCTAAACTCGCGGGCTATGATATTCCAGCAGAGAGCAAGATCCTAGTTAACGCGTGGTGGTTAGCTAACAATCCCGCTCACTGGAAGGACCCTCACGAGTTTAGGCCTGAGCGATTCTTGGAAGAGGAATCTAAGGTCGAAGCCAATGGAAACGACTTTCGATACCTTCCTTTTGGTGTAGGCCGAAGGAGTTGCCCTGGCATCATCCTTGCCCTTCCTATACTCGGGATTACTATTGGTCGTTTGGTTCAAAATTTCGAGCTCTTGCCGCCTCCCGGACAGGCTAAGCTTGACACTACTGAGAAAGGTGGACAATTCAGCTTGCATATTCTCAAGCATTCTACCATTGTACTCAAGCCTAGGAACTAAACAATCTATTCTTTTTGCTCTCATCTTTAGCTGCCACCTTGTGCTTTTATCGCAAGCTTGTTTATTTAGTACAACTATTTGGATTACAATCTGTACTTGTCATGAAATTATAAGCATAAGCGCCACAATTTGATGCGCTTGTATATCTTTATGTTAAATAGTGTTTAATTCTTCTATGAGACATGTCTGTATAAGAACATAAATTTACTGCCGTTTCTGACATTGTATGGGCCCTAGGCAAGTTGAAAGAAGTGGGGCCTCTTTATGAAGGGTTGATTATGAATTTAAATGGGTGTTTGGAAAAATAATTAAGATAGATCTAATTAGCATTAAAAATATAGATGTATTATATAATCCTTAAATGATAAAAGAACTACATATAAAGTACAAATTTTTAACTATGTACTTCTATTAACTAACATATTCTAATTTTAAAGGCCCCTTCCAACTCTGGGCCCTAGACAAATGCCTACTTTGCCTATGGTCATGAACAACCCTTTATTACATTTTAGGCAAACATCGACACAAGAAATATGTGGTAATGAGGAGGTATCCATGAAGAGTGGCGAATGTGTCTAAATTAAATTTAAGATTGTAAACTCTAAAGTTATACCAATAAAATGTAACCAAAGAATGGTTTTGGCATCTTGGTTAAAAAAAATTACATAAATTCGTGTATGAGATCTATTTTCATCGTAAGATGCATTTCATATATAAGTCAAATAATCTAACTAATACAAATTATTAGTATATTGTTTCTTACTTTGAGTTCTTCTCTTCAAGAGAAGTCACTCAAAAGAGTAGCTAAAAAATATTATAAACAAGAAGTTTAAAAAAGATAGGTAATAAATCTAGTAATGGGTTGTTTGGCACATACGATTTTCGGAAGGAAATGATACTTTGGCCTAAAAAAAGTTAAGTTTTTTGTTTGTTTAAAGGGAATGGGAATATATAATGAGGATAAAAACTAAGAAAGTCTGAAAAATAGAAGTTTTTGGGGAGGAGGTAATTTAGGTGAGACATTTATTTTCATCTATTTCTTTCAAGTTCCTAACATGACAAACAAGGGATTAGATATTTTTATCTTCAAATCCCATCTTAAAAGTATTGTATTGAAGTCTTACAAATTCTATTTCCTTGTTTTAAACGCCCCCAAGATTTATTAAAGTACCTTAAGAGCAAGTCATATGAGAAGTGGCATCGGTGTCCATGTAATATTGCTCATCCGGGGAAGTCAAGGAGAGAAAATGCATTCCTTGATGAATGTCCGTAGGAAGATAACCCATGACCCGGAACAAAGATTGTGGGCTGGTTTCGGACCAAGAAGCCCAGCAAAAGGCTTATCACTTGAAGGCACATGATTGGAGTGTTAAGAAGTCCAAGGTTGAGTAGGAAATGGACAAGGTGGTGGAGCCCAGCAATGATTGGCCCAATTGTTCCAATGAGGCTGATTCCATGAAGATAAATTTGGGCCATGAAATTGTGAAGGCCGGTTATTCATGGGAGGATAATGTGGGCCTTTGTGACGTGGGCCATTATTCCAAGGAGACCCATTGTTGTTTGAGCTGTGGTGATAGCAACAGCTGGTCCGGCCACCATGGCGGTGGTCACCAGACTCACCACGGTGATGAGAGGTGCCACGAGAATCAAAATTATCCGAATTTTTCAAGGTTGGATTTTTAGGAGTAGTGACAAGAGCCGAGTTATGAGAGGGACTGAGGGAGAAACATTTTTGTTGGTCTAGTGCTCCTCCAATTCAAACATGGAGTGAAGACTATCAAAAGAGGGAACGTGAGACATATGTTGAAACAATGAACGACATGTACGATAATCAAACTTAAACCATGACGAACTTGCAGAGCCAATCGATTATCGGAGGTAGTGGTGCCAAGATTGTTAAGAGTAAGAGCAAGATTTTGTAATTCATTGCAATAGGCCTTAGAGAAAGATCAATAAACTGAGACTCAAGATGAAGAATACGGAAAGTCTTATTATTTTGAAAATTATTTTTAGCACGGTTCCAAGCAACAAGAGCACTATCATCATGACGAACAGTGGATTGGACGAGAGTCGGACTAATAGTGCCATAAATTCAAGTACGAACAATGTCATCAAGACATTGCCAATAGGAGTCCTTAGAAACCGATGGTTTAGAGGAGTCATCGGGAAGGATATGTGATTCTATAAGATAGGTCCTAAAATGAAGCTCAAAAAGAGTAACCCAAGTATTAAAATTTGTACTTTCTTTATCAAGTTGAACAGATACACAAGTTTCGATTTTGATAATCAAAGTGGCCGGATGTATTTTGGTGGATGAAGCCATGAATAAAGATAAGTAAAAAAGGAATAATAGAAGGTGGTAGACAGCCTTAGAAACAGTGGCGGATTAAGAAATCAAAAGAATGAGAGCACACGTATTAAAATCTTTCTAATTATTTAAGTGCGGTTTTTAAAATTGAGTGTAGCATAATATTTTTCTAGCTGGTCAGTGCCCTCATTTGCGCACACAAGAGGGCACCTGGCTCCGCCCCTGCTTGGAAATGGCTGGTTGGCAGAGATGGTTGGCCGAAAATATGAAAAAATCAAATAACCTAGGCTATTGATACCATAATAGAAATGATTGTATCGCCTTTCATTTCACTACCAAACTAAGAAGATTTACAAAATTACAAAAAATTGCGTAAGATCATCCTACTCTAAGACCAAAACTGGGCCCGCCCATTGCAGGCGCGTGTGTTTCCAGAATTTATTTTTTGTTTTTTTATTTCCTGAGCATTTTTTAATTTGGACCTTAAAAGTATCAATTTTGACTTTAAAGGTATCAATTTCAATGTAAAATAGTTACTAAACATATCAATTAAAGTAAATTTCAATTTGAACCTATAAGTGATCAATAGTGGCGTTAAACTGATCAATTTCTATCCAAATTGAAATTGATTTCTTTAAGGTTAAAATTGATATCTTTAAGAGTAAAATTGAAAAATGTCCAGAAAATAAAAAATAAGAGAGAAAGCGAATTGGGCTGGAATATTGAGTTGTCTTATTTTAAGATGGTTTCCCCCAAGACCACCTGTTACAAAATAATCAAAAAAAAATTTATTCTAGCACTCATAATGTGCTTCAAATTGCTAATCAATATCCATCTTTCTCTTCACTCATCTTCTCGTTCCAGAAATTTCTCGTACATAATAGCCCACATTTATGTGAGGCTCCTTTGCTCGATGGATACTTTAGCTGAAGATGTGAGTTCGGACCACAATATATTTGTTTTAGGTAACTGATTAGGTACACAGTGGTTTTTACATAATTGTTGATTCATTTTTAAGTCGGGTCAAATTGAGTTCAGTTATAAAGTCGGGTGCCTATCGGGTCATCGGATCTATTTGAACACCACTAATTGGATCCTTCCCCATATATATATGGATGAATTTTTTTTTTTTTTTTGCTATATATGGATGAATTTCATCCAACCTTGGAGCAACATTTGAATTTAAGAAAAACAAGATGTAGGCTAATTTTATTAAAGAAATGAATAGTTGTACCCCTATAATCATCTGTATTTGCTACATTCGCAACTTATTGAGAATTAAAATAAATGTAGCAAAATAAAAAAGACGACATACTTCGTCTATTATTAAATGATTTGATGTAGTAATTAAATTCTACAATTAACACATAGACATTTGTAGCCAGTCCCTGGAGGTTGTTTTTCAATGCATTCTCCAACTCCTTTGTATGATTGAAAGCATTTTTGTCTACACGTACTTAGATCGCATTCCCCAGGTATTTCTATCGGACATTTTGCTCCTACTACAACTTCCATCACCATTGCTACCAAATTTAACATTACACAAATTAATTTGTGTTAGCTTCGTAATATAAAATACATGTGTATATTAGAGTCAAAGTCATCAACCCAACATTTTGCGCAACATATGATCCAAGAAAGTTAGCAAATAAATCATATCAGTACATGTCAGCTAATTAAGTTAAAAGTTTTTCTAACATATGCGTCACACATGCATAAAATCTAAGTATTTTATTATCTCTTTTACAAAAACTTACTTATATATAATAATATATGGTAATAAGCTAATAATAAAGTGGCAAGATATAATGTGTGTGAAATAAATCAATTGTAAAAAAGATATTGATAATGAATTAGATAACACTATAAATCTTTGTAAATTTGTTATGAAATAAAAAAAATAATAGTTAAACATATATATATGGTGCATAGATTAAAAAAATTTCCTAAATTATCCATCTACAACATTTTATTTATGCCAAAAATAATACTATGAATCAAGAAAAAAAAAGATATACCTGAAAAAATGAGGAAAAAGATCAGAGTACTAGCAGCATTGTTAGCCATTTTTTCAATGATGTGTAAAATGCAAAATGTTAGAGAAAAAATATAATATTAAACTTTTTGTTTTGTGATGGATGTGTTATTTTAAAAGAATTCTATGCATATATATATATATGAAGACGTCAAGTGATGCTACATTATTTCTATTATTTAATATTATTTAAGGAAATATTATGCATGATTTTTGTTTCTGATTTTATGATATACGATGTATTTAAGGGCTATTAATATGCATATCATCATAATTCATATCATATAATCATATTATATTCAAAATTATAATAATAAAACTTAATAAAAAGATTGAAAATTTTCACGTATCATTTTAACTCTACAAGATTGAAAGATTTTATTAGTTAATGTTGGCTAGACATAGGTAATAAAATTAACCAGCATGTTATTGTAGCTATTCCAAAAATTAGTTAAATTGAATAATTTACCATTATTAAAAATAGAATAAATTGAATGATTATGGGCCATTATGGCTTAGATTGAACTATATTAGAAAAATTATTGATTTGAATTTGGTATATAATTTAAGTTTATCATCTTTATAAATGAAATAATTAATATATTATTATAAACTAATCAACTAGAAATTTTTCTTGCATCAAATGACATAAATAAGGTTAATGAAAGTAATTGATTGTGTATTTTTCGAATAGACTAGTAGTTGATTAATTTTGAATAGGAGTTGTAGCCTTTTTTTAAAAAATTCCATAAAAGTAGCAATAATAAAATATTAATAATAATAATAATAAGAATAAGAATAATAATAGTAAAAAGATAAAAATTTGGAGGTAAGAGAGATCACTCTTCTAGGATAATTACTTAGTTAAATGAGATAATTAACAAAAATATCAGTTCAAAAATATTGGTTTTAATTTTTTTATGTTTATTTTTGATTTTTTTACCAAAGTACTTAACTAAAAGTAGCTTGATGATCTATATTTTTGAAGGCCAATTAATTTATGAATAATTACTAGTTTTATTTTTTACAATTTTATATATAATATCAAATATTTTTAAAAGGTCTATTTATGCTACTCCCTCCGTTCTTTTTTGATTGTCCACATTACTATAACGGGTAGTTTTATATGTTTGTCCCATTTCCTAAAATGGAAAGTTTTGATACCCTCTTTTCACCCTCTCTCTCTTATAATATCCCATTTATAATAATTAATTTATATTTTCTCTTTCATAATACCAATACAATCATTAATTCACACCACTATTCTAATAAAATAATACCCACAATCAACAAAGATTCCCACTATCTTAATATGTGTGAAATCTTATGTGTGAAATCTTCAAATAGGACACACATATAAGAACGGAGGGAGTATTATTTATATGCAGAATATTTTTTATTCTAGAATAATATTTTAAGTGTTTAGGAAGTTAAGATCTTTTTTAATATTTACTCCCTCCGTTCCTTTTTGATCTTCCACTTTGGGTTTTTCACAAATATTAAGAAAGAAAGAATCTTTGGTGATAGTGGGTATTATTTTAATTATATAGTAGTGGAAATTAATGATTGTATTAGAATTATGAGAGAAAAAATAATTAAATAGTAGTGTGAAGTAATGATAGTATTGGAAGTATGAGAGAGAAAATAATTAAATAGTAGTGTGAAGTAAGGAAAGTGGGGTTTTAAGGGGTAAAAATGAGATAATAATTTTCCAAAAATAGAAAGTATTCTAAAGTGGAAGAACTTTTGAAACTACCCGTTATAGTAAGGTGGAAGAACATAAAGGAACGGAGGGAGTAGAATATTAAGTTTATTTTGTTTCCTTATTTTTAGTCCTAATCTTATGTATAAATAGAGGTAGTACCTCTCATTATTATTCAATACAAAACAAGTATTCACCAGATTAAACCCAAACCGAATTCCGCATTATGATTTTCTACATATAGTAATATCATGAGTAAATTTCTAATGTATGATTAAAATCCAACTGAACATTGTAGAGAAGACCATTTAAACAAAAACAAATACATAGAAAAACCATACAGATTAGATAATTTGTAAGATTTAATTGTTCAACAGTCAAAACCAGTGTTTATGTTAGAAAACGACAAAACAACAAAATTTATCGAAAAAGAATTTAAATGGAGTAGACAAATTAATAAATCAATTATATTTAACTTACAATACAATTTCGTTTCTCATATTTAAGATTATCTACAAATTATTTAAATTTGTTACGCAAATAAACAATGTCATATATCACAATATCTTTTACGGGTTACTACGTCATGTTTAGCATATAGTATGTTTATTATTACATATCTTTGAAAATTATTTATATATCTTGATAATAACAACTCCGCATTCAATTGTTTTTATACTAATCAAATATATTTTTTTTCTAATTTTGTGAAATATTATGTATTTAACTATTTATAATGAATTGTATGCAGTATCCAATTAATTTATGACTTCTGATTCGTGTTTTAAGAACTAATCAAACAATGTAATATAAGAGCTAATATATTGTATCCTTAATTATATGATTATTTGTGTTTCTATTTTTTTTTTTTATTATATTGATACTATAAAATTACTTCATATGTTTGCAGTTAAGGTCAAGATTTCTTACCCTAGTAATTTAGTATATTAGTTAGGAAACTAAATAATGGGCATGATCCGCCTCTTTAATCCCAATATTCTACAGAGTAATTTAGTTACACAAATTCTTGTTATATAGACGGGTAAATATAAGTCAGCCCATTTTGCAAAATAAGTTAGTGATCAGCTTTATTTTTAAATTTAAAACCATTGGCTGGGCTATTGAGAGAGCCGTCTTTGCCATAGACGATCTCTCAGGAGAACTTCTCAACTAATTAACCTCACGATCACTAATTTTTATCTAAATACACGTGATACACAACAAATTATGTTAGTTTTAATTTGATAAAGAAGATATACTCCCTCCATTTTCTATTGTTCTTTCTGTAACTCTATTTAAGATGTTCTATTTTGAAGAGAGAAATTTAATTAAGATTTTTAAGACGTATGTATGTAGATGATAAAATATATTCATGTGAGATCTCGTCAGATTCGTCTTAATGTACACTTTTTATTATATATTTTTGTAATTTTTTATGATGCGTATTAAGAAATATAAAGGCTCAAAATTTATTTTGAAAATTGTGTGCAAAAAATAAATGGAAGAACATTTGAAAACGAAGGGAGTATTAAACTAGTATACAAGCCGGTGCTCTGCATGAAGTTTGTTTGTGTAGAAACAGTGCCGTTCCTAATAATGTTCGGGCCCTAGGCAGAAAATAGAAAAATAGCCCTTATATAGTTTTTTTTTGAATATATAGCCCTTATATAGTTAAAGTTTCAATTCGAATTTTAATGTAGTTTGATGATCATGCGCTTAATTAAACAACTCAATATTGTAATTTCAATCCACGTTAGAAGCTATTTATGCAAATACAATTTTTAATAATAAGGATTAACTAATTTGGGGCCTTTCATGAGCTGGACCCTAGGCGATTGCACCTCAAAACTACCCTCAGGAACGACCCTGTGTAGAAATACCTATAAATAAAAACTTTAAAGAAAGATGCAATTGTATATTATAACGAACGTGATTTAAATGTCTCACAATTACATTTCAACTTGTAAAAATGATATCATTTGGTAAAACTCTATAAATGCGTTATTTGCAATTTTCCTACTTTTGTGTAATATTGTATAATTGTATGATTTAATGTAATAAAATCTTTTTGAATAATTTATGCAAAATTCTATAAATTCTTCATATGGAATTTTCTAATTTTTTTATAGTATATTGTATAATATATGATATGGCATGATGTATGATTTGATTTAATAAAAACTTTTTTGAAAACTTACCTTATAGAAGTACTTAAAATCATAACTAACACAAAACTCTATAAAATTGCCACGTGAAATTTTTCAATTTTTTTTTATAGAATTGTATGATATGATATAATTGTATGATATTGATATGATATGATATGATATGATGATAAATGATTGCACATATTTATTCACTAAAAACGCAAAGTATACATTTGAACCTTCCAAATAAATGGCCTCGAACATTTTTTTTTACTAACAACAGCCTTTAACTTGGGAAACACGACATCGATACAACCACTTCACCAGATGACTACTAATTGACCGTTGACCATGCTCAATGACATTTGATTTTCACTTAATTTCATTAATCAAACCTAATTATTCAATTATCCCTAATTAAACTCTTCTTCCCAAACCTCTCTCTAACCCATCCCAATCACCTCCATTCTCCCACTTCATCAACACCACCACCACCACCACCACCACAGCCACCATAAAAACCCCTCCTTGAATAATGCCCCTTCTTTTTTATATATTTGACTAAATCCTTGTCTTCTTCAACTCACCATTAAAAGGTACTCTTTCTCTCCCAACACCACCACCACCATTAAAACTCCTCTTTCAATAACACCACAAACAACTTATTGCTCACAAAATTACTCCTTTATTATCTAAAAATACTTAAAACAATTTTAGGTTATTGGTGCATCGAGTCAATAACGGGTCGGAACATTAATGGTCATTTGTTTAAATGGGCGGATCGAATAATTATAGGAATTGGTTGTAAAAAAATATTTTAACAATTTTTTTAAGTATTTTTATATGATATTGTTATATAGCTTATATTAATAGATGAATTGACCTAACGAGCCATGAAGTATAATAACGACAAACTGTCTTATGAACTTTTAAAAAAGGGTCAAAGTGGGTCGTATTTAAATGGGCTTGACCCGCCCCGATCCGTTTAACATTTCACATGACCCGCCCACCCCGACCCACCGCCCCGACCCATTTAAATTTTGACCCGACCCACCCCGACTCGGCCCAGTGAACACCTCTAATCCTCAATGCATACTTGTTGAATCCTTAATGCCTATTTACATCTCAGGGTGTTCGAAACCGGATACCAAATCATATTCCATTCGAATATCCCATTATTCGAATACCTAAAAATGCAACCCGGTTCCGACACATATTAAACCGGATATCCGATTTTGAATATCCAGTTTAATCCGAATTGAAAACCGAATATTCGATGTTTTTTTATTTCATTAACACATGGCTTTTTCTCTTTTTTAAATATTTTTTTATGTATATAAAATTCAAATACTAAATCTCTAGATAATCATAATCAAGGGCTAACCCATGAAAGGAAAATTTGTGTTTAAGAAAAATAGTTCATGCCATGGTGTTTGCTCATTAGTCATTAGTGGCGGACCTATATTAGGTCCCCGGGGTCATGTGCCCCTAGGCGTTTTTTTTTTTAAAATATTTAAAGCAAACTTTTCTATTGGTAAGAGTAAAAGTGTAAAAATTAATACTGAAGTCTTTTGATGATAATTACTCCCTCATTTTAGTAATTTTGTCTTATTTATTTATTTTATCACATTTTTAAATTAGGTTAGTTAATTTAATTTGTTCAATATCATTTTGTGGTAATGTCGTATTTAAAATTTTAGCAAATAAGAGTAAAATAGTTGTTAATTTTGAAATAAAACTCTGCCGAAATCTCGTCCACTAGTTGGTGCCCCTTGAGACTCCGAACCCTGGATCCGCCGGTGTTAGTCAATATCCCTAAAAATGGAGTCCACATTTTAACAATTTACAGTGTAGGAAATTTGGCCGTGAATATAGAGAGAAAATCTAAGACAAGCATTCAACTCAACTCTCATCTTCTTCTTAGTCCATAGTCATCCCATCCCATCCCTTCCCTCCATTAAAATCTGCGTATCTCCTTCTTTCTCTCCCCTTTATTTTCTCTCTCTTCCTCTTTCCATGGATTCCAAATCATCAGATCCATCAACATCTTCTCCTAATCCCGACATTAATACCATTCCTTCCAAACCTCCCAACAATGGAGCCTCCAATTCTACCCTCTTTGGATTCTCTAACCATAACCCTAACCCTAACCCTACTCCTTTACGAGCGCCTCATCATCGGCGCGCCCATTCCGAACTCACTTTCCGGATACCCAATGATATGGATCTTTCCTCGGATCCTTTCACTACTTCCTCTAATGAAGAGATTGGATCCGAGGATGACATCTTTACTACCTACATTGATGTTGATAAATTTGGTGCTTCTGGATCTGGACCTCACATCGGGTTAGGATTATCTGTTGATGGTGATCACAGGGTACTAACAAATGATAACAATATTAATATTAATTCTTCAGAAAATAATAACAATGAAGATAACAATGCTAGTAGACCTCGGCACCGGCATAGTAATTCCGTCGACGCAACGACGTCGTCTGGTGGTGGTAGTGGTAATGTTTTTGGAGAGATTATGGAAGCTAAGAAAGCTATGCCGCCTGATAAACTTGCTGAACTTTGGACTATTGACCCTAAGCGCGCTAAAAGGTATTTATTCAATTATCTAATCAATTAGTGCTAGATCATTATAATTATGTGATTATGTGACTTGTTTAGTACTTCTTTTTGAATTTACCCGCAATGATGGAAATGTAATTGAATTTGACTTTATCCGTTAATAGAAATTAAAAAGGTTCAATTAGATAATTTTCTTGATGTTGACTGACCTTTTAGATCCATTGGTTTGTTTTAAGTATCATTGTTGTTTCTTAATCATTGAATTCTTATAAGCTGCTTGATCTTAAGGTTGATACATTGTTGAATTTTGCAAGTTTTTGAAATTTTTTCTGTAAATCTATTATTTGTAGTTAATGTGCTGATTTGGTTCTCAGATGAAATTCATGAAACTGCCTGTTTTATTCAACCTTTGAAATTTAGTATCTGAAATTTAGTTTTGTTGATTAAAAGGTTAGATTTGTGTTGATCTGTAAATGTTGAGACTTGGGTGTTCATCATTAAATATCAGTTTTGACTTTTGACGTATAGTATTTAGTTTAAATCAGCAAAGTATAACTTGAATGGAGAATTGTGAGTTTAAATAGAATCATTTCTATGTAACGTATTGTTCTTACTTGCATCTCCGATCCATATGCTAGTATATGGATGACATTGTATATCAATGGCTAGCTTTGGAACTCTAGCTGTTGGATTACAATGGCTGTAATGTCTACGTCTAATGACTTTCTCCAATGCAAACCTTAAAATTAAGTCGAGTAGACAAGTCAATTAACCGAGAAAACGGTTGAGAACTCGAAATGATAGCTCTTTGTGAGAAGCGTTACTGGTTATCAGGGCCGTTCCTGGCCATAGGCAAAGTAGTCATTTGCCTAGGGCCCAGAGTTAGAAAGGGCCCTAAAATTAGAAAATGTTAGTTAATTAAGTAGACATTTAAAAATTTGCAATTTATGAGTTGTTTTTTTTATCATTTAAGAATTATATGACACGCCTATGGTTTTAATGCTAATTATAATCTATAGGGTCCGTCTCTGTTATTTTTCCAAATACTCGTTAAAGTTCAAAATCGATCCTTTATAAAGTTCAAATACAATATCAGGAACGGCACTGCTGGTTATTGCGACGTTCTTTGTTGTTGCTGCTGAAATGTGCTTTTATTGTTAACTGTTATAATGTTATATGCGGCCTTTAGAGTTCGTAGAGGTATAAAATCTAATTAGTAGTGTTTATTTATGAAGTTTGGTTGTTAATCAATTCATGGTTTGATTAGAACATGTCATCTTCAACAAAGTCTCCATCACTCACATATATCATCATATGGCAATACTTTAAACAAAATTCCTTATATAAGGAAATTTATGAAAAAAAGGTTTAAAAAGTGTTTGTTTGAAAGAAATTATTATAAAAGGTGGTTCTTGTGAAAATATTGCTATGGGTAATTATGGCCCTTTTCTGTTTTGTGTTGTTTGCTTTTGTTCTTATTGATGCAATTTCCGTTTTATCGACTATACTGTGCGTTTATGTGCCTCTCTGTTGACTTGCTGCAGGATTTTAGCTAACCGTCAGTCTGCTGCACGCTCAAAAGAGAGAAAAGCTCGATATATACTGGAGTTGGAGCGAAAAGTGCAAACTCTTCAAACAGAGGCTACCACCCTTTCAGCACAGCTTACGCTGTATCAGGTAATCTTTGGCTAATATCACCACATACATCTCATCAGTCATAGATGTATTTTTTTCTTCTTTTGTGATTTGGGGTAGGCTAGAAATCCCTACAGGCTAGTGGGAGAGGAAATTAAACCTTCCTATAGGTGGTGAGGTGGTGAGAATCAACCCTTGTCACAAGGGTGAACGGGAAAGCTTTCAACTACTAAGTCAACACATGATTTGTAGTCATAGATATGTTTTTTTAAACATCCATTTCATAAACTTTAAGTACTAGGTGGCAGTATCTTGGTTTATGGAAATTTTAGGAGTCTCCTTTCTCCTTTTCCCCACGTTTGCTAGTGCTTACTTTCATACAATTTTGTTGTGTAGAGGGACACAACTGGTCTGACAACTGAAAACACTGAACTCAAGCTTCGGTTACAAGCCATGGAACAACAAGCTCAGTTGCGAGATGGTGAGTCTAATGCCCTGATCAATGAAATTACCAAAAAGTAGGTTTAGACAGCTGATATAGACATTTAGTAATGAATTTTTGGCTATAACCAATATCAACCAGGGAAACATCGTTTTGTTTTTTTGTTCTATACATAACAATCTCTAGACTTGCCTAGCTTTCGACATTTCTGTGCTAATCTGATTTTCTCTCTCAGCGCTCAATGAAGCTTTGAAGCAGGAAGTGGAAAGGCTTAGAGTTGCCACAGGTGAAATGATAGGCCCTTCCGAGTCTTTTAACTTAGGAATGCACGGTATGCAATACAATCACTCTTCCTTTTACCCGCTACCTCAGCAACATGCTCCTCAAGCTCAACAGAGTATGCAGTTGCCATCATATCATCAGTCTCAGGGAAACATGCATCATATGCATTCATCGAATTCCCAAAACCCCTCGGAGTTCATGCCTAATGACCATCTGGGAAGATTGCAGGGGCTCGAAATTGGCAGCAGAGGGCCCCACGTCGTGAAATCTGAGGGTGCGTCAATGTGTGCCAGCGAAAGTAGCTCAACATTTTGATGCCAGCTCCAAGTTTCTGACTAGCTGACTCCTTCAGAAGTGTGTGTTTGATAGATTGTTTATAGACTGACATGATTCAATTAGATTAAGGTACTATTTATTCCTTCCATTTTTTATTCGATTTGTATCCTTTTCTTTGAGATCACGCCTAATTATATTTGGTCTCAAAGATGATCCCCAAAGAGGGGATTACTGTAGGTTATTGAGTTGTTTCATCTTCTCCATTTTTTGTTCTGGTTTGGAATGTTGTAGCATGTTCGACTGAAAGGTCAATCGACATGCTAGGAAAGGTTTTTTGTACCCAAAAACTGTATTATTCTCCTTAATCCACTCATTGTTGTAGCTTTCTTTACACTTTTCATTAGTGATGGGCAAATTTGATCCTAGGACCCAATGTTTTGTTGGTATCAACTATCACCAGTGATTCTCACTAATGTTTATAAAGCAATGATGATCGTCAACGTAATCGTTTTTACTACTACACATGGCCATGACACCTCAGGTAAGCTTGGCCGCTAAAGTTGTGGATGAAAAATGATACATCAGATAAGCTTGGCCGCTAAAGTTGTGGATGATTCGGCTTAAACAAATTGTAGCAAAATAAAGGAAATGAAAAGAGATGAAAATAGTGGCAGTTTTGAAAGGACAAAGAGAATGCTTTAAGCATCATCATTAGCCTTTTGAATTCGATGAAATTGATTCCTTCAAGTTCATCTCTTGCTGTTTTGCATGCTCTTTATTTATCGTTTTGTGTTGCACTTTTGAAAAAAAAAATTGATTTTGCCCCTCCTTTTAAATAGTATTTGATTTTTCTTAATTTATCAAACTCAACGCTTGCTCAACATCAAGGAAACCCATTTGGCTTTTTTTTTTGTCAAGGTTGTAGGTACAATTTCAATTTTTTTCTCATTAATTTTTGATAAATTTCACAAAAAAAATTTTTTTTAAAGGATCAAGTTGCACCTAGGAACCAAATGCGCAACTGCAACTAGTTACAGTTACACATTTTTTGCGAATTGACCATTTCTCATAAAAAAAATTTAAAAGTTTTTTTGATTAAAATATTCAATAAATATAAGTCAATATTAATCAAAAATTTGATACTCTCTCCATTCCTTAATGTTCTTCCATCTTACTTTAACAAGTAGTTTTAAAAGTTCTTCAACTTAAGAATACTTTCTATTTTTGAAAAGTTTTCATCTCACTTTTACCTTTTAAAACCCTACTTTCTTTACTTCACACTACTATTTAATTATTTTCTCTCTCATACTTCCAATCCAATCATTGCTTCACACTACTATTTAATTAGTTTTTCTCTCATAATTCCACTACAATCATTATTTCTTACAACTATATAATTAAAATACCTACCACCACCAAAAATTTCTTTTTTAATATTTTTGAAAAATCCAAAGTGGAAGATCAAAAAGAAACAGAAAGAGTAACTTTTAAATAATAATGATTAAATATTCTATAAATTGGTTTTATTTGCCAAGATATCAAATATTAATTTAAGAATTCTATAAATTTAAGAAAATTTCTGAAAATTTGTTAAGTAGCTATTTGAAGCAATAATTTATTTTTAAAAAAGGTTAATTTAAAGAAAATTTTGAAAAATTTGCACAAAATTAGCTAACCTCAACATTTTAATTAATTTCGTTTTAGTTTAGAAAAAAAGGGACATCAATTCATGTGTTGAAAGTTTCTTGGTTTGTCTAAGTTTCATAATAAATAACTAGAAATATGAGTCAACAAAATGAGCATGGATCATTGGAAGGACCATGTAACAGCAAGTCCAATATTCCGAGCATTAAGTCGCAGGTTCGACTCATGCTGAATGAGTTTGATCGAGCAATGATGATTACGTAATCATTGTAATTTCTGAAATAATCAGGATGGAATTGCAAGTGCCGTCTGAGCTCGATCATTCTCTTTCTTTTTTTCTTTTTTTTTTTAAAAAATTCGGTTTTTTGTTGTTTGGCATTGCTACCAGGCCCGACCCTATGGGGGGGCGAACTGGGCCTATGCCCAGGGCCCACTTTCAAAAATTAGAAAACCTTCCAAGTCCTAGTGTTCAATCTCAAGTAATTCTTGACTTGCTATATTGAAAATGGAAAGTCTGATATATTTTAAGGGCCTAATTAAGGAATTTGGGAAGCGGGATTCTTGAGAATAAGTAAACATTGATTGATTAGAGTATTTACTGCATTGGGAACCGCTATTGCCATTAATGAGAGTTGAGAAACACCATTAAAGCACTATGTAATTTCTTATTATTGTAATTGGAGTACAACATTACATTTACAATACAAATAACTCTAAATAACAATTTACTGGAATTGAAAAACCAAGTGTACGATTCAACTCGCCAACCCGAGCAATGTAGCACCGCTGATCATCGTCCCCGATAACCAATCTCACAACACCATTGTTTTTCTCTGGCAAAGCTTACATCATCATCAATTTACTGGGATTGAATAACTTATTTGATTTTACTTTGATTTTAATTTGATTTTAGAAATACTGAAATACAATTTTACTTTGATTTTAATTTTTAAATTATAAATTATAAATTTATTATGTTAGTAATTTTGATTTATTAGTTTAATATGTAAGGAATTTTTAATTTTAATGTTGGGTTAGATTATTAAGTTATGTTAGAAAAATGATTTAGTAATTTTTCTTTGATATAACTTTCGCTACTGTAAAAAAAGAGTATATGAGTAATATCTATTTATATTTTTTGAATTATTTAGAATTGATTAGATTATTTTTATAAAGCAATTATCTAGACATGAAAAACGGAAAAAGGACACAAAAATAAGAACTTTCGGAAAATATTATTAGTAATTTTGCATAGAAAAATGTTCGTTAAAATATTTATTTTTGATTTTATATTATATGTCAATGCATACATTTTTTTTATAGAGACATCGTATATAAAAAACTTTTTATGCCTGTGTAATACTTGGGGGCCCATAAAATATATTTCGCCCCGGGCCCCTAAAAACTTAGGGCCGGCCCTGATTGCTACAAATTACAATTGAACTTACATCTCCATTTCTCTTGCGAATTAGGGAGTGGAGAGGTCATATGTCAATTTTATACTTCTTCCGTTATATAATACTTGCCACTGAGTGTGACAGATGGAAAAATATCACTATCAGTAGCAAGTATTAAGGAACGGAGAAAGTATTTATATTTTAAAGTAAACAAAAACCGTTCCAATTATTTGTAACCTTTAGAATTATTGTACTATTTATTTATCACTATTAATTTGTGATAATTTTTAATTTATAAGTTAAAACATAGTTATATGGGATCTTATTTGTCTCAATACAAAAATTATTAATGATTTAATACATTGCACAGAGTAAACAAAGTAAACATTACAAGTTTTTTGGAACGGATAAAGTAATTATATTAGAGTATACTTAAATAAGTTTGTTGAAAGGTTAAATTTTATCCATTAGGTCTGCAGTTCGAACCCTAGATAGTCAATTTTTTTGAAAAAATTGACATTAATAATCCAACCTTTAAGTGATCTGCTATGAAAAATCTCATCTTTGGAATGTTTTCTAATAATCCAACCTTAATTTGCCCACAACATACCGTATCATTAATAATAGGTACTAATAAGGTATGCTGATAGCAAACTAAAATAAAGGTGCATTATTCACAACGAATTAAGGACAAACATTATACTATTAAAAAATAATTAAAAGGTTGGATTATTCATATCGAATGAGCAAAATATTAAATTATTAATTTCAATTTTTTTTCTTTATAGATTTAGGATAGGGACATTTTTTTCCTGCATTTCGGTCAAACAAATACAACTCATTTGGTCGGCAAACAGCAGTCGCCAGTCGGTGCAGCCGACTTTGTGATCTTTTGCGAAGCAATAAATCAAAATCTTTGTCAAGAAAATATTTTCAAAATTCTTGACAAAAACCCTCAAAACTAATGTATGCCTCAATTATATAATTCTATTTTTATTTCATAGTGATTACCTGAAGTTTTTGGCTTTTCAAAATATTTTCAAATAATGAGAAGATCTTAAGCTTTCAACTTTTCCATATAGTAGACAAAATGTTAAATTTTTGGTTAAATTAAGTATTTATTTGAAATGAATTTCGAAATATATAGTCAATTAGAGTGATGATTAATGATGTTTGTTTTTTGAAAAAAATATCATTACGTTGGGTAAAAATAATGTACTAAAGTTAACAAAAAACTTCCCTTTTGTTGACCACATGTAGGGGTGAAAGTTCGGTCTACGGTTTGGATTTTCATCGAAACCAAATCGAACCATATTTTATTCGGTCTTCATATTTTCAGACCAAATCGAACCAAATTAGTTTCTAGACCAAACCAAATCGAACCGCATTTTTTATTTGTAGACCAAACCAAACCACCCAGACCGAATTTCCTAGGCCGAATTTTTCTTTTTGAGGCGAATAACAATTTAAACTACAATCACAATAATTAAGACAATAGCAAATCATACAAGATTAATAATAATAGACATAATGTCTTACAAAGTAATTCAAAATAACAAATCTTGCAAAATAATAAACAAGTGTGGGAGTGGGACGGCGGTAGTACATGTATTATCAAGGGTTAGGGTTTTCAATTTTTTAGGATTAGAATGTATTGGGCTTGGGCTAATACATTAATATTAGTGGGCTATATGTAATTTCTTAAATATTTCGGTTTGCGGTCTAGAATTTCGGTTTGCGGTTTTTGAAAATTCCAAACCTAATCCAAACCTTAATATTTCGGTTTTTGAATTTTCAAACCTAACCCAAACCAAATTTAAAAATCACCAAACCATATTTGTTATTCGGTTCGGTCTAGTTCGATTTGCGGTTTTAATCCGAATAAGTTTCACCCCTAACCACATGGAAAAATTGGACGGTTAAGGTCACTATGTGGATTAAAAAAAGATTTGTCTACCGGGTGAAAAAGTCAAAAATTCAGGATTACTACATAAAATTTCCATTTTTATTTGAATATAAGTATTACCTAAAATTTGAAATACTATAATTTATTGTTACACATTTTATAAATAATATCACTATCAATATCAGGTGCAAGTATAATGTAAAAGAGCAATAATAAATTAATTAGAAAATGGCTCATAGTCTCAACTCTCAAGGATATGATATGCATCAAAAATTGAAAATATGAAACATATTATAGGGTTGTAATCATGATTTTAATATTGGAAGAGCTGGTCATGTTATGATATCAAAAACCAAGATGATTAAAAGTTACTAGTTCGAATATATCCACAACCCCTTATTATTGCAAGTATAATATTTAACTCTATGTATCAAAATAAATTGACCGCTTTCCTCTCTATGCAAGGCTCTCTCCTTTAGGGGTAAAATTGACCGTTTTCCTTTAGTATTTCCTTCCAAGGGAGTACGAATATGGATTGTCCGTTACATTCTCTCACCCAGACCCTATTTTCGACCGGGTTATTGGGTTGATGATGATGATGTATCAAAATAAATGTATATTGTATGATTCTTGTGAGGGTATGAGTGACAGAGTACAATATATAACATATATCCTCGAACTATAACTATAACTTTAAATTTTTAGTTTGATTGAATTTTTAAAAATTAACAAAAAATTACACATGATTGTAAGAAATTAGTCTCAAAGCCACACCAATGTAACTAATGTGTTGATATTTTAAGTTTAATATACTATGAATAATTATATGGAAAAATTCATTATAAAACAACCAATGCTCAATTTAGCATTTTTATTTAAACATCTAAATTTGGAGGTTACCTTATCAAAAATACTGATAAAAGAACTGAAAAATAATAACATGACAGCTTCTTTGAGGTTGGCCAAATGTATTAGTTTAATAGGAATACATAATTGATTGTGTGTCTATTTATTTTACTAAATAAATTTAATGTTATATTAATTAAATATTTTTAGTTATAATTGATTGTGTAACACCCCGAGATTCCATAACGTCACTATTTAATATTTTAACAATCTTTGGAGATTTTAGAAGTATTACTAAATTATTCTTTTAATTAATTTTATATAAATTGCTTTCATACAAGTATTAAAATTTCAACATGTTTATAAAAAAAACTAGAGTTACGATTAAAAATAAAGAGGTTCGAATCAAAATGATTATTTTATTAAAATATGAAAGTGAGTCTCTTAGTCTTTTAGTTGGGTCTTACAAAGACATTAAAAAAAAATGAATAAATAAATAATTGAAGAGAATAAAAAGGGGACTTAGGGTTTTAGGGAGACACTTTCATTTGAAAAGAAAAACAAATCAGCTTTCCTTCTTCTTCTCCCTCACTCATGGCTGTCTCTTGCACCACCACCCTCACTCACGCCGCCCTGTACACCACAGCACCGGCAGCCACCTCGTCCTCTTCCACGGACAGCCGCAGGCAGCAGCACACAAGCTGCGTTCTCCCCACCAGCAGCCGGCTGCCCTGTGTGCCGCCAGCAGGACAGCAGCCACGCGGTGGTTGCTCCACCACCGCCACCATATGATTCTTCTTTTCATCCCTTTTGTAGCTTCACATGGGTGAGCCATCTTCTCTTCTCATATTTGATTTCATCTTATTTTCAATTGAAATTTATGAGTTAAAGTGTTGAATTTGGTATTACTTTCATTGAATTTTCTTATGGGTAAGAGCTTGACTAATGAATTTAATATAATCATGAGTTTGGGTTGATAGTTTATTAACTTTTATTGAATCTTGATATGGTGATGTAGCAATTTGCTTAGTTTCTTGTTCTATTTAAAATTTTATCATGTTTATGAGTTTTGTGGTTAGTTAATTCAAGTTTTATTGATTTTTATTATAGGTATGAGTTTGAATTGTGAAATGAATGTATTTATGAATTAGGGTTTAAAGTAAGAATGAAAATAATGGTAGTATACTACTATATTTTGAAGATGTTTTAGAAATTGAATAAATTTTACAAACTTAGATGTATGATTATATTGTGAATGGTAATGGTGGGTATAAATGTTTGAAACTTGTTAGTCACAAAGAGTAGTTGTTAATTGTCACTTGTTTTATAAAGACGATGATGGAGGTGATTTATACGATTGAGTATTATTGTTAATTAATTGTGGTATGGTCGTTGTTATTAGGGTTGATTATAATTATTGTTGAAGTTAAAAGAAATTGTTGTTATTATTGTTGCAAATTATTAGGGGAAATGTTTCTTATCATGCCTCTTGTCATCATAAGTAAATTGTATGTTGTGTACTTATACCACAACTAGAAGTTATCACTAACATCCACATCATTATAAGTTATTAGTGTTAAGGTTGTCGTACAAGTATTATTAGTTTATGACAGTACATGGTTAGATTGTTTTATAATTTGAGTCTCATGGATTTAAAGAAATGGTCATAATGTACCCCTTGTTGTGAAAGCTTAGGTGATTGTTGGCGTAGCGAATGTGAAAGCTTATTTAATTGTTTAGTTAATGTCATTACTTATGAACGAGTGTAGATTGGGTAATGTGAATTGACTAAGCGTGTATTAGAACAATTGAAAGTCACTTGGAATAGGTGAAACATAGCTTGTCTTAGCTTTTGCTCCCTCTTAAACGGAGGAAGGTAGGCTTATTAGTTCTATTCAAACTTGTATAGGTCCCCATCTCAAAAGAGGAAGGTAGAACCTTAGTTGGTTGATTTTTGTGACTTTTGGTCATGCGATGACGCTTACAGGTATGTACACGCATTAACTATCCTTATATGCAATTGCTTTAAGACTTTATTATTATTGTGATGATATGCATTGTATCGAAACTATGAAATATTAGCGAGTAAGCCTTGTATGAAGAGATATCGATTACGAAATCCTTGAACATAGAATAGTTTAGAGAATGAGAGTATTCGTAGAAGGCGGGGACATCCCCCTCATTATTTAAGAATTGGGTTATGCCTTACTTGGAGTTAGAATGACTCCTTTATAGGTGAATTTCATATTTTTATTTGAGTTGCTCAGTGGGTTTCAGCGTTCTGCTATCCCGGGGCATTCATCAATAGTCAAAAGCGGGGGTTATTCCCCTTTGATAAAGTACTAAATTAGGATTAGTTGGCGTGACTCAACTGGATTATATCCGGTTGATTTAGTAGTCCCCTAGGTGAGGTTCGACGGGACCACCGTAAGGGGGGTATGAGCATACTTTGTCAATTGGGCGCCGGGTGGCCGATAACGCCCCTTGACCGAGGTGTCACCATGCGGGCCTTGCAAACCCCAATATGGTTGCCTCTCCACTGGATTGGTACCCCAGTGTTAGTTTCCCAAAGGTAGGACCCGAGAGGGTCAGCTGGAGGGGGTATGAGCTCATACTTTACCATGGGCGCCGGGTGGCCGATAACGCCCATGGCCATGTCACTGCCATGAAGTGAAGAAAAGATCTACCGATAGAATGTTACTCATTCATAGAAAGCTTATTGATTCATAGAAAGCTTACACTTTAATAGAATGGTTACTCATTGATTATTCAATGATAGAATAGTTTATGCTAGTGAGAAGTGCTGTGCTAACTTACCTCAAAGAAGTTATCAGTCTCAAAGAAAGGCTATGAATACGCTTACTCTAAGATAGACATGCTCTATAGGGTCACGTGTTAGATAATATGTTAATGCCTTGGTTGAATTGATACTACGCGTGTTCAGTAAGAGTTTTATGTTTTGAGAAGAGAAATGTGAAGACCTGCATTCTATCCAAGGAGCATCGGTGGACGGTAAAAGGTTACTATTTGTGCTTGTGCCATATGAAATCATCTTATATTGTTATATAACATAATGTATCTATTCGTTGGTCTTAATATATTTGATGCTAGTTACTGACGTGTACGTGTTTGTGTTTATGTTTGATTGTTTGTTGACTTTTTATGATTGTCCTGCTATGACACATTGGCTTTGGTCTGATGTTGAGCAGCAGGAGGATCATGGACAGTCGTAGCAGGTATTGAAGCTTCTTTTTGCATTGCATTGCATTGGGGGAGAGTGACAAGGGCGAAGAATAACCTGTGTCATATTGTTATCCTTTGATTTTGTAGTTATTATTTATCTTTTGTAAACTTTCGTTGTATATCTATATTTGTATTTTTTCCGCTGCGTAGTTTATAATGTTGTATGGTTTTAAAGTGTTAAGTCGCCTTAAAACGCAAGCGCCGACACCGGAACCACGATCCATGCTTGACATGTTGATTTGAGAAGCCGGCGATGAATCTTTCCGCCGTGATATAGTTTTGATAAGCCATTGATGCCTTTGCTTTATTAGATTTTAAATAACTTTTATTTTCTACAAAGGGCGTACAATTTTAGGGTAGATGCTGCCGAAAATTTTCCCTCACCTTTTAAAAGTTAATCTTTTGACGTTTATTTAAATTCTTTTTCTTTTCTTTTATGTAACACCCGAATTTCCTTCCGTCCTTCACGATTTTGGTTTCGTTTAAGGGGTCGGAAATTCAGGGGTGTTACAGATTGTGTGAAAAATTCTTTATTAATAAATTTAAAATTAAATAAGACATAAAAGTATTCAAAGATTTCATTACATTAATATATTCTTTATGTCAAAATAAAATTTTTCAAGAAATTAGTGATTTGAAAAAAACATTTTATATCTAAGTAAAAAGTTAACTTTTGAAAAATATATTTATTTAAATTATTAGATGTTATTTGAATTAGTTCAATATTAAAAACCAAATAAATTAGTTTAAATCGTCTCAAAGCGCAATTCATTCATAAATAGTTAGTTTATTTTGTTTTATTGAATTTTAGAAGACCATCAAAGTAATCTTTGAGTAAAATTTACAAGCTTAAATATTTTAGTAAGTTTTTTTTTTGACAAATGATTTGTATTATATACCAGAAAGAGGAACACAACAGTTGCACGGGAAGGAAATTAACTCCCCTCGAGCCTCCAAAAACGCTAACACTTTTTACAAAAAGCAGAGCGCCAGCCCAAAAAACCCAAAAGCTAACTAACTAGTTACAAGCATATCTATCATCCTACTGTTTAACCTCCCAGCAATTGTAACTAGTCTAAATATTTTAGTAAGTAAGTTATATTGTTAATCAAAATAATAAATTCATTAAATATGTGGTATTTACATACTTTTCTTTTTTTTTTAAATATATTTACATACTTTTCTTAAACAAAAGAGTTTTTTTCTTACATTATATATGGATAATTTGATTTATATATATCTCTATACGAAACTCCGTGCATTACACTGACTTCTAAACTAGTTTTATAAAATTAATTTCTACACTACAAAAATTACACCAAATGACTATGGATGCTTTCAGTTTCCATCCTGTCGCAATATCCATATGGTGACAGGAAAGACACGTAGCCATTTTTGTCAAAGCTTTACATCTAGCATTAATATCAGATTTGATCAACTGAACAATAGTCTTCACAGCCGGGACAAAGCCTTTCCACACTACATCATTATATTACGAGCCATCCACAGTTTATGCACAAGACAAGCCAAAACAACGAAAACAAGTTTTTTCCTACTATTAGTGATTTTCATGTTTGGTGATGTAAAAGGAATGGTGCTGATTTTAAAACGACATCCTAGCCAGAGAAGAAGGTTCGTCAAACATTAGCTACTCAAATGACAAGCAAAAAAATAGGTGATACAAAGTTTCAGGATGTAAACCATACAGAGAACATAGTACATCTGGAATTATCTGCTTCTTGTGGAGTTCAACTTTTGTCTTGAGCTTGTTCTTAATTGCCATCCACATGATAAAATTTGCATTTCAGAATTGAAAGCCTAATCCAAACTATTTTACTCCATCGAACTCTTTCATTTTCACGCATGATATCCTTGTATACCGCATTGATTGAATAAGAACTCTAAGACATCCATCTATTGAGCTTTGATCTAATCGAGCAAAGTTTACGAACAACCCAACTAGATGTAGGAGGCGGATTGAAAAGCAGCCAGTTACCACCCTTCGTGTAAACCCATGAATCCATCTAACCCAAAGGGATTCATCCAATATTGATTGTATATGCCAAGCTATTTTATCTATAGCTATTCATTCCACATCCCCAAGTGTCTGATGTCTAAACCCCCTTCTGATTTAGGTCTGCAAACCTCAACCCATTTAACATTTCCCTTATTTGTGCTAAAGTACTGAATTAACAAGCTCTAGTCTAGCTGCATATGGTGTTGATCGTGATTTGCTTGATCACATATTGTGGAGTGATGAAAATCCGACACCAGTACGAGGATATACTCATAAGTACTGAATTGACAGGCTCTAGTCTACCTGCATATGAAAGGAATTTGGCTTGTCATGTTCTAATTCTACTCGTCATTTTATCCACAAGCAAGTCACAGTCAGCACCAGAAATAAGAAATAAGAGTTTATAATTTAGAATTTAGGTTTTATTCTAATTGTAATAACAACGAATATATAAAAATACACAAAAATAAAATAACAAATAAAAATAAATACGACAAAGTAAATATATAAACAATAAACTAATTATATTAATATCATTTTTAAAAGATTTTTTATCAAGATTTTTTTTTTTTTTTTTTTGCTTTATTCATCAAGATTTTATTGGAAATATAATGCAAATACAAATAAAACAAACCGATTTGTATTTCCTTTGTGTGAATGGCAATGGAACTCCTTGCTTTGTAAATCATCAAATGGACACCATGAAGATAAGGTTGCGACAATCAAAGAAGTCGCTCGGAAACTTGATATGAGTAGAAGGCGTTCATGCACTTTCCTATTGTGATATTTCTCCCACAAAGGTTCTTGGGATGATAACTGAAATTCACAATGAGATACAATCTACACAACAAATGTACTAGCACAAAGGACATTGTAATAGTAAATACAAGTGTTGTAGTGAATTAAGAACTTTGATGATATTGAGAGTTAATTACTCTCTCAATATTATCTCATGAAAGGAAGAACAAGAATGAGAGTATTCTTAAGATAGAAAATAAGAAATGATATGGAAAAATGGGATAGATTGTCCCTTGGCATGCAACCTCTATATATAGAGCTATGCATCAAACAATACCTCCTTTTGAAATAAAAGTATTTCACCAAGCAAAGCTTATGAATCAAAGTAATGTTTCACGAAGTAAAACTTTATGAACCAAAATAATGTTTCATCAAGCAAAGCTTATGAACCAAAGTAATGTTTCACCAAACAAAGCTTATGAATCAAACCAATGATTTCATCAAACAAAACGTATGAATCAAAGTAACGATTCATCAAAATCTTTGAGGTATTTAATTGGACTTATAATATATTTATTTAGTCCCATACTACTATACTAAGTATGTAGTATATACAAATCACAAATCTAGGTCTATATACTCTAAATGTTCAACAGATTTTAGATTGCACATTATTTAAAAAGTTATATCTCTAATCACATGATAATATAAGTTTTAAGATGTTAATTTTTCTATTTCCAAAAAAAAAGATGTTAATTTTTCTAATATTTTTAATGTTTATGGTCTTTGCTTTTCCTACATTAAATTTAATATTCAATCAAATAATATATTCTCCATCTAAAAGATCCTATTTTTCTTAATTTTCATGAGCATTTCATGTGAAAATTTGAACTAAATAAGCAAAATTTTACATATAAAAACAAATCTCAAAATAAGCGTTGGGAAAATTTATATCCCAAAATAAACAATTGTTTTGACTTTTTGATTTTTAAGAGAGTATAAAAGTTTAGAGTAAGGAGAATCTCCTAATAGATGGTTAAATTATTTTCAATTATTTTTCATGGTTGGTGAAAATTAAACTCTTAAGTGTAACAAAACATTACCTCATATCATTAGGATCATTAGCATGAAAGTATCAAATAAAACCCTAAATATACTCATTAAAGGCGCAACAAAAATTTTAGAGGCCCTATTTTATTTTATTTTTGCAATATTTTTTAAATGGCATTTTTTACTATATTAAAAGATAAATCAAAGCATTTAAAGGAAAATTTCACGTGATAACTTTGAGGTTTTAGATCTTTCACTTGTTAATCAAACACGTACATTTTTAAAAATCCACGTGGTAACCCTAAGACTAGTCATAACGTACCACCATGACCTTTTTGAACCAAAAACGTTAGGAATAAAATACTCGGTCCTATTCAACTCACTTGTCTCATTTACCTTTTTCACATATGCAGTGAAAAAATTTTAACATTTAATATCTCTAATTGCTCAAAATAAAAAAAATAAAATAAAAAGTTGATAGTAATAATCTTTGCATTGCCACGATTGAAACAAGATCTCAATTAACTATATTTAAACTTATAGATTAAGAATAAAATACAATTTAAGAGTAATAAATTAGACAAGTAAAAAGAAAATTCAGAAGGGGTAATATATAATTAGTAGTAATTTTTTTTATTGAAATTATAGAAGTTTCCAAATGCAGAGAAGAACTTTTATTAAAATATCCAATTTTTTAATTCCGACCATCATAAATTCATTCTAAATTCATTCTAAATTCATTCTATATATATAGGACTGATTTATTACTAACCAAAAAACAAAAAAGACCAACCTAAAAAAACGAACAGAAAATCACAGCCGCCAACTAAAAATACAAAAATAGCATTATTCTTACGATTTCAAAATATTCATATTTTCTCATTCAAACATCCTTTCTTCTTCTTCTTCCTCCTCTTTTCTTTTCTCCATTTTTTCTTTCTCCTTCAATCTTTGATCTTCATACTTCCGGTATCTCGATCTCTGGTTCAAAACAAATCAAAATTTTCACCCAAAAAAACCAGAGATCGAAGTACCATACCATGTTCAAATCCCAGAACATCAAATAATTCATAAAAATCGCCATGGATAAAGGAACACTGTTTGGTAAATACGAGGTAGGACGCCTCCTAGGTTGCGGCGCATTTGCCAAAGTTTACTTCGCAAAAAACCTCGAAAATGGCCAGATTGTGGCAATCAAAATCATCAACAAGAAGAAGATTGTCGGAACAAATCTCATGTCTAACATCAAACGCGAAATCACCATTTTAGGCCGTCTCCGCCATCCAAACATCGTTTGTTTGTACGAAGTTTTAGCGTGCAAGACGAAGATTTACTTCGTAATCGAATTCGCTAAAGGCGGCGAACTCTTCGCTAAAGTCGCTAAAGGCCGATTCAGCGAAGATCTAAGCCGGAAATATTTCCAACAGCTAATTTCCGCCGTCGGATACTGCCATTCTAGAGGCGTTTATCATCGCGATTTGAAACCGGAAAATCTTTTGGTTGATGAAAATGGTGATTTGAAGGTATCCGATTTTGGTCTTAGTGCTGTTAAGGATCAGATCCGACCCGATGATGGGTTGCTCCATACGTTATGTGGTACCCCTGCTTATGTTGCCCCTGAGATTTTGACTAAAAAAGGGTATGATGGTGCTAAAATTGATGTTTGGTCTTGTGGGATTATATTGTATGTTCTAACTGCTGGGTTTTTGCCTTTTAATGATCCTAATTTAATGGTTATGTATAAAAAGATTTATAAGGGTGAATTTAGATGTCCCAAATGGATGTCATTGGAATTAAAATTGTTTCTTCATCGTCTTCTTGATACTAACCCAAAAACCCGGATCACCATCGATCAGATCGTTGGTGATCCTTGGTTTAAGAAGGGTGGTTTGTTTAAAGAAAAGGGTCCTGAGTTCGAATTTTCGTTTTATAATCATAACTATAGTTGTGACATTGAGAAGGAGAAATTAGGGTTAGACCAACCTCAAACTGAGGGGAGTCGTAGTACATTACTGAACGCGTTTGATTTGATCGCGTTTAGTTCTGGACTCGACTTATCGGGATTGTTTAATGAATCCTACAACCCAATTGTGGATGGTGATAAGTTTTTATCTAAGTTACCTGTTGATAAGATTATTGATACTATTTGTGAAGCCGCGTGTTCTGAGGGTGTGAAGTTACATAGGAGGATGGATCGTGTGGTGGACTTACAAGCCTCAAATGGGAGTTTTATTTCTAGAGTGGAAATTAGCCAGCTTACTAATGAATTGGTTATTGTTGAGGTGAAGAAAAAAGGAGGAGATTCTGTTTATTACAATAACTTTTGGAAGAAAAAGTTGAAGCCTAAACTATCTCAGCTAATTTATGATTCTAAATTGGAGTCTGTAGGAGAAGTTTCCTTCTAATTATACTGCTGAAGATAAGCTATGAATTGTACATAAATAAATAATTCTACTTCATATAAATACTAACTATAATGCTTATGCAACTGCTGGTTGGGACTTGGGTGGTCTAAAATCAGCAGTAAAGGTGTATATTCAGGTGTTTTGAGGTTTCGAACATGAAACTTTGAATATGTAATTGTTTTGTGCATTTTGTTTATGTATCAAAAATTGATTATATGGTGAATAGAATAATTTATGAAAATGTCTTGTAAATGTGATCATTATGTTTGTTCTTTCATAGCTTGTGGGGTTCTAATAACATTTACCTGGGTTTTCCCTGATTACCCTAAAAATACACATCAAAAAAAAGATAAAACACAAATAAAAAGAAAAGATAATGATACATACATACAGTTGATCTCAACGAACGTAAATATAATACTCTACCATTCAAGCTTGAAACCCAATAATATACTCCTATATTATGTAATGGATTACGCCTCCTTCAATATGAGCCAAAAGCCACTTACATTAAAAGTGTTACTGTATTACAAACACTTCACATTGCCCTTAATAAGGGATAAATGAGATTATATCCTATATAAGAGCTAGAAATCTAATAACTCAACTAAAAAGCTAAGTTAACCCATGATATGTTAATAATCTATTAACAACATTCTATTAGCAGAATGTCATTAAATAACTTCCACCCATTTTGGATGAAATTTAGCGAAGTCAAATATACGTAAAATTATCCTCACTAATATTTACAATAATCTGAAGTCAAAAATAGAAGTGTGAAAGGAATCATGCACAATTGATTCTCATTAGTCACATAGTGTTAAGAACTTGTAGTAGTAATGTTGTTAGATTCAGCACTACCTTGTATAGTGTATATCACAATTGATTTGAAAATCCATTGCTTTATTGTCCTTTAGTGGATATTTCCTATCAAAGGGGAAACTGGCCCATGCCTCTACAAATAGTGCCAAACCACTTCAAATCTATATAGTATTATATAAGAACTTCAGGATATTATGCAGGTTAGGGAAGATATTTTCGAAGAAGCTAAAGTAAGATATTTAATATACCATTTAAAAATGAAA